>CM035171.1:122621680-122944061 GCA_020205615.1 Panax quinquefolius | reverse complement strand
GTATTCTTCTTTTCTCCACTAGTTATCGTTATTCGATGATCGCTATCTTTGGTACGATCCTCGTTATGGTCCCCGGTTGAACGTACTTTCGTTATCTCGCTTCTAACAACTGAGCCTGCTTACAACATCCTAATAGAGAAAATTTATGAGAAATGAGATATGGACGATCTTAAGTTTCAAACCTCTCGTAAATATCCGCCATATACGCTCCTAATTCTCCACCAAATGAGGTGCAACTTCGATAACTCCGCGAACTTCGCCTCGCATTGGGATACTGGCCATATTATTCTCGCTCCAGTCTAATAAACTCCACTTCCTTCATATACACGTAATACTTTCGAGGAAGTATTTGTCATTGAATCTGCTTTCAAACGTCTCCCACGATACGCCGAGTGCAAAATGGATGGGTACGCTTCATGATTCCCACCAAGAATCAGCTTCACCACTTTAACATAAAAGTAGCGAATGGAACTTTTCGTTTCTCCGCACATCCCAAGACATCGAATATCTTGGTAATTTGCTTGACCCATGTTTCCGCCGTGATCGGATCCGGCTTTTTCCTGCACTCGTGGTCCCAACTCTTTCAACTCGCTTGGGTCGTGACCACCGTGAATTGCTATCAACTCCTCCCCGTATTTTGAACACGAAGTCTCCTCGTCGATTTTTGCATGAATCGCAAAAAGCTTCTAAACATCCCTCGCTCATCATACGCTTTCGGTGGTGTTATTCATGGAGGTACATTACCAAATGCTGTAGACGTTCTCCTCGTTGTTAAGCATACAGGCATCTCCACGGCCTCATTTACACCACTATTAATATTCTCACGACATTCTCAATTACCGCCATAAAACAAGGGTTAATTAAGGAAATCAATCACATAATATCCCTATATATCGACTCAACTAACAAATAAACTTAGGTAGGACACACTAGCAAAGGATTTACTCTGCCTCTCCCTCCTAGTTCTATTTCCCGATCTCCGCCAGAGATCATATCCTAAGCTCGATATTAACCGTGATTTAACCCCAAAATAGGTCCATTCCACCCAACCCATTCTCGAAGTCGCCAAATACATGGTATGTAAAACAACTACAACTTTATTATCACAACAATAAAATCGTGAGTTTAAATACAAATATTATCTTCAGACAATATTTATACTCAAATAAATCCTCATCACATTTATTGATACATTATTTTACAATAATGGTGAGGACTACTAAACAACTCTCTCTAGAACCTTCATTCCATACCCGACTAGTACTGCATAACATTCTCGCCCCCCGAGAAGAAAAATGGAACAACAAGGAAAAGGGTGAGCTCAACTAGCCAGAGAGAAGAATGTTATGACTAAGATAATATACAACAAATTATCGTTAGTCTCCAACAGGAAAAATCTCGATAGAATACAATGTACAACAAGTTTCGGATCAATATTAAATGGGAAATAATAATTCATAGAAGAGTTACGTAGAGAATGAAATCTACTATAATCTATGAATTTAACAGTCCATCATCAATATTTTATCCCTGTAACATCAATCAATATTCATCTCAAATCAAATATTCATCTTTGCACTACTATGTGACAAAGATATTCATCAATCGGTCATGTTCATCTCAACACCTGCTCATCTTTGCACTAAAGGCCAAAGATATTCATCAGTCGGTCATGTTCATTTAAACACCTTCTCATCTTTGCACTACAGGCCAAAGATATTCATCAGTCGGTCATGTTCATTTAAACACCGCTTCATTCTTGCACTCTGTGCCAAAAGATATTCAAAGATATCATATTCATTTAAACACTGCTCATCTTCTGCACCTATGTGCCAAAGATATTCTTCAAATCATTCATCTCGCACTACAAAGCCAAAGATATTCAATAATATCATCATTTAAGATCGAGGATGATGAAAATATTTTTAAAGAACGAATCCGGTGAAACAAAATGACAAGGATTAAGGATTAAGAATTCATACTTTGGTTTTATCCATGTCCAATAATACCTCAAAATAATCATAGTGGTGTAAAATTTAAGAATGATCAAAACATGGATACAATCAAAGCTAGTATCCGTAATAGATATTTTAGACGAAAAGAAAAATTTTCATTTTTCTATGAATAGTGTGATTCGTGAATAAAAGGTCAGATACGTGAATAAGGCCAGTATACGTGAATAGTAACTCCGACACCCAAAGATAGAAATTCCACAAAAAAACATCTTCACGCTTCATGAATAGTACTAAGTGAATGAATAGTAACTCATGAATAAGAATCTCATGAATAAGAACCCCGACATGAAAAGTTCCAAATTTGATAAAAGTACCAACCAATATTTCAAAGATAATGATATGAAGAATTAATATCATTCGAGAAGAAAATAACATCCCTTATCTCAAAGAATCAAGATTTCCGGAAGGAAAGGCTCAAGTGATGCCGAATGAAACTTATCTTAATAAAGAACTCTCAAAGTATCTAAATACTCACAAAATACGCTCAATAATATAGAGAGAAAGAGAGAAAACTTTGTTTCGTGTGATTTTCAATTCTAACTTAAATTTCTATTTATAGGAAAATGTTAGCCCACCAAGCAGACTTGACCTCACACCGATGGCTTTACTCGCTATTATTGCCACCCACCACATTTGAAATAAAATTCAGCACATTTTTTCACCAACCACAAGTGGGGCCCACTCAATTCTAGAATTTTCCACCAAAATCAATTATAACCCTAATTTCCTAATCGGACACCTCTTAAAATTCATAACAAATCATTCGTGAATTTTTAACGCTCAAAATTTGTGGACATATACTCAACTTATGTATGTATAATATACCCAAAAATTACCACAATCCAACTGGTCGGATTAAAAAAATTATAACCCCTGCAAATATATCTCAAAACCCCGATTTAATTTTAATACCTCCAATCCGATAAAATATCGATAAAACACCTCAACATTAATTCCTTCATTAATAACCACATAAATAAATCCATCATTTATATTCATATAAAATAAATATTTCTTATCATATGAATCAATAATTAATTATTCACAAATAATATTACGTAATCACAT
This sequence comes from Panax quinquefolius, assembly GCA_020205615.1. Classification (NCBI taxonomy): domain Eukaryota; kingdom Viridiplantae; phylum Streptophyta; class Magnoliopsida; order Apiales; family Araliaceae; genus Panax; species Panax quinquefolius. The sequence goes on along the minus strand of CM035171.1, from coordinate 122,940,978 downwards.
TTATGACAACCAAATTTCTCCTCAGAAGAGGGGCTTTCCAATAAGGATCTCTCCATCTTGGTAGCAATTAGGTGACCAAACTCTCCTTAGATGTAACTTTCTAGACATTGCCAATAATGTTATCTAATAATATTATTCAAATAATATGAATTATTGATCCGATAATGGAAAATCATGTGCAATGATAATTATTGAACAACAATAATATAAAATATCAACGCAGCAATTATTGAATCAATAAAATAAAATATTGAACAAGAATTCACCGTGAAAATTATTGAGTAAGTGCCATCTTACGTAAGGATCAATAATTCAACAATCAATAATGCAATACTGCGTGTGTCTTCTTTGTGCAACCACGCCAGACATCGTATTTTAACCCATAAGTATTCCAACAATCTTAACGGTAATAACTACGCAGATTATTTATAACCACCCAAACTTTATGCGTTTTCCTCATCCAATCGCTTTTACTGTTATGGGCATACACGGTCATGCTTGCGATGCATTTAATATTCCCGACAAAGATTTAATATTCCACGACCAAACGAATATTCAGAAACGATCACGAATATTCCACGACCAAACGAATATTCCCCACAAAAATGAATATTTTATAACCACTTGCTTATTTTGAAATATTTGCGTATTTAACCTTAACTATCCACATTAATCAAATCAACCCTTACTATTTCAAGATAATAAATAAAGGAAATTCCTTTTTATTAAAAAAATTTTAGGTCTTCTGAAGATCGAGAGATAAGCGGTCAATGAATAATGATAACTGCGGAGAAAGAAACAGAATGAACAGAAATGGTAACCACTCGGTGGTAATCATGGCCATGAAAATAGAAGAAGCGAAGTCAAGAGGAGATTTTAAAAAGAGGAGATTTAACAACTACCGTATGAAGATGATGAAGTTCTTGGCAAAGAATCGGTTCTAAGGGAGAGAACGACCACCATTCGTACGCTACAAATGCGGAAAAGAGGGACATATCGGTCAAACCTTGCACAACAGTTCAAGGTATGCTATAGTTGTGGAAAGGAAGGATATATCGCTTCGAGATTATGCAGAATGAAACCTAGTTCGTGGGGACGGTGACTCAAAAGATCATCCCCGTAAAAGTCAAAGTCAACGATTAGGGAAGAGCGTTTGTTGTATTTGGTCATAATGCGAGGAACCCAAACGAGGTGATCACGGGTAAGCTATTTATAAATTCTTGCGAAGTTTATACCTTACTTGATACCGGTCTTTACCCATTCATTTATCTCTCCGCATGTTCTCAACGTTTAAACTTGACTCAAGAAATTAGACTTTGATCTATCTGTGGAAACTCCGTTAGAGAAACTTTCATCACATCCATGTTTATAAATCTTGTTTGATTCAAGTTGGCACCATTACCTTTACCGTTGACCTTTATCTCTTTAAAGATACTTGCTTTTGATGTGATTTTAGGGATTGATTGGTTAACTACTCATCATTACCAAAATTGATTGTTTTTCATAAGGTTGTTAGTTTTCATATTCCTAACCAACTTTGTTATGCAATTCAAGCAACTAAACCATTAAAATCAATCACTATCATATCTAATCATAAAGCTATTCGTTTATTGAAAAACGGATGTCAAGCTTTCTTAGCCCATGTTATGGATTTGAATAAAGACACGTCAAATTTGAATAATATTTCTGTTGTTATCGACTTTCCGACGTATTTCTGAAGAACTTCGGTTTACCCAGGTAACGTGAAGTTGAATTCTTTATTGATCTTGAACAGTCGCATAAAGCCCATTTCTAAAACCCCATATCGAATGGCTCTATTGAACTTCAGAGTTAAAGGTCCAACTACTGAGGAATTGTTGGACATTGGTTTCATTAAATCCAGTACATCTCCTTGGGGTGCTCTGTTTTATTTGTAAAGAAGAAAGAGGCGGGAGTATGCGACTTTGTATTGACTATCGGGAATTGAACCATGTCACCATCAAGAATAGGTATCTCTACCTCGTATTGATGACTTGTTTGACCCGATTCTGAGGGCACAATTCTTTTCAAAAATCGATCTTCGCTTCTGGATATCATCACCAAGATTAGAATCGAGGATATTCCAAAGACCGCCTTGTAGAACTCGGTATGGGCATTATGAATTCTTAGTCATGTCTTTCGGACTAACTAATGCTCCTGCAATGCTTTCATGGATATGATGAACCGAGTATTCAAGGAATATTTGGATCGGTTTGTTATTGTCTTTATTGATGACATCCTTATATATTCCAAAAGTCGTGAAGATCATGAGCACCATTTGAAAGTCGGTACTCAAAGGCTTCGTGAAAACCAACTATATGCCAAATTGAAGAAATGCGAGTTTTGGCGAGGAAGTAGCATTTCTTGGGCATGTGGTGTCAAAACATGGAGTATCTGTTGATCCCGTGAAGATCAAGCAATACAAAGTTAGAACAACCAAAGATTGGTGATCAAGACGTAGCTTTTGGGCTTAATTTGGTTATTATCGGAGATTCGTGGAAGGTTTTTTCGAATCGCTACTCCATTAACTTCATTTAACTCCTAAGGATACAAAATTCGTTTGGAATGAAGAATGCGAGAAAAGTTTCCAAGAGCTTAAGAGGAGACTTATTTTAAGACTGTCTAACAATACCATCCGGTTCGGATGGATTTGTTATCTACAAATGATGCTTCGTGCAAAGGGTTAGGATGTGTTCTCATGCAACGGGAAAGTCATAGCCTTTATGCCTCGCGACAACTTAAAGAGTATGAGAGGAATTATCCTACTCATGATCTAGAGTTAGCAGCAATCGTTTTGCCGCTTAAAGATATGGAGGCACTATCTATATGGGGAGAAAGTGGAGATATATTCGGATCATAAAAGCCTTAAATATTTCTTCACTCAAAAAAGAACTCAACACGCGGGCAATGACGTTGGCTCGAGCTATTGAAAGACTACGACCACACTATTCAATACCATCCCGGAAAGTTTAACGTGGTAGTGACGCATTGAGTGAAGATCATATCTTGAACGCAGTGCGATGATGTCAAGTATACGCATGAGAGCCAACTTTAAAAGAAAAGTTAAGGTTGCTCAAGCCACCACCGAAGCCGGGCCGATACGCGTATGAAGAAGAAAGTACAAGAAGGAGCTATTAGGAGCGAGAATTGATGAAGAAGGAATACTTGAGTCCACTCTGACTTTTGGTTCCTAACGACTGATTTGAAGTACAAGATTATGATGGAGGCACACAATACACCATTTGCAATCCATCCTGGAAGTACTAAAATGTATCGTGATCTTGACATACATTTTGGTGGAACAATATGAAGAGAGAGATTGCAAAGTTTATCTCAATGTGTTTAACTTGTCAACGTGTAAAGTGAACGCATCTAGTACCTAAGGGTCCGTTGCAACCACTTGAGATTCCGGAATGGAAGTAGGAACACATTACCATGGATTTAGATTCTGGTCTTCCTACGGTTTCTCAAGGCATCAATGTTATTTGGGTTATTGTTGATAGATTAACCAAATCGCTCATTTCTTTGCCGACACGGAGACTTATTCCTTGAACGTCTTCTTAGTATATGACGTTAAATGAGATCGTGAGGTTGCATGGCATGCCTGTATCCATAGTTTCGGATCGTGACCCAAGATTCACTTCAAGATTTTGGGTTAGCTTGCAAAAAGCTATGGGCACAGATTTGCGATTTAGTTGGCGATACCATCCCCAAACGGACGGACAATCGAGAGAGGACTATTCAAACTCTTGAAGATTTATTAAGACTCGTGTCCTAGACTTCAAGGGCGGTTGGGATAAGTATTTACCATTGGTGGAATTCTCCTACAACAACAGATTATCAGCAAGTATAGGTGTGGCTCCATTGAAGCATTATATGGGACGAAAATGTCGTTCTCCAATATGTTGGGATGAGTGGGTGAAGAACATTGTTGGGACCCGAAAGTTAGTATGTATGATCACCGAAAAGATCCAAATGATTCGACAACGATATAAAAGCAAAGCACAAGATCGACAAAAAGAGTTATGCGGATCTCCATCGAAAGGACGTGGAATTTAGTGTAGGGGATCATGTATTATTGCGAGTTGCTCCATGGAAGGGAGTTACAAGATTTGGGAAGAGAGGAAAGCTCAATCCACGATTTATTGGTCCATTTCAAATTCTTAACCGAGTAGGAAATGTAGCCTATAGACTTGCGTTACCTCCAAGTATGTCTCGTGTTCATAATGTGTTTCATATATCCGTACTTCTTTAAATATGTGAAAGACCCGAAACCGTATATAAAGTTAGAACCAGGACGAGATAGTGAAGACCTAACGTATGAGGAGGTACTGTCAAGATTTTGGATAGGAAAGAGATGTCCCTACGCCAAGAAAGGTCATACCACAAGTTAAAGTTTTGTGGAGGAATCATGCTATAGAGGAAATGACTTGGGGAATTGGAAACGGAAATGAAAGCGAGGTATCCTCACCTTTTCAAACACAGTATCGTCGACGCCAATTTCGAGGATTTAAATTTCATAAGGAGGGGAGGTTGTAAGACCCCGAAATTTTTTTAAATAAAAAGGAATTTCCTTTATTTATTATTTTGAAATAGTAAGGGTTGATTTGATTAATGTGGATAGTTAAGGGTAAAATACGCAAATATTTCAAAATAAGCAAGTGGTTATAAAATATTCATTGTTGTCGGGGAATATTCGTTTCAGTCGTGGAATATTGATCTTGTTTGGGAATATTCATGCGACTGCGGCAGTGACCCATGTGTGGGCCCCATAACTGAAAGCGATTGGATGAAAAAACGACAAATATAAGTTGGTTAAAAAATAAGCAGTAGTTGTTACTTAATTAAGATCTGTTGGAATACCCGGTGGTTAAAATACACGATGTCTGGCGTGGTCAGCACAAGAAGATACGCGGTATTGCATCAATTATTGATCCTTACGTAAAAGGCACTACTCAATAATTGTTACGGTAATTATTATTCGAAGATTTTATTTTATTGATTCAATAATTATTTGCGTTGATATTTTATATTATTGTTGTTCAATAATTGTCCTTTGCACATTATCTCCATTATCGGATCAATAATTCATATTATTTAAATAATATTATTAGATAGCATTATTGGCAATGTCTAGAAAGTTCATCGAGGAGAGGTTTGGTCACCTAATTGCTTGGCCAAGAAGGAGAGAAATCCTTATCGGAAAGCCCCCTTTCTGAGGAGCTACCGGTTGTCATAATTGTGATTTCGTAATATTATTTGTGAATAATTAATTATTGATATGATAAGAAAATATTATAAACGATGGATTTATTTATTTTATGTGGATATAAATGATGGATTTATTTATGTGGTTATAATTGAAGAAATTATTGTTGAGGTGTTTTATCAAATTATTTTATCAGTTGGAGGTATTAAAAATTAAATCGAGGGTTTTGAGATATATTATGGGGTTATAATTTTTAATCCGACCGTTGGATTGTGGTAATTTTTGGGTATGTTATACATACATAAGTTGAGTATATGTCCACAAATTTTGAACGAATTAAAATGCACGAATGATTTGTTATGAATTTTAAGAGGTGTCGATTCGGAAATTAGGGTTATAATTGATTTTGGTGGAAAATTCTAGAATTGAGTGGGCCCCACTTGTGGTTGGTGAAGAAATGTGCTGAATTTTATTTCAAATGTGGTGGGTGGCAATAGTAGCGAGTAAAGCCATCGGAGTAGCAGTCGAAATGTTCCTTTTTACGGCTAACATTTTCCTATAAATAGAGGGCTAAGTTAGAATTGAAAATCACACCGAAACAAAGTTTTCTCTCTCTCTCTATATTATTGGCGTATTTTGTGAGTATTTAGATACTTTGAGAGTTCTTTGTCAAATCTAAGTTTCATTCAAAGATCACTTCCGAGACCTTTCCTTCCCAAGCAATCGATTCTTCGAGGTAAGTGGATGTTATTTTCTTCTCAAATGATATTATTTCTTCAATATCATTATCTTTGAAATATTGGTTGGAACTTTTTATCAAATTTGGAACTTTTTCATGTCTGGGGTTACTATTCATGAGTTCTTATTCACGAGTTACTATTCTGAGTTCTTATTCATGAGTTCTTATTCACGAGTTACTTATTCACGAGTACTATTAAATGAAGCGTGAAAATGTTTTTTTTGTGGAATTTCTATCTTTTGGTGTGAGTTACTATTCACGATATCTGGCAGACTATTCACGATGATCTGAAGATTATTCACATGATCTGCAGACTATTCACCGAAAAATAAAATTTCTTCTTTTCGTCCAAAACATCTATTCTGGATACTAGCTCTTATTGTATCCATGTTTTGATCATTCTTGAATTTTACACCACTATGATTATTTTGAGGTATTTTTGAACATGGATAAAACAAAGTACGAATCCTTAATCCTTAATCCTTGTCATTTTGTTTCACTGGATTCGTTCTTTAAAAATATTTTTCATCATCCTCAGTCTTAAATGATGATATTATTGAATATCTTTGGCCTGTAGTGTGACGCCCCCAAAATAGGTCCATTCCATCCAACCTATTCTGAGTCGTTAAATACATGGTACAGAAATAACTACAACTTTATTACAACAATTGTCGTGCAAAATACAACAACACATATCTTTGTGAGTTTGGATACCAATATATACCAAATGTAACTCGACACCAACTTGGATAACACGTCACCATGACACCTTACATAAAGGTACAAATAAAAACTGTTTTAGAAATTAGAATCTTTGGGAAGTGCTCAAGAAACCTTCGTATATGGGAGGCCATGCTTTTAGGTTATGGTAGATATCATATGGCCACGTAATTATCCTTGGTTAACCCAATAAACCCCAAAGAAAAACGAGAAGATTACTATCATATTCTTCCCAATGGTGAGTCTTCTCTCGACATATCATTATCTCCTTTGTCTCTAATTGGGTATTATACTCCAAACAAACACCAAGATTATATAGGTAGTGCTTGTAAATATACTCAAAGAAAGTGGATGAGCACAACCATGTCTTATGATAACACGAGGTCAGTATGTCATTAGACATCTTGTATGATAGTGACAAAACACCATTCCAAGTTAAATTCACCTCACCCTCAACATCTATAGACCACCACTCTATTCCCTCGCTATCCCGTCGCTTCGACCCAAATTTACACTTTTATTATTCGAAAGGAATTGTGAAACAAAAGGGTGAGCACAACTAGCTCGATAAAGAATATTATGACTAAAGATAAATAAATTATCAATAGTCTTCATCAAGAATAAATCGTAGATTTAGAACATATGGTAGATGATAAAACTTTTCAACCATAGTCAGAATGGAATGAGCAATCCATTAGAAGAGTCAAATAGACTATAAAGTCTATTGTCTTCTCCATGTTAAAAATCCACCAACAATGTTTTATCCTCGTAACATCAATCAACAATTTCTCGCCCACAATCACGTGTATAACTCATAATCGTAATTGTAGTTCTAAATTCCTTTCTCATCCAAGACAAAGATAATTTTCATCACTTGTCTTTACCGAAACATCAAAGATCATGGTTATACCAAATCACGTTCTCGCTCATAATCATACTAATAAATTCATCTTTGCACCACGCGCCAAAGATATTCATCAACAGATTCATCTTTACACTACAAAAGCTAAAGATATTCAACAACGGGTCATCTTTGCATTACAAGCCAAAGATATTCATCAATAATTCATCTTTGCACTACAAAGCTAAAGATATTCAACAACGGGTCATCTTTGCATTACAAGCCAAAGATATTCATCAATAATTCATCTTCAGACTACAAAGCAAAGATATTCAACAACGTGTCATCTTTGCATTACGAGCAAGAGATATTCATCAATAATTCATCTTTGCACCATCAAGCAAAGATATTCAACAACAGTCATCTTTGCATTATGAAAGCAAAAGATATTCATCAATAATTCATCTTTGCACCATCACAAAGATATTCATCATTGGTCATGTTCATTTAAACACTGCTCATCTTTCAGCACTACAAAGCCAAAGATATTCTTGTAAATCATTCATCTTTGCATCGATTTTATCCACGCCCAAAAATACCTCAAAAATAATCATAGTGGTGTAAAATTCAAGAATGATCAAAACATGGATACAATCAAAGCTAGTATCCAAAATAGATATTTTAGATTTAAAAGAAAAATTTTCATTTTTCTTGAATAGTGCCAGATTCGTGAATAGTCAGATACGTGAATAAAGTCGTAGACACGTGAATAAGAACTCGACACCAAAAGATAGAAATTCCACAAAAAACATCTTCACGCTTCATGAATAGTACTCGTGAATAAGAACTCGTGAATAGTAACTCATGAATAGTAACTCGTGAATAGTAACTCATGAATAGTAACCCGACATGAAAAAGTTCCAAATTTGATAAAAAGTTCCAACCAATATTTCAAAGATAATGATATCAAGAAATAATATCATCCGAGAAGAAAATAACATCCCTTACCTCGAAAAGACAAGATTTTAGTTGAAACACCGGATATAGTCTGTCAAGGGAACTTGCACCATCTAACAATACTCAAAGTATACTCAAAATACTCACAAGAATACGCCGATAATATAGAGAGAAAGAGAAAACTTGTTTACGGTGTGATTTTCAATTTAACTTAGCCCTCTATTTATAGGAAAATGTTAGCACGCCAAGCGAGACTTAACTCCGCAACCCCGATGGCTTTACTCGCTACTATTCCACCCACCAAAAATCAGCCATCTTCCCTAACAACCAAGAGTGGGGCCCACTCAATTCTAGAATTTTCCACCAAAACCTAATTTAGAATCAGTTACCTCTTAAAATTCATAACAAATCATACGCTCATTTTAACGGTTCAAAATTTGTGGACATATACTCAACTTATATATGTATAACATATCCAAAATTACAACGATCCAACGGTCGGATCAAAATTTATAACTCACATAATATAGTGAAGAACATCGATTTTTGGACTATTAGTCCTTCTGACTAGTTTCATTCAAAATTTCACCACGAAATATCTACAAAGAATTTTTGGGTGATTCAAAATTCTACAGATTAGCTTACTTCTAGGGCTTTCTTTTGATATATGGCTCATCTCTTAACTCATTATACATTAAAGAGTTATGGATTTTACAAAATCAAGTAATAAACTAATTTTTCGAAAATCCCATATTTTGTTCTCCATTTCGACAAATACCGATAAACACCTCATCATTAATTCCTTCACTTATAACCACATAAATAAATCCATCATTTATATCCACATCAAATAAATATTTTCTTATCATATGAATCAATAATTAATTATTCACAAATAATATTACGTAATCACATTTATGACAACCGTGCCGCTCCTCAGGAAAGAGGGCTTTCAATAAGAATTTCTCTCATCTTGCGCCAAGCAATTAGGTGACCAAACCTCTCCTTGATGTAACTTTCTAGACATTGCCAATAATGTTATCTAATAATATTATTCAAATAATATGAATTATTGATCCGATAATGAGAAATATCGTGTGCGTTGATAATTATTGAACAACAATAATATAAAATATCAACACAAACAATTATTGAATCAATAAAATAAAATATTGAACGGTAATTACCGTAATAATTATTGAGTAGTGCCTTCTCACGTAAGAATCAATAATTGAAAAAAAAATAATCTGGTAATACCGTGTGCTATCAAGCAACAACGCCAGACATTTTTACTTTACCAACCGTATTCCAAATGTTGTTAATTGAGAACGATTACGCCTAGTTATTTATAAAAACTCAAATTTGTCGCTTTCTCCATCCAACAGCTTATTCATTATGGGGGCCCATTAAATGATCAAGGCCGTCCGCATTTAATATTCTCCGACAGAAAGAATATTCCACCACCAAACTAATATTCCCAAACAACAATGAATACTTTATACCCCCTTGCGTATTTTGAAAAAAAAAATTCATATATCACCTTTAACTTTAACTTTTATCAATTTAACCATTTCTTGAATAGAAAAATTGAATACTTTTATTTCATAAAATTCGGGGTCTTACATGTAGTGCAAAGATGAATGATTTTCGAAGAATATCTTTGGCCCGTAGCAAAAAGATGAACAGTGTTTAAATGAACACGATCGATCGATGAATATCTTTGGCCTTTAGTGCAAAAAGATGAACAGTGTTGAGATAAACATGACCGATTGATGAATATCTTTGGCTGTAGTGCAAAGATGAATATTTGATTTGAGATGAATATTGATTGATGTTACGAGGATAAAATATTGATGATGGATTGTTAAATTCATAGATTATAGTAGATTTCATTCTCTACGTAACTCTTCTATGAATTATTATTTCATTGCGAATATTGATGATCGAAACTTGTTGTCTATCAGATTCTATTAAATTTTTCCTGTTGAAGACTAACGATAATTTGTTGTATATTATCTTAGTCATAATATTCTTTCTTGAAGCTAGTTAAGCTCACCCTTTTCCTTTTTGTTCCATTCTTCTCGGGAGGCGAGAATATAGCGAGTATTTAGTCGGGGGTATGGAATGAAGGTTTTAGAAAGGATTGTTTAGTAGTCCTCACCATTTTGTAAAATAATGTATCAATAAATGTGATGAGGATTTATTTGAGTATAGATATTATACAGAAGATAATATTTGTATTTAAACTCACGCTTTTCTTGTTGTAGTAATAAAGTTGTAGTTGTTTCGCACCATGTATTGACAACTCAGAATGGGTGATGTATACCTATTTTGGGGGCGTCACTGATTTGCTGTTATTTAATATAATAAAAACACCTATTTACCAGCAAACGAACATTTTTTTGATGATAAAAGATTAGGGTTGTTGAAGTTTTCTCTCAACAATCAAGCTTAAGGTTTTAGCTCTCTGTTTGGCCTAAATTTGCAGATTCTACTTTAATGCTCTTCGGCTTGAAAATAGCTTTGGTTTCTCCGTGAGGTAAGATTATTATTTCCATATAAGGAACAAGTCTTTTATTTGATATATATGTGTGTGTGTGTGTATATATATATATGTATATGTTTGTGAAGCTGTTTTTGAGTAGAGAGAAAGAGGAAGAAAGGTAACTATCGGAGTTATATTATGGTCATTCTCCGGCGAGCTGTTGGTTTGTTCCAGTATGGGGAAGTGTGCGTTGACATTGGGTGAAACAATGGGCCCACGTGATTTCAAAATTTAAATTTCAAATTTCAAATTGCAGATGGTGGTCACTTGCTAATAGTTGCTATCTATCGGGTCCAACATGTTTCGACCAAATTTTCTTTCGGCCCACGTGAGCTGGGCTGATGGTCTTATGGACTGATGGCCACGTGGGCTGGTCCATACAGGAGATGGGACTATGTTTTGAACTTCATTGTACTATCTAATTTTTGAAAATTAATATACAAATCAAATTTAGCAAAAAAAAAAAAATGGCTACACTCTTTTAGCAAAATGAATTTAAAAGAAGCACTCTAAGCGTTAAAAAATAATTTTATTTTATTGATGTATTTTGACCCCTTATAAAATTGTTTTGATTCCGCCCTTTGTATGGGTATTGGTTTTGAGGTCGGCCTGGGACTCGGGTGAGTGTTCTATATCAAGCGGATCGATATAGAGAGGTCCTCGTACAAGATGACCCCCTGGAATCTCCGTGGCGAGGAGAGTTTGGAGGAGGTTGGATTCTTGAAGCTTTAGAATGATTTACTACCAAGGTGGGGGCAATGACGAAATCTCGGGGGTTATTTTCTACTAATCGACGGCGCTATGTTGCTTGCTTTTTTCACGGAATCTGGTAAGTGAGGATGGTCATGCAACATGGTTGGGTCCGATTATTGGTGTGTTTTTGCCATTTTAGGTCTTTTCTTAATTGTCCAGATCTGTAATGTTATTGTTGTTGCTTGTTGGATCTGATTAGGAATTTGGGTGCATGATAGTGCATACATTCTAAAGATCTCGTTCTTAGAATGATTTTGATTTCTTTGTTATTTAATATAATAAAACACCTATTTACCATTGTAAGTTTAATATTTTTTGATGATAAAAGATTAGAAATTGTTGTTTTCTCTCAACAATCAAGCTTAAGGTTTTAGCTCTCTGTTTGGTCTAAATTTGTAGATTCTACTTTAATGCTCTTCGGCTTGAAAATAGCTTTGGTTTCTCCGTGTGGTAAGATTATTATTTCCATATAAGGAACAAGTCTTTTATTTGATATATATGTGTGTGTGTGTGTATATATATATATATGTATATGTTTGTGAAGCTGTTTTTGAGTAGAGAGAAAGAGGAAGAAAGGTAGCAATCGGAGTTATATTACGGTCATTCTCCGGTGAGCTGTTGGTTTGTTCCAGTATGGGGCAGTGTGCGTTGACATTGGGTGAAGCAATGGGCCCACGTGATTTCAAAATTTAAATTTCAAATTTCAAATTGCAGATGGTGGTCACTTGTTAATAGTTCATCTCATCGGGTCCAACATGTTTCGATTAAATTTTCTTTCTACCACGTGAAAATTTGGCCGATGGTCTTATGATGATGGCCACGAAATTTGGTCCATACAGAGATGGGACTAAGTTTTGAACTTCATTGTATTATCTAATTTTTTGAAAATTAATATACAAATCAAATTTAGCAAAAAAAAAAAATGGCTACACTCTTTTAGCAAAATGAATTTAAAAGAAACACTCTAAGCGTTAAAAAATAATTTTATTTTATTGATGTATTTTGACCCCTTATAAAATTGTTTTGATTCCGCCACTGTATAGGTATTGGTTTTGAGGTCGGGTCGGACTCGGATGAGTGTTCTATATTGACGGGACTGATATAGAGAGAGGTCCTCGTACCATTTATACCGATCTCGTTGTCAATCCTAATTACAATACCTAATGATGTTATTTCTTATTCTTTCTTTTTTGCATTTGTTGATCTTTCATTCCATTTATAGAGTCGAAGTTGAAAGTTGCCCTTTATTAGTTCATTTTGATTGTAATTGAACTGGAATTTTGATTGTATTGGAGTTTATAACCAAAATGAAAGGAGTACTTGTTATAAATGAGATGAGTATGGCTATATTTACAAAAAAAACTCTTATAAAAATTTGTTTATAAAATGATTTGTTAAAGTTTAATTCGTAGAGAATTTAATAATTATAATGAACTACAATCATACATGTCATTTTCAGATTTTTTTATAATCGTTCTTTATGATATGTTAAATTTTAATTAAGTAAATGATCCACCAAACATCAAGATATTTAATAATTATAATAAATTATATTTATACACATTATTTTGTATTTTTAAATAGGTAATAAATAAAATTTAAAGGATAATGAGTTGAGTCATATATACCCAAAATAAATCTAATTTTCTAGCGTAATAAAAGGAAAATTGATGGGTCGTATGTATCCAAACTCGATTAATTACAAATCTAACCTTTTCATTTGTTTATGTTTTTGATAATTGTTACTTAAATTTATTTTGTATCGCAAATCTCTCTCATAGATACATTAATTATACAAAATTATTCCTCCATTCTTTTTCGTTGATAATAAAATAATTTATGTTAATTAAATTTTACAAATATATTTTAACGTATTATTCCGTTACATAAATTAAAGTTATTATTGTGACGCCCCCAAAATAGGTATACATCACCTATTCTGAGTTGTCAATACATGGTACAGAAACAACTACAACTTTATTATTACAACAGTAAAACTGTGAGTTTGAATACAAATATTATCTTCTAGACAATATCTATACTCAAATAAATCCTCATCACATTTATTGATACATTAATGGTGCCAACTTGAATCAAACAAGATTTATAAACAGTGGATGTGATGAAAGTTTCTCCTAACGAAGTTTCCACAGGATACAGTCAAAGTCTAATTTCTCCGAGTCAAGTTTAAACGTTGAGCACATGCGGGAGAGATAAATGAATGGGTAGCACCGTAGTATCAGTAAGGTATAAACTTCGCAAGAATTTATAAATAGCTTACCGTGATCACCTCGTTTGGGTTCTCGCATTATGACCGGTCCACAACAAACGCTTTTCGGAATCGTTGACTTTGATTTTTCAGAGACGTCTTTTGAGTCACCGTCCCATTGAACTAGGTTTATTCATCGCATAATCTCGAGCGATATCCTTCCTTTCCATAATTATAGCATACCTTGAACTGTTGTGGGCGGTTTGACCGATATGTCCTCTTTTTACGCATTTGTAAGATATAATGGGTGGTCGTTCTCCTCCCTTAGAACCCGATTCTCGCCCAAGACCATCATCGTCTTCACATGGTCGTTGTTAAATCTCCTCTTTTTAAAATCTCCTCCGACTCGCTTTCTTCTATTTTCATGGCTATGATTACCACCAGAGTGGTTACCATTTCATCCATCCATTTGCTTTTCTCCGCAGTTATCATTATTCGCATTGATCGTTATCTCGATCACGATCCTCGGTTGTGGTCCTCGGTTGACCGTACTCGTTATCTTTCTAATAATTGAGCCACATTTACAACATCTCGAATAAAGAGAAAATTTATGAGAAATGAGATCTCGACGTACTTGGGGTTTCAAACCTCTAAGAAACATCCGCGTCATCGTTCCTCATTCTCCACCAAATGAGGTGCAAAGCTCGATAACTCGCAAACTTTGCCTCGCATCGAGACACCGCGTCGTGTTGTTTTGTTCCAATCGATGAACTCCACTTCCTTCATATGATTTAACACTTTCGTGAAAGTATTTGTCATTAAATAGCTTTCAAACGTCTCCCAAGACATGCCGAGTGCGGTGGATGGGTACACTTCACAGACTCCACACCGATGATCGCTTTCGCCATTGGAACATAAAGGTGGCGAATGGAACCTTCGTTTCTCCGTGCATCCCAAGACATCGAATATCTTGGTAATTTGTTTGACCCATGTTTCCGCCATGATCGGATCCGCTTTCCCTTAAATTCAGTGGTCCCAACTTTGAATCGCTTGGTTGTGACAACCCGTGAATGCTATCATTTCTCTCCTCAGATTTTGAACACGAGTCTCTCCTCGTCGATTTTGCATGAACTGCAAAAAACTTCTAAACATCCCTCGCTCATCATCTCGCTTCAATGGTGTTGTTCACGGGAGGAACATTGCCACTGTGCTCAGACGTTCTCCTCGTTGGTGAAAGCATGCATCTCCACTCGGTCTCATTTCCATTGTTAATATTCTCAATCGACATTCTCAAACACCGCCATAAAACAAGGGTTAATTAAGGAAATCAATATATAATATCCCTATATACTTGACTAACTAACAAATAAGCTTAGGTAGGATACACTAGCGAAGGATTTACTCGTCTTTCCCTCCTAGTTCTATTCCCCGATCTCCGCTGGAGATCATATCCTAAGCTCGATACTAATCATGGACGCCCCCAAAATAGGTATACATCACCTATTTTGAGTTGTCAATACATGGTACGTAAACAACTACAACTTTATTATTACAACAAGAAAAGTGAGTTTGAATACAAATATTATCTTCTGCATAATATCTATACTCAAATAAATCCTCATCACATTTATCGATACATTATTTTACAAAAATGGTGAGGACTACTAAACAATCCTTTCTAAAACCTTCATTCCATACCCCAGACTGCATCGCTATATTCTCGCCTCCCCGAGAAAAATGGAACAAAAGGAAAAGGGTGAGCTCAACTAGCTCAAGAAGAATATTATGACTAAGATAATATACAACAAATTATCGTTAGTCTTCAACAGGAAAAATATAATAAAATACAATAGACAACAAATTTTAAATCAATATTCGCAATGAAATAATAATTCATTAGAAGAGTTAAGTAGAGAATGCAAACTACTATCTTCTATGTATGAATTTAAAAGTTCATCGCTCATCTTTTATCCTCGTAACATCAATCAATATACATCCTGAATCAAATATTCATCTTTGCACTACAGCCAAAGATATTCATCATTGGTCGTGTTCATTTAAACACTGCTCATCTTTGCACTACGGCCAAAGATATTCTTCAGAAATCATTCATCTTTGCACTACTGTGCCAAAGATATTCTTAAGAAATCATTCATCTTTACACTACTGCGCCAAAGATATTCCATAATATCATCATTTAAGATCGAGGATGATGAAAAATATTTTTTTTTTAAAGAAATGAATCCAAAGTGAAACAAAATGACAAGGATTAAGGATTAAGGATTCAGACTTGGTTTTATCCACGTCCAAAAATACCTCAAAAATAATCATAGTGGTGTAAAATTCAAGAATGATCAAAACATGGATACAATCGAGTTAGTATCCGTAATAGATGTTTTGGACTAAAAGAAGAAATTTTATTTTTCTATGAATAGTACCAGATACGTGAATAGTGTCAGATACGTGAATAAGGCCAGTACACGTGAATAGTAACTCCGACACCAAAAGATAGAAATTCCACAAAAACATCTTCACGCTTCATTAATAAGACTTCGTGAATAAGAACTCGTGAATAAGAACTCTAAGTCGTGAATAAGAACTCATGAATAGTAACCCCGACATGAAAAAGTTCCAAATTTGATAAAACTTCAGATCAACATTTCAAAGATAATGATATTGAAGAAATAATATCATTACGAAAAAAAAATAATATCCCTTACCTCGAAAAGATCAAGATTTCTATTTAGAATACCAGTATATAGGTCAAGGAAACTCAAACCGCTCTAGCAATACTCAAAGTATACTCAAAATACTCACAAGAATACGCCGATAATATAGAGAGAGAAAACTTCGAGCTCGGTGTGATTTTCAATTCTAACCCAAGACCCTATTTATAGAAATTGCTTAGAACACCAAAGCGTAAAATTTAATATATTAATAATATTATTTTTCCACATCTTCCCACGCACACCATCAGCTGAAATCAACCACTAACACATGTCCCATAAGTGACAAAAACGTTTTTCATGCAAAAGTTACTTAAAACTCCAAAAAATGATAATCAATTAATCCGAATTTCAATAATTCATAATAAATAGCCCTTTCATCAGAAAATTCAAATCTTGCGAGTTTTTATAGGAAATTCAATTCTCTACAACTTTGCGTAAGAAAGTTTTTCCAAATTCCAAATAGAAATTGACCGAAAATTCACAAACTGACGATTTTTTGTGCTATAATCAAATTTCATTCAATAAATGGGGTCCACCGACATGTTTAACATGTTTTAAACATTTATTGCAACAAAAATACTCTTCCTCCTCGTATACTCATATATCCCCCATTCGTTGTAAAATATCACCGTTAATATATTATTAAAATAATATATTTAAATGAATTATTTTATCGTAAAAGATAAAATATTAATTTTCAACAATTGTCATTTTAAAATTTTCTCCATCTATATCCACATAACATCAATATTTTCCTTATCATATAAATCAATAATTAATTATTCACAAATAATATTACTGTAATCACAATATCGACAACCGTGCAGCCTCAAGAAAGTAGGGGCTTTCCAATAAGAATTTTTCTTCACTCTGCCGCAATTAGGTGACCAAACCTCTCCTTGTACGTAACTTTCTAGACATTGCCAATAATGTTATCTAATAATATTATTGAGATAATATGAATTATTGCTTCGATAATGAAAATATTGCAGTAATGACAATTATCAAACAACAACAATATAAAATATCAACGCAACAATTATTAACTCAATAAAATATCGAATAAAGAATTATCGTAACCATTATTGAGTAGTGCCTTCACGTAAGAATCAATAATTGGTGCAATACCGTGCAGCATCGCTCAACAACGCAGACGTATTAGTGTGTTTTAACCACCGGTATTCCAACAAGATAATCTGTGAATAACTACGCCATTATTTAAAAACAACTTATATTTGTCGTTTTTCTTCATCCAATCGCTTTCCATTATGGGGGCTCACACATGGTCGCTATTGTCAGCATTTAATATTCCCCGACAAAGCATTTAATATTCCACCACCAAACGAATATTCCCCGACGATAATGAATATTTTATAACCACTGCTTATTTTGAAATATTCATGATTTAACCCTTAACTATCCACATTAATCAAATCAACCCTTACTATTTCAAAATAATAAATAGAAAATTAAATTTCATTAATAATAAGTTGGGGTCTTACAACCTCCCTCCTTATGAAATTTCGTCCTCTAAATCGACGACGCATTCGGTGTTTCAAAAGGTGAGGATACCTCTCTTTCATTTCCTTTTCCAATTCCTGTGTCATTTCCTATAAAGCATGATTCCTCCACAAAACTTTAACTTGTGGTATGACCTTTGCTTGCAGGACATGCTCCTTCCTATCCAAAATCTCGACAGTACCTCCTCATACGTTAAGTCTTCACTACTATCTCATCCGGTTCTAACTCAATAACGTGGTTCGGTCTTTCACATATTTACGGGAAATACGAGATATGTGAAACACATTATGAACACGAGACATACTTTGAGGTAACGCAAGTCTATAGGCTACATTTTCTACTACTGGCCAAGAATTTGAAATAGACCAATAAATCGTGGATCGAGCTTTCTCTTCCCAAATCTTGTAACTCCCTTCCATGGAGCAACTCGCAACAATACATGATCCCTCACATTAAATTCCACGCCCTTTCGATGAAGATCCGCATAACTCTTTGTCGATCTTGTGTCGCTTTTGTATACGTTGTCGAATCATTTGGATCTTTTCGGTGAGTCATACGATTAACTCGGGTCCCAACAATGTTGCTTCACCCACCTCATCCCAACATATTGGAGAACGACATTTTCGCCCATATAATGCTTCAATGGAGCCACACCTATACTTGCTCGATAATCTGTTGTTGTAGGAGAATTCCACCAATGGTAAATACTTATCTCAACTACCCTTGAAGTCTCAGGACACGAGTCTTAATAGATCTTCAAGAGTTTGAATAGTCCCTCTCGATTGTGTCGTCTGTTTGGGGATGGTATGCCAACTAAATCGCAAACTGCGCTCATAGCTTTTTTGCAAGTTAACCCAAAATCTTGAAGTGAATCTTGGGTCACGATCCAAACTATGGATACAGCATGCCATGCAACCTCACAATTTCATTCACGTCATATACTAAAGCAAGACGCTCAAGGAATAAGTCTCCGTGATCGGCAAGAAATGAGCAGACTTGGTTAATCTATCAACAATAACCCAAATAAGATTGATGCCTTGAGAAACCATAGGAAGACCGTAAACGTAAATCCATAGTAATGTGTTCCCACTTCCATTCCGGAATCTCAAGTGGTTGTAACGGACCCTTAGGTACAAGATGCTCCGCCTTTACACGTTGACAAGTTAAACACATCGAGATAAACTTTGCAATCTCTCTCTTCATATTGTTCCACCAAAATGTATGTCAAGATCACGATACATTTTAGTACTTCCAGGATGGATTGCAAATGGTGTATTGTGTGCCTCCATCATAATCTTGTACTTCAAATCGTAGTCGTTAGAACACAAAGTTCAGAGTGGACTCAAGTATCAATTCTCGCCCTAATAGCTCCTTCAGTACTTTCTTCTTCATACGCATCACCCGGCCGAATTGGTGGCTCGAGCAACCTTAACTTTTTTATTAAAGTTGGCTCTACGCAGATACTTGACATCATCGCACTTTTCCTCGTGATATGATCTTCTACTCAATGCGCCACCTACCACGCTCGCTTTACCGGGATGGTATTGAATAGTGTGGTCGTAGTCTTTCAATAGCTCGAGCCAACGTCGCCGCCAGCATGTTGAGTTCTTTTGAGTGAAGAAATATTTAAGGCTTTTATGGTCCGAATA
This sequence comes from Panax quinquefolius, assembly GCA_020205615.1. Taxonomy (NCBI): domain Eukaryota; kingdom Viridiplantae; phylum Streptophyta; class Magnoliopsida; order Apiales; family Araliaceae; genus Panax; species Panax quinquefolius. Next base: position 122,921,088 of record CM035171.1, on the reverse strand, counting down.
TATCTCCACTTTCTCCCCATATAGATAGTGCCTCCATATTTTTAAGCGAAACGATCGGGCCGCTAACTCTAGATCATGAGTAGGATAATTCCTCTCATACTCTTTAAGTTGTCGCGGGGCATAGGCTATGACTTTCCCACGTTGCATGAGAACACATCCTAACCCTTTTGCTCGAAGCATCGTCAGAGATAACAAATCCATCCCAACCGGATGGTATTGTTAGTAACAGTCCCAAATAAGTCTCCTCTTAAGCTCTTGGAAACTTTTCTCGCATTCTTCGCTCCAAACGAATTTTGTATCCTTCCGAGTTAATGAAGTTAATGGAGTAGCGATTCGAGAAAACCCTTCCACTTAATCTCTCGATAATAACCAAATAAGCCCAAAAGCTACGATTTCAACCACCGACTTTGCTGTTGCTCAACTTTCAGATTGCTTCAATCTTCGCCAGATCAACAGATACTCCATGTTTCGACACCACGTGCCCAAGGAATGCTACTTCCTCGCCGTAACTCGCATTTCTTCAATTTGGCATATAGTTGGTTTTCACGAAGCCTTTCGAGTACCAAATTTCAAATGGTGCTCATGATCTTCACGACTTTTGGAATATATGAGGATGTCATCAATAAAGACAACAACGAATTGATCCAAATATTCCTTGAATACTCGGTTCATCATATATCATGAAAGCCTTGAGAGCATTAGTTAGTCCAAAGACATGACTAAGAATTCATAATGCCCATACCGAAGTTCAAGGCGTCTTTGAATATCCTCGTTCTAATCTTCAAATTGATGATATCTAATCTAAGATCGATTTTTGAAAAGAATTGTGCCCTTTACTTGTTGGTCAAACAAGTCATCAATACGAGGTAGAGGATACCTATTCTCGATGGTGACATGGTTCAATTCCCGATAGTCAATACAAAGTCGCATACTCCCCGTCTTTCTTCTTTACAAATAAAACAGAGCACCCCAAGGAGATGTACTAGACGAATGAAACCGATGTCCAACAATTCTCGTAGTTGGACCTTTAACTCCTCAAGTTCAATAGAGCCATTCGATATGGGGTTTTAGAAATGGGCTTTGTACTGTGTTCAAGATCAATAAAGAATTCAACTTCACGCCTCGGGGTAGTAACAAGGAAGTTCTTCGGAAAACGTCGGGAAAGTCAATAACAACAGAATATTATTCAAATTTGACGTGTCTTTATTCAAATCCATAACATGGGCTAAGAAAGCTTGACATCCGCTTTTTAATAAACGAATAGCTTTATGATTAGATATGACAATGATCGATTTTAATGGTTTAGTTGCTTGAATTGCATAACAAAGTTGGTTAGAATATGAAAACTAACAACCTTATAAAAACAATCAATTTTGGCAATGATGAGTAGTTAACCAATCAATCCCTAAAATCACATCAAAAGCAAGTATCTTTAAAGAGATAAGGTCAACAGGTAAGGTAATGGTGCCAACTTGAATCAAACAAGATTTATAAAGCGAGTGGATGTGATGAAAGTTTCTCCTAACGAAGTTTCCACAGATAGTCAAAGTCTAATTTCTCCTGAGTCAAGTTTAAACGTTGAGCACATGCGGAGAGATAAATGAATGGGTAGCCACCAGATCAAGTAAGGTATAAACTTCGCAAGAATTTATAAATAGCTTACCCGTGATCACCTCGTTTGGGTTCCTCGATTATGACCATCACAACAAACGCTTTTCCCTAATCGTTGATTTTGATTTTTCGGGATGATTTTTTGAGTCACCGTCCTCATTGAACTAGGTTTCGCCATCGCATAATCTCGAGCGATATGTCCTTCCTTTCCATAATTATAGCATACCTTGAACTGCTGTGTGGGCGCTTTGATCGATATGTCCTCTTTTCCGTGATTTGTAGAAGATATGACCGGTGGTCGTTCTCCTCCTTAGAACCGATTCGCTTGTCGCCAAGACCGCCTGCCTTCATACGGTCGTTGTTAAATCTCTCTTTTAAAATCTCCTCCCGACTCGCTTTTCTATTTTCACGGCCATGATTACCACCGAGTGGTTACCATTTCATCCATCTGTTTCTTTTCTCCGCAGTTATCATTATTCTCATTGATCGTTATCTCCGACACGATCCTGGTCAGGGTCCCTCGGGTTGACCGTATTCTCGTTATCTCGCCTAATAATTGAGCCTGCATTTTACAACATCTCAATAAAGAGAAAATTTATGAGAAATGAGATCTCGACGTACGTGTTTCAAACCTCTAAGAAACATCCGCGTCATAACGCTCCTCATTCTCCACCAAATGAGGTGCAAACTCGGATAACTCGCAAACTTTGCCTCGATCGAGACACCGCCATGTTGTTTTGTTCAACTGATGAACTCCACTTCCTTCATACGATTAACACTTTCGTGAAAGTATTTGTCATTAAATAGCTTCAAACGCCTCCCAAGACACTTTGAGTGCGGTGGATGGGTACACTTCATGACTCCCACCAAGAGTCCGCCTCGCACTTGGAACATAAAGGTGGCGAATGGAACCTTCGTTCTCTCCGCATCCCAAGACATCGAATATCTGTAATTTGTTTCGACCCATGTTTCCGCCATGATCGGATCGCTTTCCTTAAATTCGTGGTCCCAACTCTCGAATCGCTTGGTTGTGACAACCCGTGAATTGCTATCATTTCCTCCTCAGATTTTGAACACGAGTCTCCTAAATGCGATTTTGCATGAATCGCAAAAACTTCTAAACATCCCCTCGCTCATCATCGCTTCAATGGTGTTGTTCACGGGAGGAACATTGCCAATTGTCAGACGTTCTCCTCGTTGGTGAGTACAGTATCTCCACGGTCTCATTTCCATTGTTAATATTCTCAATCGACATTCTCAAATACCGCCATAAAACAAGGGTTAATTAAGGAAATCAATATATAATATCCCTATATATCGACCAACTAACAAATAAGCTTAGGTAGGACACACCAGCGAAGGATTTACTCGCCTTTCCCTCCTAGTTCTATTCCCGATCTCCGCCAGAGATCATATCCCTAAGCTCGATACCAATCGTGACGCCCCAAAATAGGTATACATCACTCATTCCAGGTTGTCGTCAATACATGCATGTAAACAACTACAACTTTATTATTACAACAAGAAAATCGTGAGTTTGAATACAAATATTATCTTCAGTATAATATCTATACTCAAATAAATCCTCATCACATTTATCGATACATTATTTTACAAAATGGTGAGGACTACTAAACAATCCTTTCTAAAACCTTCATTCCATACCCCAGACTGCATCTCGCTTATATTCTCGCCTCCCGAGAAAAATGGAACAAAAGGAAAAGGGTGAGCTCAACTAGCTCAAGAAGAATATTATGACTAAGATAATATACAACAAATTATCGTTAGTCTTCAACAGGGAAAAATATAATAAAATACAATAGACAACAAATTTTAAATCAATATTCGCAATGGGATTAATAATTCATTAGAAGAGTTAAGTAGAGAATGCAAACTACTATCTTCTATGTATGAATTTAAAAGTTCATCGCTCATCTTTTATCCCCTGTAACATCAATCAATATACATCTCGAATCAAATATTCATCTTTGCACTACAGCCAAAGATATTCATCACCGGGTCATGTTCATTTAAACACATTGCTCATCTTTGACTACTGGGCCAAAGATATTCTTTGAAATCATTCATCTTGCACTATGTGCCAAAGATATTCTTAAGAAATCATTCATCTTCGCACTACGTGCCAAAGATATTCCATAATATCATCATTTAAGACCGAGGATGATGAAAAATATTTTTTTTAAAGAAACGAATCCAAGTGAAACAAAATGACAAGGATTAAGGATTAAGGATTCGTACTTGGTTTTATCCACGCCCAAAAATACCTCAAAAATAATCATAGTGGTGTAAAATTCAAGAATGATCAAAACATGGATACAATCGAGTTAAGATCCGAGAATAGATGTTTTGGACGAAAAGAAGAAATTTTATTTTTCTATTGAATAGTACATCAGTATACGTGAATAGTGTCAGATACGTGAATAGTCAGATACGTGAATAGTAACTTCGACACCAAAAGATAGAAATTCCACAAAAAACATCTTCACGCTTCACATTAATAAGACTCGTGAATAAGAACTCGTGAATAGTAACTCGTGAATAAGTAACTCATGAATAGTAACCCGATATGAAAAAGTTCCAAATTTGATAAAACTTCAGATCAACATTTCGGTATAATGATATTGAAGAAATAATATCATTAAAAAAAAATAATATCCCTTACCTCGAAAAAGATCAAGATTTCTATTTAGAATCACGTATATAGTCTTTGGAACTTCAGCAATCGCCTAGCAATACTCAAAGTATACTCAAAATACTCACAAGAATACGCTTCGATAATATAGAGAGAGAAAACTTCGCTTCGGTGTGATTTTCAATTTAACCCAAGACCCTATTTATAGGAAATCGCTAGAACACCAAAGCAGTAAAATTTAATATATTAATAATATTATTTTTCCACATCTTCCTACGCACACCATCAGCTGAAATCAACCACTAACACATGTCCCATAAGTGACAAAAACGTTTTTCATGCAAAAGTTACTTAAAACTCCAAAAAATGATAATCAATTAATCCGAACTTCAATAATTCATAATAAATAGCCCTTTCATCAGAAAATTCGAATCTCATGAGTTTTTATAGGAAATTCAATTTCTACAACTTTGCAGAAGAAAGTTTTTCCAAATTCCAAATAGAAATTAACCGAAATCCACAAACCAAGCGATTTCAAAGCTATAATCAAATTTCAATCAATAAATGGGGTCCACCGACATGTTTAACATGTTTTAAACATTTATTGCAACAAAATACTCTTCCTCCTCGTATACTCATATATCCCCCATTCGTTGTAAAAATATCACCGTTAATATATTATTAAAATAATATATTTAAATGAATTATTTTATCGTAAAAAGATAAAATATTAATTTTCAACAATTGTCATTTTAAAAATTTTCTCCATCTATATCCACATAACATCAATATTTTCCTCATCATATAAATCAATAATTAATTATTCACAAATAATATTACAGAATCACAATATCGACAACCGTGCAGCTCCTCAGAAAGAGAGGGCTTTCAATAAGAATTTCTTTCTTGCTGCCGCAATTAGGTGACCAAACCTCTCCTTGATGTAACTTTCTAGACATTGCCAATAATGTTATCTAATAATATTATTAGGATAATATGAATTATTGCTTCGATAATGAAAAATACCGTAATGACAATTATTGAAATAACAAAGAATATAAAATATCAACGCAACAATTATTAACTCAATAAAATCTTGAACAAGAATTATCGTGAACCATTATTGAGTAGTGTCTTCTACGTAAGAATCAATAATTGGTGCAATACTGGTGTGCATCTTGTTCAACAACGCGTATTAGTGTGTTTTAACCACCCAAGTATTCCAACAAAGATAATACTTGAATAACTACTACCGTTATTTAAAAACAACTTATATTTGTCGCTTTTTCTTCATCCAATCGCTTTCCATTACGGGGCCCACACATGGGCAAGGCTGTCGCATTTAATATTCCGGCAGCATTTAATATTCCACGACCAAACGAATATTCTGACGATAATGAATATTTTATAACCACTTGCTTATTTTGAAATATTTGCGTATTTAACCCTTAACTATCCACATTAATCAAATCAACCCTTACTATTTCAAAATAATAAATAGAGAAAATTAAATTTCATTAATAATAAGTTGGGGTCTTACAATTATAGTGCTAACAAGTGTGTCATCATGTTCCTAATGTGGCAATCGAATTATCCGCTCCATTCGCAACACTAATTTAAACCCTAACGATTATTTGTAACTTTAATTTTACAAAATACGATTTAGATGAGATGAATTTTAGCCTTAATTTTAAAACTAATAGTTTGATTAAGATGAATTCGAATTCTAAATATCCATAACAAATATATAATATGGATCATTACCCCAAATTAATGATTCACGGATTTACTAATCTAACTTATTTATTTAACTCAATTTATTTAAAATTCATTAAGATAAATAGGTAATTTTATTCGTTTAATTATGAGTTGGTGGACGGGTTAATGGATATTGGTAAAATTTTGCCAACTCTGGTCATACAATTGTTGTTGACGATTTAGGGGGTGTTTGATAAAAACTGAATGAATCTAAATCTGAATCTGAATCTGAATAAAAAAACTTATGTTATAATTGACATGTCTGAAACATATGTTTTATTATTTTACCCCTCTAAAAAAATTCAAAAGTGTTATAAATGTATTTAATATTACTTAATATAATAGTTAATATTATAATAAAAAACTTCATTCAACCCTCATTCAGTTCATTCAGCCAAAAAAATAACATCAAACCATTCAGCCAAAAAAACCTAAATCGTCTAAATGGTTGACTGATTCAGCTATTCAGACAATTTTTTTCTCAAAACAAACGCATTTAATGACTGATGAATTCAGTCATTCAGACATAAACAAACAGACTCTTAGTTATGGTTATTTTGGATTTTGATTATAGTTGAATTGGATGTGGGTACGGGGACCCAGGGCTATTTGTTCTCGAGTTTGTCTCGAAATGTTAGAAAGGAAGTTTCCCTAATCCAACTATTATGGGCTTCACCTTTGGGCCGCCATGATTCTACTTTTCTTGTAACTTTTTCATTTTTTTTCTCACCCTAAAATAATACTCCTCTATTTCATAAAAGCATGGATACCTTGTAAGATTTGTAAATTTTAAGTATATATTTTTGTCTTTATTTACTAATAAATTAGAATACATTGTCTCATAATATATTATTATTTTAGAAAAAAAAAAAAACTGGGTTGCATAAAGCACACTTTGACATTGAAAAAATAGACTCAAAACTTTTCATAAAAATATTATATTTATATACGAACTATGTAATTTTTTTATTCCACAAACTGTATTCAAAGTAGTTTCAATGATCGTCTTTAAAGATAAATTTTCACTTCATATTAACTCTCTCTTACCTTTTTTTTTTGGATATTCGAAATTTTGTTCTTATAGTTTCAACTAAGACTGTAAAATGAACAAGTATTTTGGGCTCGATTTGTACTCGCTTGACTAAAAGTTCGATTCAAGTTCGACTCGAAATATAAATAAATCAAATATGAATAAATTTTAAAGTTCGATAAATTATTCGAACCTCCTCAAATTGTAATTTACTATTGATACTTGGAGCATATTTGTTCGAAAAGTTCAAATTGCTCGGGCTCGATTCGAGATTGTGCTTGACTCGGTAGTTAAACGAGTCTCAATTAAAACTTATTTTATACTCTTATGAACCAAAACTTAGCAACTGAACTCGAACTTGTTCTAAAAAAGTATAATCGAAGAGAAAAAAACTCTCTTCTTAAAAAGTATATGATGTCCCAAAGCTCGAAGTCAGTGAGCTTCGTTAGTGGGCTTCGTTGTTGGACTACCATAAGGCATTAGTCCAGGTCGAAACGTTAAATATTTTTAGGGTCCTTTACATAAGTATACAACAAATAGAAAATAATTACAACAAAAGTGCATCAACTAAATAATTATATTAACAGTGCAATAATGTATAATAATATCAACAATAGTGTAAAACACGTCATTGTATCCAATCCAACAAAAATACAAATCCCTTAATTCAAGGAGAAAACTACTCCACTTAATTTGACAGTTACCAAAATAACCAAAAAAATTCAAAAATCACGTCGCCAATTTTCGAATCTGACGAAGAACAAAAATAGGAAACTTCATAGATCATTGTAATCTGTAACAAAGGAGCAATCGAGAAGAAGCATAATCAGTAATAGACCTCGGAGAGAAGTCGAGTCAGCTGCGTGACATTTGATGGCAGTAATGGCCATGAAAGTGCAATTAGGAGGCGGCGGGTTTCTTCATTGGATTGCCGGAAGTTTTGGGCGGCGAGGTGGGTTTGCAGGAGGTCGAAGATGGTGGTGGGTTGGGAGGTGGAAGGAGTGGTGGAGGTGGTGGAGGAGAGAAAAAATGGGGTGGTGGGGAAGGGATTTGAGGAAAGAGAAATGGTGGGGTTGTTGGTTAAGGAATTTGATTGGGTAGATTTGGGTGAGGCTAGCCAAACCTTCATACCAAAGTAACCAATTCAATTTTATTAAGTTACCAATTTATTTTGAATGTGATGCGATTGGTAGCCAAACCTTGGTAGTTGGTTGCCAAACTTTCAAACCAAGGTAACCAATTCATACTGCAGTGTGAAGGTAGATTGGTTACCTTGTTATAAAGGTTTGGTTATTTTGGTATAAAAATTTGACAACCAACTACTTGCGGTTTGGCTACCAAACTACATCACATTCAAAAATAAATTGTAACCTAATAACATTGAATTGGTTACCTTGGTATGAATATTCGCTACCAACCGCACTTTAAAAATTATCAAACAAAGCTCGCCTTTTAATCAAGGTAATCAATGTTGTAGCCCAAGACCCAAGAGACATCTTACTTCATCATCATTTCCTCTCGCTTTCGGGCATGGCCTCCTCGCCTACTTGAAGTAATTGAGCAACAAAGAGAAGCGATGAAAGTCCCAAATTAGTTTAAAGCTCGAGCTAAGGAATTCGGTGACGCAAAACCGATGGTGGCGATGGCGCGGGACGATAACCCAGATTGCGCAGATGACAAAAAGCGGGTGGCGACATTGAGGTAGATCATGGAGCCAAATAAAGATGATCTTTGGCAAGATGAGGGTAGAGTTATAAAGATGAGGATGGGGATGATAATAGGATTTGCAGATGACAAAGTTGATGGGGTGGAGTTATAAAGATGAGGGATGGTTATGGAAAGGAGTAAGGATGAGCCGAATAGAATGGAGGAGAGAGAAAGTGTTAAATTACAACTTATTAAAACACTCAATTAAATTAAAGGGATAAGAATACACTAATTTTGTAAATAAAAAATTACATATGCACTAGTTTATAAATATTTTATGAGTGCACTATTGATGTAATTATTTTTAAAAATGTATTAGAAAATATAATTGTCCCAATATTTTTATCCAGCCCCAGACTAATTAAACTCCTTCCCTAAGAACACAAAACTGAAAATAACCCCATTTTATAGGTACAAAACTGGACTTCAGCCCCATTTCTACATGACTACCTCTGTCTATAGTCTATACATTTTTTAAAACCCTAATTTCAGTTCGGGCCTCAATCGCCAATCAAGAAGCGAAGATGCAGATCTTCGTGATATCATATATATATATATATATATATTTATATCTCTGATAGTCTGGCTATGTGAATTTCTATCTGGATTCTTATTTATTCAGAAGCTTTATTACATTTTTTTCGGAAACATAGCAGATGGCAAGAACTTCGTCGTCTTTCACTAACTTAATCCTCCGCCAAAACCATAAAAATCCAACCTTTCATATTCGAAACATTGGTTTTGGATGCGGGGAAGAGTTTATACAAACGCAAGATCAAATTAGTTCAAGAAATCATAAGAATCAAAACTTGACTGAGATTGCTAAAGACGTTTCGAAGTTCATTCGGTCCGGAGCCAGATGGGAACAAACACTTGTATCTGAGTTTTCCGGCATTAATTTGTCGGACCCCAACTTACTGCGCGAGGTTCTGAAGCATCAAAACAATGCATTTTTGACGCTGCGATTCTTTTACTGGGTTAGTTCTCGATTTGGCTTTCCTACTGATCAGTCTTTGTATAATGTGATTTTTAAGGGTCTTGCGGAGAGCAAGGCTGCCAATGCTGCTAAAAAATTTCTTGAGTTTACCAAATTTAACCCAGAGCCGTCTTGTTTAGAGTTGTATATCTGTTGTTTATTTGAAAATGGGCTAATTGAGGAAGCACTAGATGTGTTTGATCAATTGAAAGGGATTGGTTATTGCCCTTCACTGGAGACTTGGAATTCGGTTTTATTGGCCTCCGTCCGAGTTGGTAGGACTCATGTTGTTTGGAAATTGTATGGGGAAATGATGGATTGTGGTGTTGTGGCCGATGTGGAGACAGTTACGTGCTTAATTAAAGCATTTTGTACTGACAACAATGTTTCAAAAGGTTTTTACCTTCTTCGGCAAGTTTTGGAAGCTGGATATGTTCCTAGTATTGTTGCTTTCAATAAATTAATATCTGGGTTTTCTAAAGAAAGGAATGATTCTGGAGTATCGACTGTTTTACACTATGATTGCAAAGAATTGTACTCCGCAGATATATACTTATCAGGAAATTATCCATGGGCTATGCAAGAGAAGAATGATACATGAAGGTTTTAGGATTTTCAATGATCTCAAGGATAGAGGATATGCTCCAGATAATGTTATGTATACAACAATGATTCACGGTCTTTGTAAAATGAAAAGGCTTGGAGATGCTCGAAAGTTATGGTTTGAAATGATTCGGAAGGGAATCATGCCCAATGAGTACACATATTGTACCCTCATCTCCGGGTATTTAAGAGTTGGTGATCTCGATGGTGCCCAGGAGCTTTATAAGGGAATGCTTGGTAGAGGCTACGGAGAGACCACTATAAGTTACAACACCATGATTAATGTATTGTTTTCACATGGAAGGACAGAAGAAGCTTACAAGCAGTTTGAAAAAATGCAGCAGAAAGGTATCGCTCGTGACATGTTCACTTACAAATCTATGATTATGGGCTTTTTTAAGGAAGGGAAAATAGCCGAGAGTATAAAGTTTATGTATCAACTTCTAGAGCAGGGTTTTCAGCCATCGCCTGCCTCTTATATTCCCCTTGTAAAGAAACTTTGTAAGGTGGGGAAAGTGCTTGATGCAAAAACTTTATGTAAGTATATGCAGGATAGGGGTGTGGTACCAGCAGTCTGTATTCATGATTTTATCATAACTGGACTGAGCAAGAAAGGATGTGTTGCAGAAGCTTTTAGGATTTTCAATGATCTCAAGGATAGAGGATATGCTCCAGATAATGTTATGTATACAACAATGATTCACGGTCTTTGTAAAATGAAAAGGCTTGGAGATGCTCGAAAGTTATGGTTTGAAATGATTCGGAAGGGAATCATGCCCAATGAGTACACATATTGTACCCTCATCTTCGGGTATTTAAGAGTTGGTGATCTCAATGGAGCCCAGAAGCTTTATAAGGGAATGCTTGGTAGAGGCTACGGAGAGACCACTATAAGTTACAACACCAGGATTAATGTATTGTTTTCACGTGGAAGGATTGAAGAAGTTTGCAAGCGGTTTGAAAAATGCAAAGAGAAAAGGTATCGCTCAGTGACATGTTCACTTACAAATCTATGATTATGGGCTTTTTTAAGGAAGGAAAATAGCCGAGAGTATAAAGTTTGTGTATCAACTTCTAGAGCGGTGGTTTTCACCCATCGCCTCTTATATTCCCCTTGTAAAGAAACTTTGTAAGGTGGGGAAAGTGCTTGATGCAAAACTTTTTATAAGTATATATGAGGATAGGGTGTGGTACCAAAGTGATCAGTATTCATGATTTTATCATAACTGGACTGAGCAAGAAAGGATGTGTTGCTGAAGGAATGGAATGGTTGGCCACTATGCAGAAGAGTAGCCTCAGACCACGGATAGAAACTTGTGCGACACTAATTCAACATCTTTCCCGAAGAGATAAGATGGGCTATATTTTACTTGTTTTAGGTTATATGTTTAAGATAGGTTATTCTGAATGAATATCCAAAGTTAAAAGGCAATTGTAGATGATATCCTTGAAAGAAGCTAAAGTTGCTGATGTTGTTTAGATACAATATGTCTCTCTTGTATTGTCATATTATGATCAAACGGCAAAAAAATAACATTACTCTGCTACACTGGGTTCAAATTTCTTTTGTGATGAAGATATAAATTTATAACAAATATTTCATGCTTATTTGTGGTACTTTAGTTAGTTATGGAGGCTATTCCCATTGTACATGTAACACCTTTTATTGTTTCTAATAGATATGGAATGCAGTTCACAAGTAGGTAACATCTCCTACTTCAATTAGTCCAATTGTTAACACCCTCATAAAACCTCTCTCTTTTCTTTTTTTGTGTCCCACCTTAAGGTGAACAGAACTGAAACCATCCCAAGTGCGGCCTAACCTATGTTTATCAGAAGGCTGGTGGAGATTGATTTATGGTGATGGTTGTTTTGGTCAATTTTAGCAATTTAAGAAATTAGTTTGTTGTCATTAAAGTATTTTTCTGTGGATTGGATTATATAATCTGTTGGTTATGAATTTTGGGATTTGTTTTGAATTTAGGAAGTATTCAGGATTATTTTATATTATGATTATCTGTTATGAGTAATTCTGCTTTGGATTTATCTTTGTTATATGCTTCATATTTTTCCAATGTTTATATGTTTTTGGAGTTTGTTCTAGTTACTATCACATGTCATTTCTGGGTTTAGGGTTTAGAATTGTGACTTGTGAGTAAATACTATTTGATTGATTGAATTTTGGGTTCTACTTATAAAGTTGTTTGCTGTTATTTTGATCTTGGTGTGCTTTGAACTGTGAAGCAATTAGGATTTGATATAGTATGCTAAAATTCAAACTGTGAAAACCATTAAGAATATTGTGAAGGCTAAATGAGAACTCCTGATGGTAGGGCACTGTGAAGTTTAGTACTTTAAGCATGGCATTGTTCTGTTATTGACCAGTTAGTTTAGTTAGTCATATAGTAACTAGTTTGTGGCATCCCATTGTATCCATCCTTAAATTGCCCTTTATTCAGGTTTGCATTTAGAAAGGAATTTATTAATAAACTAGTGCATTACCGACTTACCATGTATCAAGCCACCCTTTAGCAATTGTCTGAGATGTTACTTCTTTCTGGTGTGGTGTAATCCTTAATGTCAGCTCGTGGACAACTCATATACTTGTTTAATACAGTTGTTCTTGCATGTCCCTGGATGATTTTATAATGGTTTATGTTTATCCTAGCTTCATTGTGTTATTTATTTTTGTTTGTTGGCAAGCAATATTACTGTTTTACAAAATTTCAATGTCAACTGTTGTGATTCAAGGTCTATCCATTGTGGTATTCTTTCTAATTCATTTTGTTTTTAAAATGTTGGAAGGTTTGATCTTATTTGGGAGAGTAGCAATTTTATCCTCCTTTTGGTGCCTGCATTTTTTAAAATTATGATGTCAATAATGTGATATGTTTTCATCTATTTGACTGCATTATGCTTCTCATCTCCCAACTTCTTTAGTTAGTCTCTCTTGTGGATTCATAATCCTTAATTCTTTAGTTCATCTCGTGGATTATATTCCTTACAGATTCCATTCCAAGATAGATTAAGAAATGTGAATTGTGATATAGCATAGTGATAGAACTATGTTCAGTTCCAGCCTTTTCCTCTTGACCGCCTATGATTCCCATGAACTAATCTGCCACACATCCTTTCACCTGGCTGCATGAGTCTGAGTGAAATATACATGCAAGAATATTATTATTTTTTTTTTTGAATTTTTAGATTCAATGCATGGATCTATTCAATCAAATAATGTGAAATTGGTTCAATTGGGAAGAGTTTGGTGACGAGGAAAAGAAAGATAAGGTAAGATGACCATAGTCCGTAGACGAGAGATGTGCAATGTATGTGGCTGGAAGCCTAACAAGAGTTTTTTATTTAGCTTTTTTGTTCTCAATTAATTTGCTAATTCTTAAAATTCAAATTTTAGTATGAATTTATTTTAATATTTAAAATAACAATTCTTTAGTAAATAATATCTTTTAAGTAGTTTGTAATGTTAATTATTGTATAAATCAAAATTATAGAATGTGAGTTTACTGACATTGTAATTGAAAGATTCATAATGTCAATAATAAAATTCATTTATCAACAAAAAAGAAATACATTTATGGGAATAATTCAAGAAAAGAGTACTACTAAAAAATGGTTTGAAAACAAGGTGAATTGAGCATTGATCCGTAAAATGATGTTAATCCCCACCACATGTTACCCCAAAATAGGGAAAAATATTCAGCCAAACAAAACCAACGAAGCAAAGTCAATAGTAGTGGTAATATACTACATATAGTTGGAGACAAATAGTACGGAATCAAATTAAGTAGTAGTAGTACTCCAGTTGTTAATTCTAGTGCCAATGTTGAATTAAAGCCGCACATCTTACTGGGAATGAGCTAATCATCATCATATCTGTTTGAGGATTCATTAAAACAATCACCTTATCCGAGAAAATTAAGGACCAACGTCAATTCTCTCTCCAAAATTAGGTAGTACTACTTTAAAACTAAAACTAAATATGGATTTTATATCTCCTCCCCTCCCCTCTACGCAATACACATGTAAAAAATATATATATATATATATATATATATATATATATATATATATATATATATATATATATATGTGTGTGTGTGAAAAAGTCTACACATTTGGTGTATTTGATGTTTCTTCTCATCTTGTACGGGAAATAGCATTTTGGTGGGTTAATTTCTTCTCTTTTTCTTGGTACTACTTATTTGAATGCTTTACTATTTGCGCCAAATTCAATCAGTACTAAAATGGAGTATTTGTTTACTCAGAAACTGTGTTCAAATTTTTATGGCTCGTCTTATTTCCCCACTAATGAAATGTTCTGATTATGACTTTCTTGTTAACGGAATTCTGTAATTATTAACCATAGGTTATAATCATGAAACACTGATAAAGATGAGAGCATTAAGAATATATTTGCTCAGTATGAGCAATAATGCTTTTTCTTATTGCAACCTATCAACAGTTCAGCCTTTGCAGTTCTAAGATTTACGTCATTGTTTGTTGCAGATTGTATAGCTAGGAGACATAAATTATCAGGTTGAAGTGAAATGGTGGAAGCAGGATTAACTAAAGCAGACAAAACAGAATTCACCGAATGCTGGCAGACAACATGGAAAACACCATATATCATGAAGCTGGCCTTATCGGCTGGCATTGGTGGCCTCCTTTTCGGCTATGATACAGGTATGTCAACAACTTTGCTCAGAAATTTTATGGTCAAGGTTTCTGTATTTTGACATTGAAGCCTTATTTCCTAGCCAAATGTATGCAAAATATTGAGGAATGACATCTCACATCTACCATGTTACCTTTTGATCACTTTGAATGCTAGATTCTGTACTAGTTATACTCGAAATACTTCAAACGTCGTCTCAAGAATAACTAATTTTGTCCATCAACTGTTTGTAACTTGATGGATCTGTTAATGGGAGTGTAGGAGTTATTTCTGGTGCACTCCTTTACATTCGTGAAGATTTCAAATCTCTTGACAAGAACACATGGCTACAGGTGCCTTGCTATTTTTACTTCTTTTTTTTTATATATATATATAACAAAAATTTGTTTTGGTAGGAAAGATGTGTGTGTGTGTGTCTTTGTTCTGTTTTTATATTATGTTAAGATTAATTACTTGTTTGGGTTGATGTATAGGAAACAATTGTGAGCATGGCTGTAGCAGGAGCCATCATTGGTGCTGCATTTGGTGGTTGGATTAATGAAGGTTTGGTAGGAAAATATCAATTTTGTTGGCTGATGCCCTATTTTTCATTGGTGCGGGTTATGGCAATTTCTCCATTCCCTTGGATGATAATTGTTGGAAGAGTATTTGTGGGTTTGGGAGTTGGAATGGCGTCCATGACTGCACCTCTTTACATTTCAGAAACTTCTCCTCACAGAATTAGAGGTGCCCTTGTTAGCACAAATGGTTTGCTAATTACTGGAGGCCATTTTTTGTCATATCTTATCAATCTAGCTTTCACTCATGTATGGACTCCTCGAGCCTTTGTTTCTTTCGACTGTCTGTACTGTTTTTTATGTAGTGTGAAAATAATAACGCACAATTTTTCATATGATTCAGACCAAAGGAACCTGGCGTTGGATGCTTGGCGTTGCAGGACTACCTGCCCTTGTCTAATTTGTATTGATGATGGGTCTCCCTGAGTCTCCTAGATGGTTGTATAGAAATGTGTGTTTTTTCTAAATGATACTTATTTTATGTGTATCCTCCTCCTATATATTGTTGTTTTTCTCAGTTTGTACTACATTTTTTGCTGACAAAATTGTTGCACATGTTTGATCAGGACAAGATAGATGAAGCTAGAGCCATCTTAGAGAAGATCTACCCTGCTGATGAAGTTGAAGGCGAGATGGAAGCGTTGAGGTCTGCGCTTGAAGCTGAAAAGGCATTGCAAGGTTCAGACGAGGAAGGAAAAATGTATCAGAAGGTAAAGGAAGCTTGGGGTAATGATGTTGTTAGAAGAGGACTGTATGCCGGTATTACTGTTCAAGTGGCTCAGCAGTTTGTAGGCATCAACACAGTCATGTACTATAGTCCAACCATAGTCCAGTTTGCAGGATTTGCATCAAATCAGACGGCTTTAGCACTTTCTCTTATAACTTCTGGTCTCAATGCTGTTGGATCAATCATCAGTATGTGTTTTGTTGATAGATATGGGAGAAGGAGGCTCATGATTATTTCTATGGTTGGCATTATTTCTTGCCTATTGGTATTATCTCTTGTTTTCTATCGAGCTTCTGCCACTTCTCCAGCTATAAGTAATATAGAATCGGCGCATTTTGGTGGGAATTCTACATGCCCGAGCTACCTGAATGCACCAGATGCAGCATCTTGGGACTGCATGAAATGCTTGCAAGCATCCACAGAATGTGCCTTTTGTTCTAATGGAGATAATTTAGTAAGTCTATTTTCCTCAACTTTTCTCTTATTAGATATATATAACTTCTGTCTTGTATAAAAATTCAGAACATAAAATGGCAGTATTCTGGTGGAGCGTTTGGCTAGCCACAGTGATATACGAGGTTCATGTCGTGGTGAGCACCGTACGTGGTACACAAAGGGTTGTCCAAGCAAAATAGGATTTTTGGCAGTTGTGCTGTTGGGACTGTATATCATATCTTACTCTCCGGGAATGGGAACAGTTCCATGGATTATAAACTCAGAAATATACCCGTTGAAATACAGAGGGATCGGTGGAGGAATTGCTGCAGTTGCTAACTGGTGCTCAAATCTGGTTGTGAGCGAGACCTTCTTGACTCTGACTGAGGCTCTTGGCTCCGCTGGAACTTTCCTCCTCTTTGCTGCCTTTTCCTTTGCCGGACTAGTAGCTATATTTTTCCTTGTACCCGAGACAAAAGGATTGCAATTTGAGGAGGTTGAGAGGTTGTTGGAAAAAGGGTATAATCCTTTCAAGGATAACGGAAGCTCTTGTAAAGACGACGCTGATCATACTTCCAAGTGAACGAGCGAGCGAGCGAGCATATGGCAATGGCATGTGATTAATCAGGAGAAGAAGGATGGATATGTTTCAAGTGCTTAAACCAAACCTGTGGCATTATTGCAAAATATGCAATATTGAAGGGATACAAAAAAAAAAATTATTGAATGCTGTGTAATTTATCAGATGTTGTTGAGCTGTGAACTTCACTAGAGAGAATTTTAATTCCCCTAGTTATGGTTAGAAACGGTGCCCGTCTATCCAAAAAGTTTCCCCCCGCTCTAAAAGGAAGGAACTCGCGTTTCAAGCTTTAAATCTATACATAATATGTTCTTATGATGGATGGATGATTCATTGTTAATTTAGTATGGGAGGAATATTTATCTTTTGCCTAGAAACATCTACACTTGGTGGACCTCTAAACACCCCAAATGATTTCTTTTAAAATGGCAAATACGGAATGTGACGCGTTGCAACAAAAGCTTACACTTCCTTCCCTTTTCAACAAACAAAAGCTTACTCTTCCCTCCCTCCCCGACTTTTCCTTTCTTTTTTATGTTTTCTAGTAAAAATCTTGAATTTACACTCCATTTGAAAACTCTCCAGCAAAGCAAAGCCAAGCCTTGCCTTGGTAAGGGTCTCTCTTCTTTCTCTCGCACACCAAATTAAGTGCTAGTCTCCACAAACCACCAGTATAGAGGATTTGGCAACAAGCAAACAAAATTAATGAAGCCGGTAAAATTGGTAATGCACTGAGGGAAAAATGATATAAACCAAGCTATAATTAGTTCATAGTAGCATTCCACAAGAGCACTGGCATGAAAAGCTTTACAACTCAAAAAGGAGCAATAAATCCTATTTGTAATACTATGTATATTATTAAGCAGATAAGTCAAAGGGAAATTTAACATCATCTTTTTCCTCTCTCACCACGACAAGAAATTGAAATCCAAACCACCAAAAGCAATTATACAAAGAGTCATTGCAACAACACTTATAACCAGATTGACTGCACCAATGTATTTCTTTGAGTACCAACTGAGCCGGTAGAGTAGCCCACTAAGCCTGAAATTGGACCAAAAAGAAACCGAGGCTTTAGAAAATAAACTAATGAAGAAGAGGTAAACAAAACTCGATCAAATATAAATACCTTGTTAGCAATATTGTTTGAAAGCCAATCCAGTCCCTCGTATAGACCTTCTCCAGATGTGGCGCATGTGCTCTGAATATACCTGGAGAGTTCAAAATGGTCATAATTTAGTAGGAACAATTGTCTATTATGTTTCCATTTCTATGTGTATCAATACAGACACAGATCCAAATTACCAATGTCGTTGTCGAAGAGAATGCAAACCAAGCTTGTCAGTAATCTCAGCAGCATTCATGGCATTTGGAAGATCTTGCTTGTTTGCAAACACAAGGAGTACAGCATCTCTCAGTTCATCCTGCAAACAAGTAAAAAAATTTCGTCAACAAAAATAAAATGTTTAATCCAGTTTATAGTGAAGTTACTCTGCACCATAACATTTTGCTTGTATTTAGCAAGTTGATATTTGATAACATAACCAATTAAAGTACAAAAGACCGGACAGTACCTCATTCAACATCCTGTGCAGTTCATCTCTAGCCTCGACCACACGGTCTCGATCATTGCTGTCAACAACAAAGATGAGCCCTTGTGTGTTTTGGAAATAGTGCCTCCACAAAGGTCGGATCTGGAACCCGCCCCCCGAGAAGAAAAAAGAATCAAATTAATTAAATATTTCAGAAATTTCAAGGGGAAACAAAGTAGAAGTTATGCACTGAGTGGATCAATTAGCAGTGTTCTAAAAAGTCCCACCTACGTCCACTTAAACCTCCTTAGGCGCTAGGCAGTCCTCTCGCTTAGGCATAATCAGACCTCTATTTTGAAGTTTTACAACACACTTAAAAATCAATTTGATAAGCCTTAAAAGATTGTTTTTTTTGTCTCATTTAAAATTTAAAAAATTTACATCTACTATATGTTTTGTATAGTATAATAAGTATGTACAATAAAAATAAATAAATATATAAGACCGCCTAAAAAAACGCCTAATCCATCTACCAAAATGGCTAGGCACCGCATAGGAAGCCTAGGCGCCCCCTTCGCCGCCTATCGATTTTTAGAACTCTGTCAAGTAGTAAATTATTTCTAAAGAATACAAAGTTAAAAATCATTATTTACAATCTCAACTGAACATCAAGGGAAAAAGTAAACCACAAACACTAATATTGAATTATATTAAAAACCATACTTTTTTCCAGAGTTATAAATTATGCAGGACCTTTTTTTCTTTTTCTTTTTCTTTTTCTTTTTTGGGGTGGGGATGGGGTTGGGGGTTGGGGGTTTGGGGGGGGGGACATTTTAAATCATCAATATGAATTGGAGAAATTACTGCAAAAACTATGCCCGCACATGACTGTCAATAATAAGCACATATGACCTAAATTAATGATACCCAACAAGAATGAAAAGAAATACTAAAAGGCAAATTGCCACAACTCAAACTTAGCTTATGTTAATGTGAAGCTTTCCATGAGAGAAACCAAAATGTCCAAAACCATGCCCAACCATGGCCAAACACATCCATTTTACAATTATCATATATCATTCATATTAATCTCCATTAGACAATGACAGTTCTCACATATTTCTGCTACGACCTAAATGAAAATCTCCACTAAACCAAGAATTCAAGTAATATCAACTCATCAAGATGATAAAGTTCATAACTACATCAACCACATAATAGGATGCTACTGAACCATTTCATGAACATTGTCAAGGTAAATAATATCAAGTAATAAATAGGTAAACCTTATTTTTCTACAAAACATGATACTTCAGGTGGGGTACTTAGTAACTACAAATCAGGGCATCAATAATATTAGCAAAAATGTTGCCCTTACCTTGTCTTGACCACCAACATCCCACACAGTGAAGCTAATGTTCTTGTATTCAACAGTCTCCACATTAAAGCCTGAAAGCAATAACGAGTTTCATATTTAACGATATATAAGGATAAGAAACAGACATTTTGCCATTTAATAAGGAACTGGTCAATCTAATAAAGATGATGTAATTCTGCAATAATGCAAAATTTGTATGATTGTTATGACACGTGAACTGAAACTTCAATTACTTCACAAAATTAACTAAATTAGTACAAGTGTGCACTCCATAAGGTGTTATATAAAACTATATCAATTAAATTCACAAGATCCCAAAAAATTTTAAAGGCATGAGAACTACTTAATTTTAATTAATGTGCTCAGCAATGTAATTCCTTCTCTTCTGGAAACTGAATAATCAAATAAAGTAAGCATTACGCCTTTGTTTGTAAATAGCTACCAAAGACTTTCCTAACTTCACAGTCCCAAGTCGAATAAGAAACTTCTAAAAAAGGAAAATTCAACTTCATAGCAAGACAGCATACCAATTGTAGGGATAGTGGTGACAATTTCACCCAACTTGAGCTTGTACAAAATTGTGGTTTTACCAGCGGCATCGAGACCAACCATTAGAATGCGCATTTCTCTCTTAGCAAATAGGCGACTGAAAAGCTTGGTAAAAGACAGCCCCATCTCTATATCTGATAGATTCAGCAACACCAAGGAATTAAGGAAATAGTTCGACCCCCATTGACAATATACAGTATAAATATATTCAGAAAATAAAACTATCTCACACAAAGACCAGAAGTGAAAAGAAACTCAAAACCATTAGCATATCAATCACAACAAAATGAGAGAATCAATTTTTCATCCAGCAA
This sequence comes from Panax quinquefolius, assembly GCA_020205615.1. Taxonomy (NCBI): domain Eukaryota; kingdom Viridiplantae; phylum Streptophyta; class Magnoliopsida; order Apiales; family Araliaceae; genus Panax; species Panax quinquefolius. The sequence goes on along the minus strand of CM035171.1, from coordinate 122,899,985 downwards.
ATAAAATTAATTAATAAGAAGAATAACACCACAAAAGCTCTTTTATGTAAGAAACTTGGAAGACTATTTTTTTTTCTTCTAGAAAATTATAGGCAAAAGTAGAATGAGAATAACCAAAAACACTTTAAAAATCAAACAGAAAAATACAAGCAGACACTGTAAAAAAGGTGATCTAAAAATTACTTCAGAAATAACTACAAAGAAGTGTTGCCAGAATATTGCCCAGATCTGTGATCTACATTTTCTTAACAAAGGAATGACATTCATCAAACTACAAAATAAAAAATCTGATGAGAAAGCTTATATTGAATTCTGGAAGCATAGCCATATTAAATTCTAAAAACAAAAACATGCAGATCCGAACATTCAGTAAATCTTAAACAATCATTCAAATTCATGAAACCGGTCGAGTCACGTAGATTCACGCAGATTATTTCCATCTCATTTTTCTTCAGAGAGAGAGAGAGAGTAAAAACGGGAGAAGAAATGAAAAAAAACATGAACAACAGCTCACAATCCATCAAAATTTTCATATTTATAGCTCACTAATCAAATCGAACAAAAACGAAAAAACTAACTATCAAATCTAGCTATCTAATACATCACAGATCAGGTGAAGAACAAAAACCAGATGAATTAGTACATACAGTACCAAATTAACACGTACTAGACTTCGTAAGCGCAAACAATCAGATAATGATCGAATTCAAAAGAGTTGAGATTCATAATAAAATCAGATTTATAGATTGATACAAACAGAAGCTAGGGATTACAATCGAAAAGAAGGTAGAGAAATTACTGAGGATGAGGTGCGCGATGGGAGCGTTAGAATGCAGAGATCTCTAAATGGAGCTGTCGTTCCAAAAAACCGCTCTGTCTATCAGATGCGGAGGAGGAGAATAAATGAAAAATGGAGAGGTCAATTTATAGTAGCAGGCCTATTGCAAAAATTCTTAATTCTATTTTGGTAGTCGGCGTTAGGACTACGCGTAAATACGAAGAATAATAAATGAATCACATGACCAATCAGATATTAATATTATCGTACTTTATTTTATTAACAAATTATTACATGAATTGTATTTGTATTTCTTAAAAAAATAAATTGATATTTTTACGTAAAAAATTATAATATTTTTATATAATTCTCTCACGAGCGTGAGTGAATTCCATCACCGACATACATAATTTTTCTAGATACATTTATTTATTTATAAATATGACCAACACATTTTTCTGAATAATTTTACGTTGATAGCAAATTACCAAATTTTTTTACAGTTTTTAGATCTATATATTTACGTGAATTTATCAAATATAACAACTCTTTACCATCCATAAAAATAGAAACCATGCCCGTCAACTAAAGGTGTTTAGTAAAAATTAAATAAATTTAAATAAGTTGAATCTGAATGAAAAAAATTGTTTGTTAATTGATATGTTTAAAATATTTAAATAACATATTTTTATATTTTTTCCTCTAAAATAAATCAAAAAATTGTTATAGATTTATGGCTTAAATATGAATTACTACCCTAAACTATAAGTCATATTTTATTTCGGGGATCAAAGTATCAATTTTTTCTATCAGGTGATTGAACTATCATTTTTTTTTCAATTTAGACTGCCACATCAGTAATTTCTAGCGTAGCAACCTCAATTGAACAAATTGAAAAAAATTGATAGTTCAATCACTTGATTAAAAAAATTGATACTTTGATCCCCAAAGTAAAATATAACTTATAATTTAGGGTAGTAATTCATATTTAAGCCTAAATTTATTTAATATTACTTATATAATAGTTAATATTGTAAAAAAAAAAATCATTCAGCCCAAAATCATTTGAATGGCTGACCAATTCAGCCAACTAAATCATGTTATTCAATAGTCTCGCCATCCACCAAAAAAGGAATAATTCCCGGGTAACTTCATTTTTTGCTGAATTTAGAACGAATAGACCCTCTCATCTGAAAATAGAATTAAATCATGCAACTTATGTGAGCAACTCTTACAAAAATGAACATTCACAGTTTCTGATTCCTCAGGGTGCACAAAAGTACTGAATCCTTGCTTGTTATGCTCCTTCACTGAAATCATGCTTGCTTCACAGATAATCTCTCTGACAAAAGGGGTGCAAAAGGGAGATATTAAATCATTAGTTGCTGATGTGAATACAGCACCATGTTATATGGGCTGATGATCTAGAGCCAAAAAAACTAAACTTCTACTACTACTACTACTACCGGTCACATGTAAAAAACCCAGTGCAAGAATTGCAATTAGTTATTATTTCTATAGAATTACCATAAGCTAGTATAAAATTCCAATCTTTGCAAATAAAATTTGAAGAGACAATTTTCAGAAGCTTTTGTCCGCTTATCTACGGTAAATTTATAAAATGTAGGGGCCGGAAACATACGAATTTCACAATTGCTCGAAAAATGGCAAGTAAACCTAAAAGCTTTTTTGTGAAATTTTGAATTGAGAGACAGACTTCGTATGAAAAATGGAATTTGTGCAAACTCGTATGTGCACAAAATGTCCTGTATAAGCAGAAAGCTGGGCCTTTTTGTTTTCCGTCTTCACCAGACTAAATCTGCACAATTTATTTGTTTTTTATTTATGGAGGAATGATTAGGAAGTGAACATACTTATCAGTTCATAGGTAACAATCATGGTAGTTCCATAGAGTGACATATTTAAGAAGCGGGGTCCAAATCCCCTATAGAAGCCCCACCATCCATCTTCTTGGAGGAGTGTCTTTATAGTCTTGAGCACTGATGGTCTTCCAACACCAAAATCATCAATAACCTTCAATTTCATAGTAATCAACATAAAAGTAAAAGGAATATAATCCAACATCAGAGCTTTTTCATGCACGGTTGTCATGTATCTGTCAAACACATTACAATTCTAGAAATTTGAAACAGTTTTATTCTCCGTGGCATCACTCAGTGAGGAATAATAATTCAAATAAGCCTTACCTGAAGTCTTGTCTTTATAGTGTCTACAGGAGTAGTGATTATTGAGGAACAAGCGCCAGCTACCATTCCTGCAGTAGCCTGAACCGTCACCATCTCTATATGAGAAGGTTTCTTTTCCAGATTATCTCTATAACCCAAGCTCCTAAAGATTCAAGTAACAAAAAGAAACACTTCCAATTAGATATATCTTGAGGCAATGTTGTTAATCATGAGATAATTACAACTTAATATACCTCCAAATGATGTGTTGGGCAGCACCATATGTGCCCCACCAAAGTGCAGATGCTGGAGATTGGGTCAGAGCTGTTAATCCAAAGCCTCTATACATACCACGGAATCCTTCAGCCTTTATAACTTTACGTACAGTATCAACTGGACCATTGCAGGATGTAGTCCCATGAAGTCCTTGTACTATCAGTCTCTGAGAGACCTGCAAAGCACAAATACAGTTTTAAGGAGGATTCATGAAATAATGATTAGGAAAATTACTTTATTGTTCTTGTTGCGATGTTTGTAAATGTGCCAAAGAAATTCAATCTAATTGCAGTCACCTCTGAAAGTGAAGCCCGCGAATACATGTTAATTTCAAAGGACTAAATGCGTACATAGAGTAATATAGTAAGGGGAAAATTTTCTTCTGGGGATGCTAAAATGTGCTCAACATGTAAAAGAAAAGGCTTAATTACCACATCCAGAGGCACAAAGTATATGCAGGAAAGTAGATTTGATAGCATGCCTCCAACTCCATTGGAAATACCGATGCGGGTTGCTTCAGACATATTCAGAGCTTCAGTGTATTTCAGCATCATGTCTTTGGATACTTCAAGTGAAGTTAAAGCCAGAACCCTGCCTGGCAGTGCACCTATTGCAGAAGTGCCAAAGCCTCTGAAAATGCCGCGAATGCCATCATTTTTCAGAATATTTGTGAATACTGACATTCCACTCAGGTGAGATGATCCAGAACCAGCCACTTGCATTCTAGTCTTTACAACATGTGTTGGATGTAATAAAGCTTGTTGAGCAGTGAAGAGGACAGCCCCAATGAGATGAAACCTCGTCTTGTCCAACCTAAAGTTTAGGTCCCACAATGTCAGGCAAAAGACAAACTCCCAAGAATATAAGGTGTATGTCATACAAGGAATTACTTTCAAAACAAAGAAAATTCACCATTGAGGAATACCATTTATACTAACAAAAGCCAATTACATTGGACTGGAACAGTTTTAAATCCTAACGATATAAATGAAATGAAAGAGCCATATCGTCTGTATCTACATTGTAGTCCAGTGAACTGTGCAGACGAAGATTATAACAGAACTTGTGTATATGATCCATGCGTATATAATTCTTTGAACAGTGCTTGATTTAACAACTTAATGGTGTCAAATAAATACAAAAAGACAACAAAGAAAAAAGAAAAAAAGCGTACACCTTTTACTCTTCTACTTTCTCAATCATTTATTCTGATAATGTTGTGACAATTTATTACACCAAAAGTGTTCACCGCTTGGGTTACATGCTTTTAAAGAAAGGAAGCAAGAGCACTTGAGTGTAAAACATTTTGGATGATGGTATTATATATTATTAGGCATATCAATTCAATTATTATCGTTGCAGAATCTGAACCTCTTCCTGATTGAGTGCTACTAGCAGAGGCCAAAATTACCACTCTCCATAGTTGGCATCATAACATCAACGTCAAAGCAAGTATGCACATTTGGTATTACATGTCAAATATAGTATGGCCCAACTAAGTGACCAAAAAAACATTAAGGCAAATATAAAAACTGTCACCGTTGTTTACAATGATAGTGGGGAACTACAAGATCTTTTGAGAAAGAGGAAAAATAAAAAGAATAAAAATAGTCCTTTTAAACAACATGGATGAGCAAGCAAAAATTGGACGCCATTTTAGGTATTTTCTTAACCAAAATTTTAGTGACATCAACTAAATTACTAGAACAACCATTTTGGGACAAAAACAATCGAATCAACTTGAGTCTCTTTCGCAATCAGCAAATAAATGTCAAAAAAAGACCGAGGGAGTATATCTCAAATACCCAATCGGGTTAACATTAGTTTGACACTGTCCCTATAAACACCACACGAAATTAAAGTTCTAACCATGATTCTGAGCATTCAACCTTTAGCATAAAAATGCCCCCACAAACCACAATTATATGCTGAAAATTTAATTAAAAAAAAGGCAGCAAACAAAGCACAGCAGGAGAATGCTAGAGAATATATTCGGAATCAAATAATAAAATCATAAGAAAATCAGTAAAAATATATATAGTGAAAGAGACCTGTCCCAGTTGATGTTAGTATCAGCGAGGGCCAACTCGGGTGCAGTTGCAGCCTCCGTTTCAACAGCCATTTTTATCAACTTTCACCCACCGCCAGCTTTGCCGCTCGACGCCTTAACAGGCGGTTTGTTTGCTTTACTTTATTTTATAGTGTGTGATCAATGTTTTGGCGTCGCTTTCAGCAGGTCCGGGATGAAAAAGAAAATGCAGTGGAGGAGGGAAATAAGAAGAATTGAGAGGGCTTCACTTCAGGTACTAATTTGCCGACCCGAATAATGCTATTTTAATCAGACGAGCGCCAATTCCCATTTTTTCCCCATGATTTGAGCCGTATAAAAGCCTCCTCGCAAACCATCTATATATATATATATATACACACCGACTTTGGCTTGTTTATTTTGCTCCCTATGTTTGTAATTTTTAGAGTGTTTTTTTTTATGAAAAAAATTGTTTTTTTATTTTTAAAATTTGTATAGGCTTTTTTGAATATTTTTAACATCTAATTCTCTATTTTTAGAATTTTATTATACCTTTAATTCCATTTCAAAAAGTCTCAGAATTTTATAATTTTAAAGATATATTATTATTTGATAATTTACCTAAAAATTTATGAGTAAGGGTTTAGTTTACGAGAAAATATGCACCCAATCTAATAAAAAACGATAAGTGAGTTAGGGTTTATTTTTTCACTTTTGACTACCAAATATTTAATGTGATTTATTTAAACTGAAATTTTTATAAAATACAGTGATTTAGGTGTCATTTGAATACACTATTTTTTATATGTATCTAAATAATACCTAAATTACTGCATTTTATAAAAAATTTAGTTCTAATAAATCACATTAATTATTTGATAGTCAAAAACAAAACAAAATTCAGACCGGTCACTACTCTGATCGGAAGACGCCGGTCGCCGTAGAAGGATTCAATAAAAAATCTTATAGGAGACTAACCAATTATTATCCACGAATAGAATAGGGATGGAATGGCTAGAGGTGCAAAGAAAGTTCGAGACCAACGGTCTGACCTTGGTTTAATCTAGGAACGGTCTAGACTAATTAGGATCGTTTTGGAGACTGATGTTTGAAGGAAAAAGTCGACTTAGCCAAAAAGCTCCGCCAAGTCTAAATCACACAATATCATAATTATCATTCAAGTATTAATGTATCATCCTATATAATATTATTTATATCTAAATTTTTTGCATTAATATTAATAAAAAAACTAGTATATGTACTAAGTAATGCCAAATATAAGTTATTTACTAATTTTTTAAATATTCCATTAATTACGTAAAATCATATCGACATTGTTCGTTCATTCGCTTAAGATTCTCAAGAGAACAAATAATTATAAAAGAATCATAAGCATATTATAGAAATCTTTGTACTATAAGTGATCGTATCTTCAATAAATAGAATTAATTAATTTATTTAGTATTTAACATTAAAAGCTAAATAGACCATACCAAACTAAAAGTCGATATAAATTTAGTCAATGCCTAAGGCATGTCAAGTCGGGGGGCGGGGTCAGACATGTCGGCAAACTGTGCATACCTACTCAAATTTCCTTCCTTTTGCAAGCCGTCCTTCTGGGGGAACCGGCTAAAAATCGACCGGTACAATTATTATTTTTTTTACTTCTAAAAAATATATAATATTTATTTTAATTGAAATTTTTACAATTATCCAATAAAAATAAAAAAATAAAGAGATGTCTCTACAACTGGACTATAACATTTGGTCTAAGTTAGTTGATTGATTCTATAGAAAAAATCGGACTCATCCCCTCTTCATTACGCCTTTTCTCTAATTCTATTTAATACATTATATTTTTTTTATAATTTTGAATAGTATAATCGAAATCAACACCGAAATTAATTTATAATTTTGAATAGTAAATTTGTTTTAAAATAAAAGTAATTCAACTTTTTTTTAACCATTTGACAACATGTAGACATTTTAATGAAATTTTAATAATTAATTTTTTTAAATTTTTAACGATAAATATATTTTAATATTTTTATTTATATTAATACCATCAATTATCTGTTACTACATTTTCATCATTATTAACAAAATTATTAAATTCAAATAATAGGTGTATGGAAAGAAAGATGTAATGGAGGAGGCTAATGGGACATCTAGCGGCCAGTTCGATTATGTGCTTTGATAATTGATTATTGGGGCCGTTTAAAGTTGGGCTTCTGTTCGACTATTTTAAACACAACCCTTCCGGCCCACTCCCATTCCAAATGATCCATCAAAAACCTAGAAGGGGTCTTATCTTCCCTACCTCAAATATTCCCCCACGTAATCTCTTTCCACCTAAACGACGGAGAATAGTAGCAAAGAAGAGGCCTCGACCTCCAGTCAATCACGCGCAGCGCGCACACAAAAAAAACCTATAATATATATATATTGGAAAAAAAATATATATACTGGCATCATGTAATCTTCGATTCGACGATTTTTTGGTATGCATGACTTGGATCGCAAGAACTCCAAAAAATTCATTGTTATATTCATTATGTGAATACACACCTGTATATATACATATAGTCTATATATATTTATAGAACTAACTTTTTTTTTTATTTGTTAACTTACTTTCTAAATTCTTAAAAAAAGTTAAATTTGACTATTAATTTTAGAGTAACGTCAACAAAAATAATAAATAAATACTAGGGGTAGCTTAATAAATAAGCAGAGAGTTGGAGTGGTGGGAAAGATATTCTAGTTCTGCTCTGGTGCATACAAATAAGCCGAAGTACAAAGAACACAATTCTTTTCTTCTTCTTTTTTCTTTTTTTTAAAAAATACTTATTAAAATTCCAAAAGCAAAAACAGTTGCCTACTTTTTGCCTTTCCAATTCTGCTGCAACCTACACTTTCTCTTTGCAAGTTACGCTTTGTTCCTCTACCCATTCATATTCTTCATTCTATCACAATCTCATACCATAACCCTCTTGTTTTATCCAATTAAAAACAATGAATTTTGTAGGACACCCAGCAATGTTATTGTAACTAAATCATACTAATGTTATGTTTGAATTCAACAAATGAGAGAGAGACAATCATGAGTAGAATGATTCATTTTAAAAAAAGTTGAAGAGAATAGAATAATGATTGAAATAATTCATTCCACTCCAATCTCCAGCTGAACTGAGGGGAGTATTGTTTTTATGTGTTTTTTATTCTCACATGAAAGTGGATATACTCATGTGAGAGAGGACCATGTATGTGAAAATATCAAAAATACATGTGAAAATATCAGTTACTTATTCCGTATTCTACTCAAAGGAATAAAATTCACAAATTTAAACAGTGTTGAGAATGACTCATTCTATTTCATAGAACAACCAAACATAATTTTTTTTTTTTTATTTCATTCTCACATTCAATCATGTAACTCAAACGTAGCATAAGAGTCTACTATCACAATATCACTCATATTTGCTTAAGATTCTTATTAGGTAAAAAATAATAGTACATTGTATCTCTACCCCAATAACAAAAATAAAAAAATTAAGTATTCCATCCGTAATGTAAAAGGGAAAAAAAAGTTTTTAAAATTGATATGAATTCATTTGATGGTAATTAATATAATCGTGATTATTACAAATTGCGTGAAAAAGTATTGTTAATTACAAAATATATTGTTTAAAAATTTATATTTCATTTTGCAAATTGATTTTTTAAAATTAAAAAGATTTCCTCTTTCTTCTTTAAATTCTATAAGACACTGTCAATTTCAGTAGTAGAATATTATGTACTCGGGAAGGGGTGCGTGCGACCAAGTCAGTAGTCCAATAAAATTTTGCTTTCTTCTAGTATTAGAAACTTAGAACCTTAATAGCTAAGGCATAGGGAAATGATAATAATAAAAATAAATATAGCCTTTCTTTCTTCATAGGAAGGAGAATATGAATAATAATAATGATCAATAATTCAATACCTACCACAAGAAGCTAGCTTCCCACTAATTTCACCCCTTCACTCAACAATGGATAAAGATGGACCTCCTCTATTCCTTTAATTTTCATCAAATATATCCCTTGATATTGAAATTAATTTTTTTTTTAATTAAATAATTATTATTTTCACATTTTGTATTATTATAGAGAAAAACATTTACGTTCCCGACCCTTAATAGTTCAAATTTAATTTTATCTTTGCAGATCAAGTAAATGAGAGGCCGATGAAATCTTAGCCTAATCCTTAAATTTGGGGTACTGTGATTTTTAAGATATTTCGGACGAGTTTATTTGTTTCTTTTTGTGAAGCTTTGTTTTCTTTTTTATGCGAGTCTTGTTTGTGAATTTATTTCTTCTTTTTTAGTGAAATTTGATTGGTTCTTGATATTTTAATAGCGAATGATATATTTGATTATGAAATTATTGTATTTTGAAAAAAGTGAGATTTTTTTAAAAAGAAAAGGTAAATGTAGAGGTTTATTTTAATTATTTTTGTAACACGAGGACATTATAGTTTAATTCTAAATAAAATGGTTTCCGTTTTCATCTCTTAGTCATTTGGGTGGATTTGTGGTGAAAATGTCATGAAACCCATTTTATTTTATAACTATAAAGGAGGCTTCAATTTTCTAAAGCTACCCTTTCCAAAGTTATAATTGTCATATTATCAGATTTATTCTTCCTCTAATTTTGACTTTTCAAAGCTAATTAAAATTAGAAAATAATGTATTATATTTTTTTTGCGTACAATCTCTCAAAACTACGTCGTTTTAACATATTTAGTTTTGATTTATGATTTGGGAGAAGAGAAATCTGATACAAATCTGTCAAAACGACATAGTTTTGACAGACTGTACGCAAATAAAATATACACAATTGTGTACGGTCATATTGTCCTTAAAATTAATATAATTTATTTTAATTTTATAATTATTAGTACTTATATTTTTCGAATAATTTATAAAATTTACTGACTAAAAGTTAATTTTAAACTAGTAATGTCTTCATTTCACTTTAAAAAAATAAAATAACTGTTATTTTTTAAATAGAGGAGGGAGCTCTAAGACGGGAGAAAATCATGAGAAAACTGCGCCAGCTTACATGGCTGTTTGGACCAGGAAACCATTGGAAGCAACGTGGACCAACAAATCCCAAAGTGGGATTATAATTGTGGTTCAGAATTTAGATTGCAAATTGTGGAGAATATGAGTGCAACAAAATATGATTAAATGGCAAAAAAATTGTTTCACGCAGACCTTTAAAATAAATAAATTCAGACTTTAAATTTTTATTTATTTTTTACTTTTTTTCAAGCATATTTCTAATATTTGTTGTTAAGAATATAATAATAAAAGCATGATATTATTTAATATATTTATAATATAAGTAATGATATATTAAAAGTATATTATTATTTATAGTTTAACAAAACATTTTTGTAAATATCTTTAACCAATTCATCGAGTAATTTAATTTTATTATATATTCAATTTTATACCATTTTAATTTCAAATAGTCTTTTGGTCTCATATTAAAGAGTCCATTTTCTTATGTGGGAAAAATTGGAAACAGAGCCTATTATGGAAATAATATTTTTAAGCCTTTTAATAGTAATAATAATTAGTACTGTATTATTTCGATAGTATCAAAAGAAAATATTTTTATTCTCCCCATTAAAATCTAAAATGAAAATTTTGATTTAAAATATATGTATGGTCCTTCTGTTTAATCTAATTTGTCTTTTGTCTTTTTATTGGTCAAACAAGAAGAGAATTAAAATCCAAACCAATTTTTTACTGCCAGCTCAACGCATCTGCGCCTAGATATTTCCAGAAGCGGTAACAAAACGACATCGCACATATTTCAACCGACGCCGTTTAGCTTTGGCAGTGTCAGTGTGGTGTGGCGTGGAGGAGAGGTTACTCTCGTAATTCTATTAAAACTGGTTAATTACAAAAAAGAAGCCCCCAAAACGCTTCTTACTTCTGCCAGCGAATCTCTTTCTCTTTCTCTTTCTCTTTCTCTCTCGCTCTCTCTCTTCGTTTTCAGTTTTTTCTAGGGTTAGGGTTTGCTTGCTTAGGCGCGTCTACTTTGACAATCTCTCACATAGTAAAAAAAATGGCGAAAGGAATCTTCAATTCTATCCTCAAGCTCTCCAGTTTGTCCCTCCAACAACTCTCTGAGTCAACCATGGCTTAAATCATTCTCCCTTTTCTTTGGTAATACTTTTCTCTCTCCTCTCTCATACACGAACATAGACTATTGTATGAATCTGTTGTTCTCGTTTAGGTAATTTGTTTACCTTTTCAGCTTTCGTGTTATTGATGAACTTTTGAGGTATAAAAGAGGTAATAATTTTTTTTTTTGATAATTGAATATTGTGTTTTTTCACAGCTTGAACTAGCTCAAATTAGTTGTTTAATTGGTTTTCTGATATGGGTTTGTGTTGCTTTAGTTTCTTGGAACTTTTGGGGATTTGGGTTTTTGTTGGGTGACTTGGGTCTCTCAGGGGGTGGTTCTGCTTACATTTAGAAGTTGGTTTATGATTTTTATGCTTTTCTTAGAATGCTCAACTATTTATTCTTCTTTATATTTCACAAAACATATAGATGCTATCTATTTTTCCCTGTGTTGAGCTTTTGTCTCAAGGTAAACTGGGGAATGTTTTGAAAAAATTTAAGCAGGAGAAATATGTGTGCTTCTTCTGGATCTCTGGTTGCTTTTTCTTTTTCAGTTGTTAATTTCATTGAATTTTTGGGATTTGGGATGCTTTAGATTTAATACTTGCATGCAGTTTTTTTTAAATAAAAAAAATAATTAATGTGGTGTACTTTTGATACAGTGATATTTTCCAAAGATTCATTTTACTTGGACTTGGTATTTCCTATTATTATATAAGTTGAGTTTCATGGTATTATGGTATTGTGTTGTTTGTGTTATGTGTTGATTGCATGCTTGATTCACCTGTTTTTGAATGTTTCGTCTTTTTTGAGGGGTACTTGTAAAAAACACAGTATTTTTGGGATGAATGGTATATTCTTAAGATTGTTTTCTATTTTCTTTTACAGAATTTGTAAGCACCTAACATTTTCCTCACTCCCCCCCTTCTGAAATCAAGTATACATTTTGTGCTTGATTTATATTTTTGTTAATTTTCCTATTTTCCTTTTGCACTATGTTTGATTAACTTATAATTTTTTTTATCAGCACAACTTATGTGGTATTGTTGAAATTCGTATGATGCTTCATCAGACCTGCCTTGAATATGTTTAAAATTTAGTCTGCCTTTCTCATTTGTCTTTATGGTGCTACTTTTTGGTTATACAGTGGTTTGTGTACTCAGTGGATTCATTTCGAAGCTCTTAGATTTATATTAAAGTTCTCCTTGTGATTAGACTATATCGCATCTGTTTCTACAGTGGTGGAAGTCCTGGGATGGAAGTTTGTAATGTTCCTGAACATGGATGTGCAGATGCTTATCTGGTAAATTCTTTTTGAGTGTTTGAGTTTATTTTTTTTGAATAAGTTAGAGCTTTTCTTACACATCCTAGCAAAGTGAGATTTAAGTTGTGTATATTTTCAATATTGTTGGTTCTGGAATATCTAATCATCTCATATTGGATTTTCAGATTCAAGGTACTGAGCCAAACTCTCATTTAGCAAGTCCACTTATTGAACAATTTGAAGCTATGTATAACGAAGGATCCCCAGATTCTGCTGTTCAGCAGGGCTTGTATTATCCTATTGCCACCAACTATGGGTATATATGTACAGGTAATATATTGCGCTATTGTAGTTAATATCAGCATATGTTTTGTGATGTCTTATTTACGTGTCATGTTTTTTACAATCAGGATTGGAATCACCCGGCGATTGGGATGACCACCAAAGGATTTTTGGACTGGATGGTCAAGAAATACAGTATTCGGTGAGTTTATACACACATATATGAATCTTTAAACCCACCCCCCCTTTTCAAGCATAGGATCAATACTTGTGGTTTCTGAATTTCATGTTGTTTTCTTTACTCAGGGTGCGCAAACTGAAAATTTTCACTATGTATATTATACACCTAGCTATGGATATTCACAGTCTCCATATAACCCATATAATCCTTACATTCCTGGGGCTATGATAGGTGTTGATGCCCCGTATTTAGGGTCACATCAGTACTACTCTGTCCCCTCTTATGAAAACACAGTCTCGTCTCCTGGTTATTACCCCATGGTTGTTCAATCAAGGCCAGATATCCTCTCAAATAGTATTATAGAACCGCTCATGGATACATCTGCTTCTATTACTAATACAGCTGATGGCCCTGCTCTCAAACATAACCTGTCTTCAGCATCTGCGGCCTTTACGCTGAATCCTTCAAGGATTGCTTCCAATCAAACTAATTCCTTTACCAGGGGATCTGACGGGTCAAAGGTTAGTGCTGGACCTAGCAAGCAGCCTGTGATTCATGGTACCGTAACTTCGAGTGGGTTTTCCAATACAGCATCATCACATGTTTTCCAGGTATGCACTTTTGCTAGTTCAGATAATAGTTTTCACATTTTCACATCACTTCCTTATGGTTGATTTATGAATTGTCTACAGGGCAGAGGTACTCAAGCTATTGATAGTGCTTCGCATGGGAAGGTTTGGTCTAATCGTAATCAATTAAAAGTTGCTCCTCCTTCTGGTAATGGCTTGTCTAGCTTCGGTTCAACTGCTCATGGGAGAACAGTGATGGATAAGGTTCGAGCAAAGTTGCATGTTGGTAGAGCTTTGAATGATGTAAATGGAAGTCCTGACGCATTGTCTGAACAGAATCGAGGCCCTAGAACTAGTAAATCAAAAAACCAATTGGCTGTCAAAGCCTACACAAGCAGGGCCGGAGATAGTGATGCTCAAGGAAACATTATTATATATACGGATCAGTATAACAAGGATGATTTCCCGGTTGACTATGTGAATGCAAAGTTCTTTGTCATCAAATCATACAGTGAGGATGATGTGCATAAGAGTATCAAGTATAATGTGTGGTCATCTACACCTAATGGAAACAAAAAGCTGAATGTTGCTTATGATGATACTCAGCGATTAGCTGGAGGGCAACCCAGAGGCTGTCCTATTTTCCTCTTCTTCTCTGTAAGTTGTATCGTACCTGTTGGCTAATTAAGATGCCCAAACTTTTTCTTTTTCCTGTCAAACATGTTAGCCTCTCTGATCAGTGTCTTTTCTGAAATCACAATTTTCATCTTTTTTTGATTGGACACCCCTCCTTTTTCTCAAATAAAGGTAAATGCAAGTGGCCAATTTTGCGGAGTCGCTGAAATGATTGGCGCAGTAGATTTTCATAAAGATATGGATTTCTGGCAGCAAGATAAATGGTGTGGGAGCTTCCCTGTCAAGTGGCACATCATTAAAGATGTGCCAAACCCAAACTTCAGGCACATCATATTAGAGAACAATGAGAACAAGCCGGTGACCAACAGCAGAGATACTCAAGAGGTATGATTACTATCTAGAATTATTTTCCTTGATGCACATTTTAAGTTTTTTGTTTTTATTCTTTAATTTATATCTTGGTTATATATTTTGATGTGTGGAACTCTATCCTAATTTTGACTTCCCTCCTTTTGTGGCATGTTTCAATTGCTTGTAGATACTTTATAAACTCTTTTCATAACTCTATTTGGTACTCGATATTTTGATCTAATAATCAGTAGGTGGTGTAAGGCCTCGCTTCCTAGTATTCCTAAATAGTTTTGTACTTTTATTTACTTATTTATTTCGTATATTCGTGTATAACTATATAAGCATATACTAGTTTAAACATTTAAAAAATTGTATATTGGTACCAAACAATCACGAGTCACAAAAATTCATCATTGTTACTAAGTTTTATTTTTTTAACATCATAGGGAAAAAAAACTTCAGCGCCTAAATTCCAAGTAAATAAGTCTGCATAGCGGCCTAGGCCCTCCTTGACGCTTGGAACTATTTTTGTAGTGATTAGGACAAAATTTAGGCAGTGGAGGTCCGATGCTACCTAAGTAGTGGATGACTGATTCTGCTGCCTAGGCGGCCACCCAGGTCGATTTTTGTATAACACTGGTGTTCGACTCTTGTTAGAATTGCTCAAAAACTATTGGAACTCTGAACTTGTAGAATTGATTAACAAGTTCTGAATGAATTTTGACTACTCTGCTTGCCCTTACCTGGACTATACAAGATAGCTAAAAAAGAAGAAAAAAAACTCCTTGTAGCTAGTGTGGTTCATCGTAAGTTTAGTTTTTAATTGTTAAAGCATGTGATGCACATTATTGGCCCTATAGTCTATCATCTTAATGTATTAGAGCAATTGTTAACTTAAAACAAATCAAGTCTCTGAATCAACCCATAATTCCATAGACTGTCAATGTGAAGCAGCTCATCCAGTTCGTTTTAGTTAGTGTGTAATTTATATTCTTGCATTTTCTACAGATAAGGTATAAGAAAGGCATGGAGATGCTTAAAATATTCAAGAACTACACGTCCAAGACATCTTTACTTGATGACTTCATGTACTATGAGAATCGTCAGAAGCTCCTGCAGGAAGAGAAAGCCAGGCTATTAATCAAAAGCTATGAGAATCCATTTCTCATACCTTTGGTAGAACCCCCGTGCAAGCCAAGTGCTGTTCTTGACTTGCCTCCTAACGACTATGAGAAAATAACAAAGCATAATGATGTTAGCAGTCCTGAAAAGAATACCTCCACTTCCACTGAGCAGGTTTCCTTGGACAATAAAGTCGGTAACTTAAACATAGCCAAAGAAAATGCCACTTCTGTAGCAGCAGATGACAAGGCAGAAGAGGGTTGTGTATTGAAGATTGGTTCAGTCAATATTAATCCAAAGCAGGCTGGCATTAAGCCTTTAGAGGGTACTGCTGTAACCGCTCCTGCTCATATTACAGCTACTGTTGTCACTACCGAACCAGTAAATGTTGTCACTGTAGGTTCAATGCCTGTCAAAGTAAATGGATTTGCAAAATCAGCTGGTTTTTTAACTGTTGGGACAATCCCACTTGATCCTAGAGCACTTCAGCTGAATGAGGCAGGTCTTCCTGCTAAGAGTGGTTCCAGGAAAGGTTAATTACGAGGTATATCCAGATTAATATGGTAGGTGCTTTGTTTTTGGAACACGAGCAATCTAGGGCAATAATACAAAATCTTAAAATGTAAACTGAGTGCATCAACCTCAGCCTTGGTTAAGAAATCTTCTTCTTAGGCCATCAGTGGTGGTTTCTTTTCTTTTTCTTCTAGTTAATTGGGGTCACTTGATGTTGTTTTACTGATGTTTTGGGTTTCCTTTTTTCGAGGGGGTCATGGTTGTGTTGGATGGTATTATTAACTGGAAGTACAGATTGTAAACCTTTCTTTTGGGTTGTTTCACCCCTTTAAATCATTTAATTTCAAGAAATACTACAAAAAAAAATTTTTTAGCCTACTTATTTGTTTGTGTTAGTGATATGATGATATCGACTGTGTTGGTAATTTAATTTGGACATCTGTACTATAATTACATCTGATGACTACAGAATTAGTCCCTTGGCTATTGCTGGAGAATTCATTAAGAGAATTGGTATTTTTATAAGTAAATTTTATAGTTTTATAATTTTTTTTCTTTCATTAATAATAAGTGGAACTTTCAAATTTATTTATGGAAATATTAATTTTCTTCATTGAATGTTGAATAATTTATGATATAACATTTACTCTCTCTGTCGGTTAATATAAGTCGTCTTTTTTTTTGTTTGAAAATTTTAAGTAAACATTAATTATTTAGTTTTTAATATTATTTTAAATATTAAATATAATTTTAGTTTTTTCACTATTTTTTTAATAAATAATATATTTTTTTTTAATACAAAGATAATATAGGCAATTAATATTATATTTAATGTTATATAATTATTTATTTAATATTTGAACATAATTATAAAATAATTTATATTAAGTAACAGAATGAGTACTATAAGAGACGGAGGGAGTACTAAGCAACTAGTTGATTATGCTTATATTATAGGAGTATTATAATTACATTATTTATATGACATCAAATAATGCTTTATATTAATACATCTGTTCTAAAATCGCATTTCAAGCATAGTATCTTTAGTAATTGATATACTCACAAGTAAAAATGTTAATTTTATAAGTTAGTTATAAATAATTAGTAGAGTAAGTTTTCATGTGAATTTTTTTTTGTAAAATTAGTATGAATAACTCCTATGTACAAGTAATGCTAAGGTTCTTAAATAAAATATAAAATTATATTCTAAATACACATGTTATTATTACATTAATTACTCAATACGATCTATGTAGCAAATATAGATATGTAATGTAACAATTGAAATAATAATGTCATGCGTAAATAATAAATGCCTATCACGATCTTTGTTTTATTTTACTCCCCTATAATTTGATTTTTTTTTATTATACTTGTGACGTTCAAAATAAGTATCTGTATTTCGTTTTGAAACGAAATAATAATTATTTTAAAAATTATAGAAACAATACTTATCATGATAACTGTAGATTTAGGAATATGAAATGAAATAATATCACTTAAATAATATGGAGTATGAAAAAAAAATATTCCTTACGAATATTAAAATAAAATAAAATTCCTTACCTTAGTATGAGACAAAATCTGACTGGTATAACGAAGATTATTTTGAATAAACCTTGCACTATTTGCTACACTCAAAGTATCCGTATACTCAAAATAAATACGCAAAATATTATAGAAGAATAATTTTGTGATTCTGGTGTGATTTTCATTTATTAACTAAGCAATCTATTTATAGGAGAATGGCAGAGCACTATTTAAAAGAAAATCACGGCCAAAATAGGTATACATCACCCATTACGACGGTTGTCGATACGATGAGTGCAAGCAAATACAACTCTGACTTATTATTATTACAACGGTAAAGCGTGAGTTTAAATACAAATATTATCTTACAGACAATATTTATACTCAAATAAATCCTCATCACATTTATTGATACATTATTTTACAAAATGGTGAGGACTACTAAACAATCCTTTCTAAAACCTTCATTTCCATACCCAGGCTCGTACTTCGCATTTATATTCTCGCCTCACGAGAAGAATGGAACAAAAAGGAAAAGGGTGAGCTCAACTAGCTCGATAAAGAATATTATGACTAAGATAATATCTGACAAATTATCGTTAGTCTTCAACGAGGGAAAAATTTAATAGAATCTGATAACAACAAGTTTCGGATCAATATTCGCGTTGAAATAATAATTCATAGAAGAGTTACGTGAGAATGAAATCTACTATAATCTATGAATTTAACGGTCCATCATCGATATTTTATCCTGTAACATCAATCGATATCGATATTCATCTCGAATCAAATATTCATCTTTGCACTTCTTCTGACTGAGGCCGAAGATATTCATCGATCGGTCGTATTCATCTCAACTTTTGTTCATCTTTGCTTCTAAAGGCGAAAAGATATTCATCGATCGGTCGTATTCATTTAAAACTGTTCATCTTCTGGGTAAAGATATTCATCGATCGGTCGTATTCATTTAAACACTCTTCATCTTTTACTTCTGCCAAAGATATTTCTTGAAATCATTCATCTTTTTCTGGGCGAGATATTCTTGAAATCATTCATCTTTTTACTCTGGGCGAAGATATTCAATAATATCATCATTTAAGGCGAGGATGATGAAAAATATTTTTAAAAGCGAATCGGTGAAACAAAATGACAAGGATTAAGGATTAAGGATTTCGTACTTTGTTTTATCCATGTCAACAATACCTCAAAAATAATCGTAGTGGTGTAAAATTGAGAATGATCGAAACATGGATCTGATCAAAGCTAGTATCCGAATAGATATTTTAGACGAAAAGAAGAAATTTTATTTTTAATTGAATAGTCTTAGTAGTATCGTGAATAGTCTTAGTATCGTGAATAGTCAAGTATCGTGAATAGTAACTCACACCAAAAGATAGAAATTCCACAAAAAAACATTTTCACGCTTACTTAATGAATAGTACTCGTGAATAGTAACTCGTGAATAGTAACTCATGAATAGTAACTTCGTGAATAGTAACTCATGAATAGTAACCCAGAGCATGAAAAAGTTCAAATTTGATAAAAACTTCGGATCGACATTTGACATAATGATATTGAAGAAATAATATCATTCTGAAAAAAATAATATCCCCTTACCTCAAAGAATCGATTGCCGGAAGGAAAGGTCGGAAGTGATCTTTGAATGAAACTTATCTTGAGCGACAACTCTCAAAGTATCTAAATACTCACAAAATCGCTCGATAATATATAGAGAAAGAGAAAACTTTGTTTACGGTGTGATTTTCAATTCTAACAGCCCTCTATTTATAGGAAAATGTTAGCCGTAAAAGCGAGACTTGACTGCTTTACTGATGGCTTTACACTACTATTGCCACCCACCACATTTGAAATAAAATTCAGCACATTTCTTCACCAACCACAAGTGGGGCCCACTCAATTCTAGAATTTTCCACCAAAATCAATTATAACCCTAATTTAGAATCGGACACCTCTTAAAATTCATAACAAATCATTCGTGCATTTTTAACGGTTCAAAATTTGTGGACATATACTCAACTTATGTATGTATAACATACCCAAAAATTACCACAATCAGCGGTCGGATTAAAAATTATAACCCCATGATATATCTGAAAACCCACGATTTAATTTTTAATACCTCGATCGGTAAAATCTTGATAAAACACCTCAACAATAATTTCTTCATTTATAACCACATAAATAAATCCATCATTTATATCCACATAAAATAAATATTTCTTTATCATATGAATCGATAATTAATTATTCACAAATAATATTCTGAGAATCCTGATTATAATGACCGGTAGTTCGAGGGAAGAGGGGCTTTCAGATAAGGATTTCTCCTTCTTTGGCGCTATGATTAGGTGACCAAACCTCTCCTTGTGAGAACTTTCTAGACATTGCCAATAATCTTTATCTAATAATATTATTCAAATAATATGAATTATTGATCGATAATGGAGATAATAATGCGGTGACAATTATTGAACAATGATAATATAAAATATCAAGCCTTGTGATTATTGAATCGATAAAATAAAATATTGAGCGATAACTCTTTGTGAAAATTATTGAGTAGTGCCTTCTTACGTAAGGATCGATAATTCAACAATCTTGCATGCAATCTGGTGTCTTCTTTGTGCGACGCGCGTATTCTTGTATTTTAACCCGGGTATTCAGCGGTCTTACTTGGTAACAACTTCTGTAGTTATTTTTAACCAACTTATATTTGTCGTTTTCTTCATCAATCGCTTTAGTTATGGGGCCCACACACATGCATGCTTGGTAAGTAAATACGAATATTCACAAGCGATCTGAATATTCCACGACCAAACGAATATTCCCAAACAAAATGAATATTTTATAACCACTTGCTTATTTTGAAATATTTGCGTATTTAACCCTTAACTATCCACATTAATCAAATCAACCCTTACTATTTCAAAATAATAAATAAAGGAAATTCCTTTTATTTAAAAAATTTGAGGTCTTCTGACCTCCCTCCTTATGAAATTTCGTCCTCGAAATTGGCGTCACGATACACAGTGTTTGAAAAGGTGAGGATACCTACCGCTTTCATTTAGTTTCAATTTCGGTCATTTCCTCTATAGCATGATTCCTCCACAAAACTTTAACTTGTGGTATGACCTTTCTTGGCGTGGGACATGCTCCTTCTATCCAAGATCTTGATAGGTACCTCCTCATCGTTAAGTCTTGGCTATCTCTCAAATCGGTTCTAACTTCGATAGCGTGGTTCGGGTCTTTCACATATTTCTGAAATGCGGATATGTGAAACACATTATGAACACGAGAGACATACTCGGAGAATGCTTATGAGTCTATAGGCTACATTTCCTACTCGGTCGAGAATTTGAAATGGACGATAAATCGTGGATTGAGCTTTCCTCTCTTCCCGAATCTTGTAACTCCCTTCCGTGGAGCGACTTCATGACAATACATGATCCCTACATTAAATTCCCGTCCTTTCGATGAAGATCCGCATAACTCTTTTGTCGATCTTGAGCCGTTTGTATCGTTGTCGAATCATTTGGATCTTTTCGGTGGTAAAGTCTAACTTCGGGTCCCAACAATGTTGCTTCACCCACCTCATCCCAACATATTGGAGAAGCGACATTTTCGTCCATATAATGCTTGAATGGAGCCCACCTATACTTGCACGATA
Source organism: Panax quinquefolius (assembly GCA_020205615.1). Classification (NCBI taxonomy): domain Eukaryota; kingdom Viridiplantae; phylum Streptophyta; class Magnoliopsida; order Apiales; family Araliaceae; genus Panax; species Panax quinquefolius. The sequence goes on along the minus strand of CM035171.1, from coordinate 122,878,396 downwards.
AGCTTTGTTGTTGTAGGAGAATTCCACCGATGGTAAATACTTATCCCAAGCGCCCTTGAAGTACAGGACACGAGTCTTAATAAATCTTCAAGAGTTTGAATAGTCCTCTCGATTGTCAAAATGGTTTGGGGATGGTATGCGAACTAAATCGCAAATCCGTGCCCATAGCTTTTTGCAAGCTAACCCAAAATCTTGAAGTGAATCTTGGGTCACGATCGAAACTATGGATCTGGGCATGCCATACTGACCTCACGATCTCATTTACGTACATACTAGCAAGGCGTTCAAGTGAATAAGTCTCCGTATCGGCAAGAAAAAAAGCGAGACTTGGTTAATCTATCAACAATAACCCAAATAGCATTGATGCCTTGAGAAGCCGTAGGAAGACCGTAACTTGAAATCCATGGTAATGTGTTCCCACTTCCATTAGGAATCTCAAGTGGTTTGAGCGGACCCTTAGGTACTAGATGCTCGCCTTTACCGTTAGCAAGTTAAACACATCGAGATAAACTTTGCAATCTCTCTCTTCGTATTATTCCACCAAAATGTATGTCGAAGATCACGATACATTTTAGTACTTCGAGGATGGATTGCAAAAATGGTGTATTGTGTGCCTCCATCGTAATCTTGTACTTCAAATCAGTCGTTAGGAACCTGAAAGTCTAGAGTGGACTCGAAGTATTCCTTCTTCATCGATTCTCGCTTAGGAATAGCTCCTTCTTACTACTTTCTTCTTCATGCGCATCATCTCAAGATTCGGTGGCTTGAAGCGACCTTAACTTTTTCTATTAAAGTTGGCTCTGTCGTATACTTGACATCATCACTTTTCGTTCCGCATATGATCTTCTACTCGATGCGTCATTTCTACGTTAAACTTTACCGGGATGGTATTGAATAGTGTGGTCGTAGTCTTTCAATAGCTCGAGCCAGCGTCGTCATTGCGCATGTTGAGTTCTTTTGAGTGAAGAAATATTTAAGGCTTTTATGATCTGAATATATCTCCACTTTCTCCCCATATAGATAGTGCCTCCATATCTTTAAGCAGCTTATTGCTTTGCTTGACTCTAGATCATGAGTAGGATAATTCCTCTCATACTCTTTAAGTTGTCATGAGGCATAGGCTATGACTTTCCCCGTTGCATGAGAACACATCTAACCCTTTGCACGAAGCATCATTTGTAGATAACAAATCCATCAAGAACCGGATGGTATTGTTAGAGCAGTCTTAGAAATAAGTCTCCTCTTAAGCTCTTGGAAACTTTTCTCGCATTCTTCATTCCAAGCAATTTTGTATCCTTCGAGTTAATTTGAGTTAATGGAGTAGCGATTAGAAAACCCTTCCACGAATCTCAGATAATAACCATTAAGCCCAAAAAGCTACGTACTTGATCATGAGCTTGGTTGCTCCCAACTTTGTATTGCTTGATCTTGGCGGATCAGCGGATACTCCGTGTTTTGACACCACATGCCCAAGAAATGCTACTTCCTCAAGCGAACTCGCATTTCTTCAATTTGGCATATAGTTGGTTTTCACGAAGCCTTTGGAGTACCGACTTCAAATGGTGCTCATGATCTTCACGACTTTTGGAATATATAAGGATGTCATGATAAAAACAACAATGGCCCGATCAAATATTCCTTGAATACTCGGTTCATCATATCCATGAAAGCGCGGGAGCATTAGTTAGTCAGAAAGACATGACTAAGAATTCATAATGCCCATCTAGGAGTTACGAAAGGCGGTCTTTGGAATATCCTCGATTCTAATCTTGGTGATGATATCGAGCGAAGATCGATTTTTGAAAAGAATTGTGCCTTGCTACTGTTGGTCAAACAAGTCATCAATACGAGGTGAGGATACCTATTCTTGATGGTGACATGGTTCGATTCCGATAGTCGATACAAAATCGCATACTCCGTCTTTCTTTTTTACAAATAAAGCAGGAGCACCCCGAGGAGATGTCTTGGGGCCGAATGAAGCGATGTCCAACAATTCACTGTAGTTGGACCTTTAACTCTGAAGTTCAATAGGAGCCATTCGATATGGGGTTTTAGAAATGGGCTTTGTGCCGGGTTCAAGATCAATAAAGAATTCAACTTCACGTTACGGGGTAGGCAAGGGAAGTTCTTTGAAATCGTCGGGAAAGTCGATAACAACGGGAATATTATTCAAATTTGGCGTGTCTTTATTCAAATCCATAACATGGGCTAAGAAAGCTTGACATCCGTTTTTGATAAGCGAATAGCTTTATGATTAGATATGATAGTGATTGATTTTAATGGTTTAGTTGCTTGAATTAAATACAAGCGGGTTGGTTAGGAATATGAAAACTAATGACCTTACGAAAACAATCAATTTTGGCATGATGAGTAGTTAACGATCGATCCCTAAAATCACATCAAAAGCAAGTATCTTTAAAGAGATAAGGTCAGCGGTAAGGTGATGGTGCCTGACTTGAATCAAACAAGATTTATAAGCGGTGGATGTGATGAAAGTTTCTCTAGCGGAGTTTCCGAGATAGGTCGAAAGTCTAATTTCTCGGTCGAGTTTAAGCGTTGAGCACATGCGGGAGAGATAAATGAATGGGTAGCACCGGTATCAAGTAAGGTATAAACTTCTTGAGAATTTATAAATAGCTTACCGTGATCACCTCGTTTGGGTTCTCGCATTATGACCGATCCTGACAAAGCGCTCTTCCGGAATCGTTGACTTTGACTTTTTTACGGGACGATCTTTTGAGTCAAGTCCCCATTGAACTAGGTTTTCGCTCTGCGTCTGATCTCGGCGATATGTCCTTCCTTTCCACAACTATAGCATACCTTGAAGCTGTTGTGGGCGGTTTGGTGATATGTCCCTCTTTTTCGCATTTGTAGCATATATGGGGTGGTCGTTCTCCTCCCTTAGAACCGATTCTTTAAACCTTTGTCGTCTTCACATAGTCGTTGTTAAATCTCCTCTTTTTAAAATCTCCTCGACTCGCTTCTTACATTTTTCATGACCATGATTACCACGGAGTGGTTACCATTTGTCATCCGTCATTTCTTTCTCATGAGTTATCATTGATACATTGTTGCTTTATCTACGAGTGCGATCACGGTTATGGTCCCTCGGTTGGCCGTACTCGTTATCTCGCTCTAATAATTGAGCCACATTTACAACATCTGAATAAAGAAAGTTTATGAGAAATGAGATCTTGGCGTATCTTAGGGTTTCAAACCTCTAAGAAACATCGCGTCATCGTTCCTCATTCTCCACCAAATGAGGTCTGCAAACACTGGATAACTCTGCAAACTTTGCCTCGTCTTTGAGACACCGTCGTATTTGTTTTGCTCTAATCGATGAACTCCACTTCCTTCGTATAATGAACACTTTCGGGAAAGTATTTGTCATTAAATAGTCTCTGAAAGCGTCTCCCGAGACATCTTGAGTGTCTTGGTGGGATGGAGAGTGCTTCAGACTCCCACCGATGGTCTGCCTTCGCCACGGAACATAAAGGTGGCGAATGGAACCTTCTGTTCTCCGTGCATCCCAGACATCGAATATCTTGGTAATTTGTTTGACCCGTGTTTCCGCCGTGATCGGATCGGCTTTCCCTTAAAGTCTGGTGGTCCCGACTCTTTGAAGCGCTTGCATTTGTGACAACTTGGTGAATTGCTATCATTTCCTCTGTATTTTGAACACGAGTCTCCTAAATGCGATTTTTTGCATGAGCTGAAAAACTTCTAAACATCCCTCGTTCATCATACGCTCCGTGGTGTTGTTCGCGGGAGGAACATTGCCCGACTGTTGCCGTTCTCCTCGTTGGGTAAATCTGAGGCATCTCCACGGTCTCATTTACTCCTTTGTTAATATTCTCGGTCGACATTCTCAAATCTTGTCATAAAACAAGGGTTAATTAAGAAATCGATATATCACATAATATCCTATATCTTGACCGACTAACAAATAAGCTTAGGTAGGACACCTAGCGAAGGATTTACTCGTCTCTCCCCTCTAGTTCTATTCCCGATCTCATGGAGATCATATCCTAGCTACGATACCATTGTGGCGCCCCCAAAATAGGTATACATCACCCATTACGAGTTGCCAAATACATGAGTGTGAAAGCAACTACAACTTTATTATTACAACGATGAAAGCGTGAGTTTAAATACAAATATTATCTTACTAGACAATATTTATACTCAAATAAATCCTCATCACATTTATTGATACATTATTTTACAAAAATGGTGAGGACTACTAAACAATCCTTTCTAAAACCTTCATTCCATACCCAGGCTCGTACGTACTCGCATTATATTCTCGCCTCACGAGAAGAATGGAACAAAAAGGAAAAGGGTGAGCTCAACTAGCTCGATAAAGAATATTATGACTAAGATAATATCTGACAAATTATCGTTAGTCTTGACGAGGAAAAATTTAATAGAATCTGATAGACAACAAGTTTGGATCAATATTAGCGGTGAAATAATAATTCATAGAAGAGTTACGTAGAGAATGAAATCTACTATAATCTATGAATTTAACGGTCCATCATCAATATTTTATCCTGTAACATCAATCGATATTCATCAAATCAAATATTCATCTTTGCACTACTGTAACAACACTGTTCAATCAAAGATATTCATCATCTCGAATCAAATATTCATCTTTGCACTAAAGGCCAAAGATATTCATCGATCGGTCGTATTCATTTAAACACTGTTCATCTTTGCACTCTGGGCCAAAGATATTCATCGATCGGTCGTATTCATTTAAACACTGTTCATCTTTACTTCTGGCCAAAGATATTCTTGAGAAATCATTCATCTTTTTGGCCAAAGATATTCTTGAAATCATTCATCTTTGCCTTCAGGGCGAAGATATTCAATAATATCATCATTTAAGGCGAGGATGATGAAAAATATTTTAAAGAAGCGAATCGGTGAAACAAAATGACAAGGATTAAGGATTAAGGATTAGTACTTTGTTTTATCCATGTCAACAATACCTCAAAAATAATCGTAGTGGTGTAAAATTGAGAATGATCAAAACATGGATCTGATCAAAGCTAGTATCCGAATAGATATTTTGGACGAAAAGAAGAAATTTTATTTTTCGATTGAATAGTCTAAGTATCGTGAATAGTCTTGTAGTATCGTGAATAGTCTTAGTATCGTGAATAGTAACTCAGACGCAAAAGATAGAAATTCCAAAAAAAAACATTTTCACGCTTCATGAATAGTACTCGTGAATAGTAACTTCGTGAATAGTAACTCATGAATAGTAACTTCGTGAATAGTAACTCATGAATAGTAACCCAGAATGAAAAAGTTCCAAATTTGATAAAAACTTCGGATCGACATTTGGCGTAATGATATTGAAGAAATAATATCATTCTGAAAAAAAATAATATCCTTACCTCGAAGAATCGATTGCCGGAAGGAAAGGTCGGAAGTGATCTTTGAATGAAACTTATCTTGAGCAACAACTCTCAAGTATCTAAATACTAAATACTCACAAAAATCGCTCGATAATATAGAGAGAAAGAGAAAACTTTGTTTACGGTGTGATTTTCAATTCTAACTTAGCCCTCTATTTATAGGAAAATGTTAGCCGTAAAGGCGGACTTGACACTGCTTTGATGGCTTTACACGCTACTATTGCCACCCACCACATTTGAAATAAAATTCAGCACATTTCTTCACCAACCACAAGTGGGGCCCACTCAATTCTAGAATTTTCCACCAAAATCAATTATAACCTAATTTAGAATCAGACACCTCTTAAAATTCATAACAAATCATTCGTGCATTTTTAACGGTTCAAAATTTGTGGACATATACTCAACTTATGTATGTATAACATACCCAAAAATTACCACAATCAGCGGTCGGATTAAAAATTATAACCCCCATGATATATCTCAAAACCCACGATTTAATTTTAATACCTCGATCGGTAAAATCTTGATAAAACACCTCAACAATAATTTCTTCATTTATAACCACATAAATAAATCCATCATTTATATCCACATAAAATAAATATTTCTTTATCATATGAATCAATAATTAATTATTCACAAATAATATTCTGAGAATCCTGATTATAATGACGGTAGTTCGAGGAAGAGGGGCTTTCAGATAAGGATTTCTCCTTCTTGGTAGCGTATGATTAGGTGACCAAACCTCTCCTTGTGAGAACTTTCTAGACATTGCCAATAATGCTATCTAATAATATTATTCAAATAATATGAATTATTGATCGATAATGGAGATAATAATGCGGTGACAATTATTGAACAATGATAATATAAAATATCAAGCAATGACAATTATTGAATCGATAAAATAAAATATTGAGCGATAACTCTTGTGAAAATTATTGAGTAGTGCCTTCTTACGTAAGGATCGATAATTCAACAATACATGCGCAATCTGGGTGTCTTCTTTGTGCGACCGCAGCGTATTCTTGTATTTTAACCACGGGTATTCAATGATCTTACTTGGTAACAACTCTGTAGTTATTTTAACCAACTTATATTTGTCGTTTTCTTCATCAATCGCTTTCCGTTATGGGGCCCACACATGGGCTGTTTGCAGTAAATACGAATATTCAAAGCGATGCGAATATTCCACGACAAACGAATATTCCAAAACAAAATGAATATTTTATAACCACTTGCTTATTTTGAAATATTTGCGTATTTAACCCTTAACTATCCACATTAATCAAATCAACCCTTACTATTTCAAAATAATAAATAAAGGAAATTCCTTTTTATTTAAAAAATTTGAGGGGTCTTACACTATTGATATTATAGATTCAAATATATTGACAACCATATTCCCAAGAAATATGGTGTTTTTCGATAAGAATTTCTCTAACTAGCACAACAATCAAACCCCCTTTCATTAATAGAATTTTCAGAGCGATTGTGAGACCTTAATTTTATGAAATGAAAGTATTCAATTTTCTTATAATTATTCTATTTAGTAAATGGTTAAATTGATAAAGGTTAAAGTTAAGGGTGGGATATTTAATTTTGGTGAACGAAATCCAGGTGAACCCAACTTTGGAAATTTGTATATCATACAAGATGAATGACATACAACCTCGTGTTATCATAAAGGCGCACATCCACCCAAGTATATCTAGGTATCGTGGCGCCCCTAAAATTAGGTATCGGGTCTGGGTAGTACTTCATACATGGTACATAAATTCAAATACAAACTTAATTATACATCGTGTGTAACATACGACAATACATAAACCGAGAGTTCTAATAGGAATATTGTCATTTAGACAATATCCATACTCAAGGAGTCCTCATTATTATCACACTATTTCGCAGAATAGTGAGGACTACTAATGCTATCTTCAGGACCATCACTCGTTTCCCCAACTCGTCCCAGCTATATTCTCATTTCCTGAAGAGAACAGTGAAAGAAAGGGTGAGCTCAACTAGCCAAAGAAGAAATATTATGACTAAGATAATGCGAGAATAAATTATCATTAGCCTTCAATAAATGTTAAACCGATAAAATACAATAGACAACCGGTTTAATCTGCGGAATATGCGATCCATTAAAAGAGTCAAGTAGAAAATAAAATCTACTATCTTTTAGGTTTTAAAAGGTTTTCATAAATTTTTATCACTAAGACTCGGTTTAATGAATAAACCATAATATCTAATCATCCTGTACCACGGTCAAGGATTTTTATCAAATTATTAATGGTCATGACTATAGCGAATCACCCCTGGTCATAATCATACCAAAAACTATCCATCAACTTTGCATTACTGAGTCCTTTGAGGACTTTTATCACATCATTTATAACAAGCCGTGATTATTATAAAGAATGATCCAGTCGTAATCATACTAAGTTCATCTATGCACGTAAGCCAAAGAAAACATATTATAACATGAGGATGATGACAATGACATAATAATTCAATAAAACAAGTTCAAGAATTATTTTATCCGAGAATTAGTAACGTCAAATTGTCAACAAGATCTTTGTTTTGTAGAGTAAAATTCAAGAATGATCGGAAGAATATTTCCATGAAAGATCTTTGGATGAAACGCTTGAAATATCAAGAATATTCTACTAATTTCATGGAGTATAGAAGTCAAAGTTTTAACTTATTTGGTATAATAAAGAATGGAATAACAAATGAAATCACCGTGCATGCGGTGCTTGGCGTAGGCGAGGTTATTCAACGAGAATAATAATAACGGAACCGGTCGGTGAAATTCTGCCAAGCGGGATGATCAACCAGAATAATAAATCTTTGAATAATAATAAACATTGGAACCGGTCGATTGTAAAACACTGACGAGGATATTCCAACAAAATAATAAATGCGGAATAATAAACAATGGAACCGGTGGGTGTAAAACACACGCACGAGGATATTCAATGAGAATAATAAAGAATGGAATAACGGAAGAAGATCACCAAGTATAGGGGATTCCGTGTATCTGAGTTATTCAACCAGAATAAATAAGAATGGAATAATATAAGGATTTCACCAAGTATAGGGTATCTGGCGTATCTGAGTTATGTATAGGGTATGTGTAACGACCCCAAAATAGGTACATTCCATCCAACCCATTATGAGTCGCCAAATATATGGTACGAAAAATAACTACAACTTTATTACAACAATTGTCGTGCAAAATACAACAACACATATCTTTGTGAGTTTGGATACAAATATATACCAAGCGTAGACGTCACAATGACACCTTACATAAAGGTATAGTCAAAAGCTGTTTTAGAAATTAGAATCTTTGGGAAGTGCTCAAGGAAACCTTCGTATATGGGAGGCCATGCTTTTAGGTTATGGTAGATATCATATGGCCATTGCAATTATCCTTGGTTGACCCAATAGACCCCAAAGAAAAGCGAGAAGATTACTATCGTATTCTTCCCAATGGTGAGTCTTCTCTTGACATATCATTATCTCCACATCTCTAATTGGGTATTATACTCCAAACAAACACCAAGATTATATAGGTAGTGCTTGTAAATATACTCGTCAGCAAGTGGATGAGCACAACCATGTCTTATGATAACACGAGTTTGTATGTCATTAGACATCTTGTATGATAGTGACAAAACACCCTTCCAAAGTTGGGTTCGCGCTCACCTCTTTAGGAGAACCTCAACAACTATAGACCACCGATTCTATTCCTTGTTATCCCCATTTCAACCAAAAATTTACACTTTTATTACACGAAAGGAATTGTGAAACAAAAGGGTGAGCACAACTAGCTCGATAAAGAATATTATGACTAAAGATAAATAAATTATCAATAGTCTTCATCAGTAATGAATCAGAGATTTAGAACATATGGTAGATGATAAAACTTTTCAACCATAGTTGTAGCGGAACGAGCAATCCATTAAAAGAGTCAAATAGACTATAAAGTCTATTGTCTTCTCCTCCGCGTTAAAAAGTCCACCAACAATATTTTATCCTGTAACATCAATCAGCAGTTCCTTTCCACAATCATATGAATAACTTCATAATCATAATTGTGATTCTAAATTCCTCTTCTCATCACGGGCGAAGATAATTTTCATCACCTGTCTTTACCTGAAACATCAAATATCATGGTTATACCAAATCACAGTTCCTGTTCATAATCATACTAATAAATTCATCTTTGCACCACGGGCCAAAGATATTCATCAACAGTTCATCTTTACACTACAGGCTAAAGATATTCAACAACAGGTCATCTTTGCATTACGAGCCAAAGATATTCATCAATAATTCATCTTTGCACTACAGGTTAAAGATATTCAACAACAGGTCATCTTTGCATTACGAGCCAAAGATATTCATCAATAATTCATCTTTGCACTACAGGCTAAAGATATTCAACAACAGTCATCTTTGCAACGAGCCAAAGATATTCATCAATAATTCATCTTTGCACTACAGGCTAAAGATATTCAACAATGGTCATCTTTGCATTACAAGCCAAAGATATTCATCAATAATTCATCTTTGCACTCTCTGGCTAAAGATATTCAACAACAGTCGTCTTTGCATTACAAGCCAAAGATATTCATCAATAATTCATCTTTGCACTACAAAGCAAAGATATTCAACAAATGTGTCATCTTTGCATTACTGAGCCAAAGATATTCATCAATAATTCATCTTTGCACTCTGTGCTAAAGATATTCAACAACAGTCATCTTTGCACAACGAGCCAAAGATATTCATATATCAACGAAATCATAATCATTTCGGAAGTTATATAACAATAATTATAATACCGTGTTGATCGATTCACCTTTGCACTTAAGCTAAAAATATTCAATTGTAAATTCAATGGTCATGATCATACCGATCAACAATTCAACTTTTGCACCATCTTGGCAAAGAGAACCTATGGTCACGATCATACCAATAATCTACCCATCTTTACACTCAAGTCAAAGAGAAATATCATCATTAGGGTTATAAGAATGTTATATAAAATAATATAATCAAAACATGGTTTTAATTTCAAGAGTAAGATTCATAAATCAACGATAATTTGGTGGGAGAAGAAACCAATTTGTTGTGAATAGTACCCGTATTAAATACGTAGTCCCGAGTATCGTGCGTAGTAACCTCTCGACACGAAAAGATAAAGTTTCATAATAAAATTCATATCCATATTTATAACACCTTAATCCAAATGTTATAAATCACTTAGAAATCTCTAATATTATTAATATTATAATAATATTTTAATCATTTCTCAAACTTATAAATAATTTAATCCAATTATTTACACTTTAATAATTAATGCATTTAATCATCTAAAATGCCAAACTCATAAGATTTCATCATCATTAACCAAAACCCTCATAAAAATCTGCATATATATCTCATATATGATTCTCAAGCCAATAAATCATATTTTCCAATTTTCTTATTTCACATAACATATTTAATTCATTTACTCATAACTAGAACATTTTCATGAAAAATACCAAATCAGTTCTAAAAATATTTCTTTTACGAGATTTAGCATAAAATAGTCCCATATTGAACATATATTTTTCTCGAAATTTTAAAAATTCATTTACTATTTTTTATATATGGCCAAAACCCATAGAATATTTAAACATTTATCATAAATTGTACTTTTATCCAAAATTCCGAAATTCACGAGTACACCGATAATATATAGATGTACTCTCAATAAAAATTTTATCAATTTTGGAGTTAAACATGAGGAGTTATAAATAGTTACTTTTAAAATAGTCTTTTCTCATAAAATTCATAACTCTAATCTATACATCCAAAAATACCTCAAAATAATCATAGTGGTGTAAAATTCAAGAATGATCAAAACATGGATACAATCAAAGCTAGTATCCGAATAGATATTTTTGGACGAAAAGAAAAATTTTTATTTTTAATTGAATAGTGCAGATATCGTGAATAGTCTTTGTAAGACCCCAAATTTTTTTTAAATAAAAGGAATTTCCTTTATTTATTATTTTGAAATAGTAAGGGTTGATTTGATTAATGTGGATAGTTAAGGGTTAAATATGCAAATATTTCAAAATAAGCAAGTGGTTATAAAATATTCATTTTTATTAGGGAATATTCGTTTGGTCGTGGAATATTAAATCTTGTCGGGGAATATTAAATAATGCCAGTAGCGACCATGTGTGGGCCCCATATGAAAGCGATTGGATGAAGAAAGCGACAAATATAAGTTGGTTAAAAATAACGGCGTAGTTATTCTGAATTAAGGTTTGTTGGAATACCGGTGGTTAAAATCTGATGTCTGGCGTGGTTGCCGCGATGTAGCTGCGGTATTGCCTGTATTGTTGAATTATTGATCCTTACGTGAAGGCACTACTCAATAATTTTCACGATGAATTCTTATTCAATATTTTATTTTATTGATTCAATAATTCTTTGCGTTGATATTTTATATTATTGTTGTTCGATAATTGTCCTTTGCGCATTATCTCCATTATCGGATCAATAATTCATATTATTTAAATAATATTATTAGATAGCATTATTGGCAATGTCTAGAAAGTTACATCGAGGAGAGGTTTGGTCACCTAATTTGCGCGATGAGGAGAAATCCTTATCGGAAAGCCCCTCTTTCACAGGAGCGGCTGGTTGTCATAATTGTGATTACGTAATATTATTTGTGAATAATTAATTATTGATTCATATGATAAAGAAATATTTATTTTATGTGGATATAAATGATGGATTTATTTATGTGGTTATAAATGAAGAAATTATTGTTGAGGTGTTTTATCAGTATTTTACCAGATTGGAGGTATTAAAAATTAAATCAGGGGTTTTGTGATATATTGCGGGGATTATAATTTTTAATCCAAACCGTTGGATTAATAGTAATTTTGGGTATGTTATACATACATAAGTTGAGTATATGTCCACAAATTTTGAGCCAATTAAAATGCACGAATGATTTGTTATGAATTTTAAGAGGTGTACGATTAGGAAATTAGGGTTATAATTGATTTTGGTGGAAAATTCTAGAATTGAGTGGGCCCCACTTGTGGTTGGTGAAGAAATGTGCTGAATTTTATTTCAAATGTGGTGGGTGGCAATAGTAGCGAGTAAAGCCATCGGTGCTTGGTCGAAGTCTGCTTGGTGGGCTAACATTTTCTATAAATGAGAGGCTAAGTTAGAATTGAAAATCACACCGAAACAAAGTTTTCTTCTCTCTCTATATTATTGAGCGTATTTTGTGAGTATTTAGATACTTTGAGATTTTCTTTGTTCGGTCAAGTTTCATTCGGCATCACTTTGAGCCTTTCCTTAGAAATCTTGATTCTTTGAGGTAAGGGATGTTATTTTTTTTCTCAAATGATATTATTTCTTGATATCATTATCTTTGAAATATTGGTTGGTACTTTTTATCAAATTTGGAACTTTTTCATGTATCGGGGTTACTATTCATGAGTTCTTATTCACGAGTTACTTATTCATGAGTTCTTATTCACGAGTTCTTATTCACGAGTACTATTAAGTGAAAGCGTGAATATGTTTTTTTGTGGAAATTTCTATCTTTTGGTGTCGGAGATTCTTATTCACGTATCGGCACTATTCACGTATCTGACACTATTCACGAATCGGCCTTTATTCACCAAAAATGAAATTTTTTCTTTTAGTCCAAAATATCTATTTTGGATACTAGCTTTGATTGTATCCATGTTTTGATCATTCTTGAATTTTACACCACTATGATTATTTTTGAGGTATTGTTGGACATGGATAAAACAAAGTACGAATCCTTAATCCTTAATCCTTGTCATTTTGTTTCCTTTGGATTCGTTCTTTAAAAATATTTTTCATCATCCTCGGTCTTAAATGATGATATTATTGAATATCTTTTAAAAGATGAATGATTTGAAGAATATCTTTGGCACTGTGGTGCAAAATGAATGATTTCTGAAGAATATCTTTGGCACGTAGTGCAAAGATGAATGATTTGAAGAATATCTTTGGCTGTAGTGCAAAGATGAGCGGTGTTTAAATGAACATATTAGGTGATGAATATCTTTGGCACTGTAGTGCAAAGATGAAGCAGTGTTTAAATGAACATGACCGGTGATGAATATCTTTGGCCTTTAGTGCAAAGATGAGCAGTGTTGAGATGAACATAATGGTGATGAATATCTTTGGCCTTTAGTGCAAAGATGAGCAGTGTTGAGATGAACATGGTAGATTGATGAATATCTTTGGCTGTAGTGCAAAGATGAATATTTGATTTGAGATGAATATTGATTGATGTTCTGAGGATAAAATATTGATGATGAATTTATTAAATTCATAGATTATAGTAGATTTCATTCTCTACGTAACTCTTCTATGAATTATTATTTCCATTGCGAATATTGATCTGAAACTTGTTGTCTATTGTATTCTATTAAATTTTTCCTGTTGAAGACTAACGATAATTTGTTGTATATTATCTTAGTCATAATATTCTTCTTGAGCTAGTTGAGCTCACCTTTTCCTTTTGTTCCATTCTTCTTCTCGGGGAGGCGAGAATATAGCGAAATGCAGTCGGGTATGGAATGAAGGATTTAGAAAGGATTGTTTAGTAGTCCTCACCATTTTGTAAAATAATGTATCGATAAATGTGATGAGGATTTATTTGAGTATAAATATTGTACAGAAGATAATATTTGTATTTAAACTCACGATTTCTTGTTGTAATAATAAAGATGTAGTTGTTTACATACCATGTATTTGGCGACTCGAGAATGGGTGATGTATACCTATTTTGGGGCGTCACGGTTGGTATCAAAGCTTAGGGATATGATCTCTGGCGGAGATCGGGGAATAGAACTAGGAGGGAGGCGAGTAAATCCTTCGCTAGTGTGTCCTACTAAGCTTATTTGTTAGTTGGTCGGTATATAGGGATATTATGTGATATATTGATTTCCTTAATTAACCCTTGTTTTATGGCGGTATTTGAGAATGTCATTGAGAATATTAATGATTGGAGTAAATGAGGCCAGTGGAGATGCTGTCTTTTACAGCGAGGAGAGCGTGCTGACAGTGGCAATGTTCCTCTGTGAACAACACCATGGGCGAGATGATGAGCGAGGGGATGTTTAGAAGATTTTTGCGATTCATGCAAAATCGAGACGAGGAGACTTCGTGTTCAAAATCTGAGGAGGAAATGATAGCAATTCACGGGTTGTCACGTGAGCAGCGATTCAAAAGTTGGGACCACGAATTTAAGGAAAGCGAGATCCGATCATGGCGGAAACATGGGTCAAACAAATTACCAAGATATTCGATGTCTTGGGATGCGCGGAGGAACGAAGGTTCCATTCGCCACCTTTATGTTAAAGTGGCGGTGAGACTCTTGGTGGGAATGCGTGAAGCGTACCTCCATCGGCCGCTTTTCGGCATGTCTTGGGAGGCGTTTGAGAGACTATTTAATGACAAATACTTTCACGAAAGTGTTCGTCGTATGAAGGAAGTGGAGTTCATCAGATTAGAGCAAAACAACATGGCGGTGTCTCGATGCGAGGCAAAGTTTGCGAGTTATCGAGGTTTGCACCTCATTTGGTGGAGAATGAGGAGCGTATGGCGCGGATGTTTCTTAGAGGTTTGAAACCCGGCATCGTCGATATCTCATTTCTCATAAACTTTCTCTTTATTGAGATGTTGTAAGCGAGGGCTCAATTATTAGAAGCGAGATACTTGATACGGTCGGTTGAGGACCATAACGAGGATCGTGCCGGAGATAGCGATCAGCGAGAATAATGATAACTGCGGAGAAAAAAGCAGACGGACGAAATGGTAACCACTCGGTGGTAATCATGGTCGTGAAAATGTAGAAGAAGCGAGTCGGGAGGAGATTTTAAAAAGGAGATTTAACAACGACTATGTGAAGGCAGCGGTCTTGGCGTGACAAGCGGGTTCTAAGGAGGAGATCGACCACCGGTCATATGCTACAAATGCGAAAAAGAGGACATATCGGTCAAGCGCCCTAGCGAGTTCAAGGTATGCTATAGTTGTGGAAAGGAAGGACATATCGCTCGAGATTATGCGGTAGCGAAACCTAGTTAAGTGAGGGGCGGTGACTCAAAAAATATCCCGAGAAAAGTCAAAGTCAGCGATTAGGGAAAAGCGTTTGTTGTATTTGGGTCATAATCGAGGAACCCAAGCGAGGTGATCACGGGTAAGCTATTTATAAATTCTTGCGAAGTTTATACCTTACTTGATCTAGGTGCTACCCATTCATTTATCTCTCTGCATGTGCTCAGCGTTTAAACTTGACTCAGGAGAAATTAGACTTTGATCTATCTGTGGAAACTCCGTTAGGAGAAACTTTCATCACATCCTTTGTTTATAAATCTTGTTTGATTCAAGTTGGCACCATCACCTTACTGTTGACCTTATCTCTTTAAAGATACTTGCTTTTGATGTGATTTTAGGGATTGATTGGTTAACTACTCATCATGCCAAAATTGATTGTTTTTCGTAAGGTTGTTAGTTTTCATATTTCTACTTGACTTGTTATGCAATTCAAGCAACTAAACCATTAAAATCAATCACTATCATATCTAATCATAAAGCTATTCGTTTATTGAAAAGCGGATGTCAAGCTTTCTTAGCCCATGTTATGGATTTGAATAAAGACACGTCAAATTTGAATAATATTCTGTTGTTATTGACTTTCGGCGTATTTCGAAGAACTTCCGGTCTACCCCGAGCGTGAAGTTGAATTCTTTATTGATCTTGAACACAGTACAAAGCCCATTTCTAAAACCCCATATCGAATGGCTCTATTGAACTTCGGGGAGTTAAAGGTCCAACTACGAGAATTGTTGGACATCGGTTTCATTAAATCTAGTACATCTCCTTGGGGTGCTCTGTTTTATTTGTAAAAAAAGAAAAGGCGGGAGTATGCGACTTTGTATTGACTATCGGGAATTGAACCATGTCACCATCAAGAATAGGTATCCTCTACCTCGTATTGATGACTTGTTTGACCGATTGCAAAGGCACAATTCTTTTCAAAAATCGATCTTCGATTCGGATATCATCAATTTGAAAATTAGGCGAGGATATTCAAAAGCGCCTTGAACTCGGTATGGGCATTATGAATTCTTAGTCATGTCTTTCGGACTAACTAATGCTCCTGCGGCTTTCATGGATATGATGAGCCGAGTATTCAAGGAATATTTGGATCGATTCGTTGTTGTCTTTATTGATGACATCCTTATATATTCAAAAGTCGTGAAGATCATGAGCACCATTTGAAATTTGGTACTCAAAGGCCGTGAAAACCAACTATATGCCAAATTGAAGAAATCGAGTTACGGCGAGGAAGTAGCATTTCTTGGGCATGTCAGTGTCAAAACATGGAGTATCTGTTGATCCGTGAAGATTGAAGCAATCTGAAGTTAGAACAGCAACGAAAGTCGATTGTTGAAGTCGTAGCTTTTGGGCTTATTTGGTTATTATCGGAGATTAGTGGAAGGTTTTCTCGAATCGCTACTCCATTTCTTCGGCTAACTTCGGAAGGATACAAAATTCGTTTGGAATGAAGAATCGAGAAAAGTTTCAAGAGCTTAGAGGAGACTTATTTACGACTGTTCTAACAATACCATCTGGTTCGGATGGATTTGTTATCTCTGACGATGCTTCGGGCAAAGGGTTAGGATGTGTTCTCATGCAGCGTGGGAAAGTCATAGCTTTATGCCTCGCGACAACTTAAAGAGTATGAGAGGAATTATCCTACTCATGATCTAGAGTTAGCGTGATCGTTTTCGCTTAAAGATATGGAGGCACTATCTATATGGGGAGAAAGTGGAGATATATTCGGATCATAAAAGCCTTAAATATTTCTTCACTCAAAAAAAGAACTCAACATGCGCGGTGACGTTGGCTCGAGCTATTGAAAGACTACGACGACCACACTATTGATACCATCTGGTAAAGCGAGCGTGGTAGGCGGCGCATTGAGTAGAAGATCATATCTTGAGGAGCGAGTGCGATGATGTCAAGTATCGCGTAGAGCCAACTTTAATAGAAAAAGTTAAGGTTGCTCAAGCCGCAGGCCGGAGGCGATGCGTATGAAGAAGAAAGTACAAGAAGGAGCTATTAGGGCGAGAATTGATGAAGAAGGAATACTTGAGTCCACTCTAGACTTTGTGTTCCTAACGACTACGATTTGAAGTACAAGATTATGATGGAGGCACACAATACACCATTTGCAATCCATCACGGAAGTACTAAAATGTATCGTGATCTTGACATACATTTTGGTGGAATAATATGAAGAGAGAGATTGCAAAGTTTATCTCGATGTGTTTAACTTGCCAGCGTGTAAAGGCGGAGCATCTAGTACCTAAGGGTCCGTTGCAACCACTTGAGATTAGGAATGGAAGTGGGAACACATTACCATGGATTCGATTCACGGGTCTTCCTACGGTTTCTCAAGGCATCAATCTATTTGGGTTATTGTTGATAGATTAACCAAGTCTGCTCATTCATTTCTTGCCGTCACGGAGACTTATTCACTTGAGCGTCTTGCTAGTATATATGCGTAAATGAGATTGTGAGGTTGCATGGCATGCACTGTATCCATAGTTTTGGATCGTGACCCAAGATTCACTTCAAGATTTTGGGTTAGCTTGCAAAAAGCTATGGAGCGCAGATTTGCGATTTAGTTTGGCATACCATCCCCCAAGCAGACGGACAATCGAGAGAGGACTATTCAAACTCTTGAAGATTTATTAAGACTCGTGTGTCCTAGACTTCAAGAGGCAGTTGGGATAAGTATTTACCATTGGTGGAATTCTCCTACAACAACGATTATCGAGCAAGTATAGGTGTGGCTCCATTGAAGCATTATATGGGCCGAAAATGTCGTTCTCGATATGTTGGGATGAGGTGGGTGAAGCAACATTGTTGGGACCGAGTTAAATACGATATGACTCTAGAAAAGATCCAAATAATTCGACAAGCGTATACAAAGCGGCTCAAGATCGACAAAAGAGTTATGCGGATCTTCATCGAAAGGGCGTGGAATTTAATGTGTAGGGATCATGTATTGTTGCGAGTTGCTCCGTGGAAGGGAGTTACAAGATTTGGGAAGAGAGGAAAGCTCGATCCACGATTTATTGGTCCATTTCAAATTCTTATTAAAGTAGGAAATGTAGCCTATAGACTTGCGTTACCTCAAAGTATGTCTCGTGTTCATAATGTGTTTCACATGCTCATACTTCGTAAATATGTGAAAGACCGAACCACATTATTGAGTTAGAGCCGGACGAGATAGTAGAAGACTTAACGTATGAGGAGGTACTATCAAGATCTTGGATAGGAAGGAGCATGTCCCTACTGTATGAAAGGTCATACCACAAGTTAAAGTTTTGTGGAGGAATCATGCTTTATAGAGGAAATGACACGGGAATTGGAAGCGGAAATGAAAGCGAGGTATCCTCACCTTTTGAAACACAGTGCGTCGTCGATTCGAGGGACGAAATTTCATAAGGAGGGAGGTTGTAAGACCCGAAATTTTTTAAATAAAAAGGAATTTCCTTTATTTATTATTTTGAAATAGTAAGGGTTGATTTGATTAATGTGGATAGTTAAGGGTTAAATATGCAAATATTTCAAAATAAGCAAGTGGTTATAAAATATTCATTTTGTTAGGGAATATTCGTTTGGTCGTGGAATATTAAATGCTTTGTCGGGGAATATTAAATGCGACAGTGGCGACCATATAATGTGAGCCCATGCGGAAGCGATTGGATGAAGAAAAGCGACAAATATAAGTTGGTTAAAAATAGCAGGCGTAGTTATTACAGATTAAACATTTGTTGGAATACCCGGTGGTTAAAATACGATGTCTGGCGTGGTTGCTGATAGCTTTACCGGTATTGCTGATTGTTGAATTATTGATCCTTACGTAAGAAGGCCTTTACTCAATAATTTTCACGATGAATTCTTATTCGATATTTTATTTTATTGATTCGATAATTCTTTGCGTTGATATTTTATATTATTGTTGTTCAATAATTGTCCTTTTGCACATTATCTCCATTATCGGATCAATAATTCATATTATTTAAATAATATTATTAGATAGCATTATTGGCAATGTCTAGAAAGTTACATCGAGGAGAGGTTTGGTCACCTAATTGCGGCGCGATGAGGAGAAATCCTTATCGGAAAGCCCCCCTTTCACAGGAGCGGCACTGGTTGTCATAATTGTGATTACGTAATATTATTTGTGAATAATTAATTATTGATTCATATGATAAAGAAATATTTATTTTATGTGGATATAAATGATGGATTTATTTATGTGGTTTTAAATGAAGAAATTATTGTTGAGGTGTTTTATCGGTATTTTACCAGTTGGAGGTATTAAAAATTAAATCGGGGTTTTGTGATATATTGCGGGGATTATAATTTTTAATCAAATAGTTGGATTAATGGTAATTTTTGGGTATGTTATACATACATAAGTTGAGTATATGTCCACAAATTTTGAACCGTTAAAAATGCACGAATGATTTGTTATGAATTTTAAGAGGTGTCGATTAGGAAATTAGGGTTATAATTGATTTTGGTGGAAAATTCTAGAATTGAGTGGGCCCCACTTGTGGTTGGTGAAGAAATGTGCTGAATTTTATTTCAAATGTGGTGGGTGGCAATAGTAGCGAGTAAAGCCATCGGTAGCTTGGTCAAGTCTGCTTGGTGGGCTAACATTTTTCTATAAATAGAAATTTAAGTTAGAATTGAAAATCACACCGAAACAAAAGTTTCTCTCTTTTCTCTCTATATTATTGGCGTATTTTGTGAGTATTTAGATACTTTGAGATTTCTTTATTGATACAAGTTTCATTCAAAGCATCACTTGAGCCTTTCCTTAGAAATCTTGATTCTTTGAGGTAAGGGATGTTATTTTTTTAAGTAATGATATTAATTCTTGATATCATTATCTTTGAAATATTGGTTGGTACTTTTTATCAAATTTGGAACTTTTTCATGTCGGGGTTACTATTCATGAGTTCTTATTCACGAGTTACTATTCATGAGTTACTATTCACGAGATTCTTATTCACGAGTACTATTAAATGAAGCGTGAAGATGTTTTTTGTGGAAATTTCTATCTTTTGGTGTCGGAGTTACTATTCACGTATCGGCTTTATTCACGATATCTGACCTTATTCACGAATCACGGCACTATTCATAGAAAAATGAAAATTTTTCTTTTTCGTCCAAAATATCTATTTTGGATACTAGCTTTGATTGTATCCATATTTTGATCATTCTTGAATTTTACACCACTATGATTATTTTTGAGGTATTGTTGGACATGGATAAAACAAAGTACGAATCCTTAATCCTTAATCCTTGTCATTTTGTTTCCTTTGGATTCGTTTCTTTAAAATATTTTCATCATCCTCGGTCTTAAATGATGATATTATTGAATATCTTTTGTAGTGCAAAGATGAATGATTTTGAAGAATATCTTTGGCTTTGTAGTGCAAAGATGAATGATTTTGAAGAATATCTTTGGCCCAATAGTCAAAGATGAATGATTTACGAAGAATATCTTTGGCTGTAGTGTAAAAAGATGAGCGGTGTTTAAATGAACACGTGATCGATGAATAAATGCAAAGATGAGCAGTGTTTAAATGAACATGACCGTGATGAATATCTTTGGCCTTTAGTGCAAAGATGAGCAGTGTTGAGATGAACATGACCGGTGATGAATATCTTTGGCCTTTAGTGCAAAGATGAGCAGTGTTGAGATGAACATGGACCGATTGATGAATATCTTTGGCTTTGTGTAGTGCAAAGATGAATATTTGATTTGAGATGAATATTGATTGATGTTACTGAGGATAAAATATTGATGATGGATTTCGTTAAATTCATAGATTATAGTAGATTTCATTCTCTACGTAACTCTTCTATGAATTATTATTTCATTGCGAATATTGATGCGAAACTTGTTGTCTATTGTATTCTATTAAATTTTTCCTGTTGAAGACTAACGATAATTTGTTGTATATTATCTTAGTCATAATATTCTTCTTGAGCTAGTTGAGCTCACCCTTTTCCTTTTGTTCCATTCTTCTCGGGAGGCGAGAATATAGCGAGTGCAAGTCGGGGTATGGAATGAAGGATTTAGAAAGGATTGTTTAGTAGTCCTCACCATTTTGTAAAATAATGTATCAATAAATGTGATGAGGATTTATTTGAGTATAAATATTGTACAGAAGATAATATTTGTATTTAAACTCAGATTTCTTGTTGTAATAATAAAGATGTAGTTGTTTTACATACCATGTGTATTTGGCGACTCGAGAATGGGTGTTGTGTATACCTATTTTGGGGGCGTCACAAGTCTTAAATATCGTGAATAGTAACTCAGACATCAAAAGATAGAAATTCCACAAAAAACATCTTCACGCTTCATGAATAGTACTCGTGAATAAGTAATCGTGAATAGTAACTCATGAATAGTAACTCGTGAATAGTAACTCATGAATAGTAACCCGACATGAAAAAGTTCCAAATTTGATAAAAACTTCAGATCGACATTTCAAAGATAATGATATTGAAGAAATAATATCATTACAAAAAAAAAAATATCCACTACTATCCCTTACCTCAAAAAAATCAAGATTGCCGGAAGGAAAGGTCGGAAGTGATCTTTGAATGAAACTTATCTTTGAATAAAGAACTCTCAAAGTATCTAAATACTCACAAAATCGCTCAATAATATAGAGAGAGAAAGAGAAAACTTTGTTTACGGTGTGATTTTCAATTCTAACTTAGCCCTCTATTTATAGGAAAATGTTAGCCGTAAAGCAGACTTGATTCGCACTACACGATGGCTTTACTCGCTACTATTGCCACCCACCACATTTGAAATAAAATTCAGCATTTTTTTTTCACCAACCACAAGTGGGGCCCACCAATTCTAGAATTTTCCACCAAAATCATTTATAACCTAATTTACGAATCAGTCACCTCTTAAAATTCATAATAAATTATCGCTCATTTTTAACGGTTCAAAATTTGTGGACATATACTCAACTTATATATGTATAACATATCCAAAAATTACAACCATCCAAAGCGGTCGGATTAAATATTATAACTCACACAATAAAGTCGTAATAACACCGATTTGATCTTTTAATACCTCGATCCAACAAAATACAAATAAAACATCTCAAAGCATTACTTCCTTCATTAATAACCACATAAATAAATCTATCATTTATATTCATATAAAATAAATATTTCTTATCATATGAATCAATAATTAATTATTCACAAATAATATTACTGAGAATCACATTTATGACAACCAGTACGTTCCCGGGAAGAGGGGCTTTCCGATAAGGATTTCTCCTTACTGGCGCGCAATTAGGTGACCAAACCTCTCCTTGACAGAACTTTCTAGACATTGCCAATAATGCTATCTAATAATATAAACATGAGGATGATGACAATGATATAAGAATTCAATAAAACAAGTTCAAGAATTATTTTATCCAGGAATTATTAGCGTCCAAATTATCAACATGATACTATTTTGTAGAGTAAAATTCAAGAATGATCAGAAGAATATTTCCATGAAAAGATCTTTGGATGAAACGCAAATATCAAGGATATTCTACTAATTTCATGGAGTATAGAAGTCAAAGTTTTAACCAATTTGGGTATAATAAAGAATGGAATAACAAAAGAAATCACCACGTGCATGCGATAGATCGCATGCAGATGAGTTATTCAGCGAGAATAATAAATAACGGAACCCGGTCGGTGAAATTCACACCAAGCGGGATGTTCCAATGAATGATAAAGATGGAACCGGATCCGGTGTAAAACACACGATAGAATATTCCAGCGAGAATGATAAAGAGCGAGAACGAAGTCCGGTGTAAAACATGCATGCGAGGATGTTCCAACGAGAATAATAAAGGCGGAACCAGTCCGTAAAAACCATGCATGAGGATGTTCCAACAGAATAATAAAGAGCGGAACCAGTGGGTGTAAAACACATGTGCAGGATGTTCAGCGAGAATAATAGAAGAATGTCACCAAGTATAGGGTAAACCACATTATCTGAGTTATTCCAATGAATAATAAGCAATGGAATAACAATAGTTCTCTTCATGAATAAGAAAGAATAACACCCTTACTTTTGGTAGGAGATTGAATCTTTGCAAGAGACGAGTGTAGTAACAAAATACTCTTCTTCTTTCTCTCTTATTCTTTCTATACTTTTCTCTATAGCTTGAATGAATTCGTGAAAATAATGAAGCCCTCAGGCCTCTATTTATAGAAGATTTCTAGCTTAGCTTTTCTTGCCAGTGTGAAAAGGCAAGTGGCTTGATTTAATCGGTTTGGCCTTTGTAATGTGAAACGACAAGTGGTTCGGCCTTTTAATGTGAAGCGACAAGTGGTTCGACGTCGGTAAAGGTAATTACTATTAACGAAGGTAAATACTATTGACGAAGGTAAATACTATTCACAAGGGTAATTACTATTGGCGAAGGTAAATACTATTCACAAGGATAATTACTATCGACGAAGGTAAATACTATTCACAAGGGTAATTACTTATTGGCGAAGGTAAATACTACTTGATGAAGAGACTCTTAGATGATGACATATGAGCCCCCCATAAAATAATCAAACTTACCACAAATCATAACACATATTTAATCTTTCAATAATTATTAATCATTTATAACTTGTCGTCTCAATTATTGATTTAATACTATAACATATTTCTGAGATGATAATGTGACAATAATTGAATCAATAATATAAGAGATATGATGTAAGACCCTAAATTTTTAAATAAAAGGAATTTCCTTTATTTATTATTTTGAAATAGTAAGGGTTGATTTGATTAATGTGGATAGTTAAGGGTTAAATACGCAAATATTTCAAAATAAGCAAAGTGGTTATAAAATATTCATTATTATTTGGGGAATATTCGTTTGGTCGTGAAATATTAAATCTTTGTCGAGGAATATTAAATACGACGACAGTAGCGACCATGTATGGGCCCCATAACGGAAAGTGATTGGATGAAGAAAAGCGACAAATATAAGTTGTTTTTAAATAATTGGCGTAGTTGTTACAGATTAATCATTGTTGGAATACCCGGAATTGGTTAAAAACACACTAATACGCGTTGTTGAGCGATAGCACCTGCGGTATTGCACCAATTATTGATTCTTACGTAAAAGGCACTACTCAATAATGGTTACGATAATTATCGCTCAAATATTTTATTGAGTTAATAATTCTTTGCGTTGATATTTTATATTCATTGTTGTTTGATAATTGTCATTACACGGTATTTTTCATTATCGAAGCAATAATTCATATTATCCGAATAATATTATTAGATAACATTATTGGCAATGTCTAGAAAGTTACGTCTAAGGAGAGGTTTGGTCATCTAATTGCTGGCCAAGATGAAGAAGAAATTCTTATTGGAAGCCCCCTTCTCTCTGAGGAGGCGCTGGTTGTCGATATTGTGATTCGTAATATTATTTGTGAATAATTAATTATTGATTTATATAATGAGGAAAATATTGATTTTATGTGGATATAGATGGAGAAAATTTTTAAAATGACAATTGTTGAAAATTAATATTTTATCTTTTTACGATAAAATAATTCATTTAAATATATTATTTTAATAATATATTAACTTGGTTATATTTTTACAATGAATGTGGGATATATGAGTATATGAGGAGGAAGAGTATTTTTGTGGCATTAAATGTTTAACACATGTTTTGTGTGTTGGTGGACACAATTATTAATAGAAATTTGATTATAGTGGTAAAATCACCCGTTTGTGGATTTGGGTCAATTTCTATTTGGAATTTGGAAAACCTTCTTCTGCAAAGTTGTAGAGAATTGAATTTCCTATAAAAACTCATGAGATTCGAATTTTCTGATGAAAGGGCTATTTATTATGAATTATTGAAGTTCAAGTTCAAAATAATTGATTTTGGGAGTTTAAATTATTTTTGTTAAGAAAAACGTTTTTGTATTTTTTTGGACATCATTAACATGTGTGGCTGGTGTTTTGACCAAAAGGTGGGCTAAGGAAAATTTGTATAATTATATTAATATTATATTAAATTTTTCGCTTTGGTGTTCTAAGCATTTTCCTATAAATAGGGTCTTAGGTTAGAATTGAAAATCACACCGTAAACTCGAAGTTTTCTCTCTATTTCTCTCTCGATATTTTGAGCGTATTCTTGTGAGTATTTTGAGTATACTTTGAGTATTGATATACGGTGCAAGTTCATTCAAATTATTCCAAATCGAAAGATCGCTTTCTCGAGGTAAGGGATATTATTTTTTTCGTAATGATATTATTTCTTCAATATCATTATAATTGAAATGTTGATCTGAAGTTTTATCAAATTTGAAACTTTTTCATGTGGGGTTACTATTCATGGGTTCTTATTCATGAATTACTATTCACTGATTCTTATTCATGAGATTCTTATTCACGATTCTTATTCACGCAGTACTATTATGAAAGCGTGAAGATGTTTTTATGGAATTTCTATCTTTTGTTGTGAGATTCTTTATTCACGATATCTGAGACTATTCACGATATATCTGCACTATTCATAGAAAAATAAAATTTTTCTTTTTGTCAAAATATCTATTCGGATACTAGCTCGATTGTATAGATGTTTTGATCATTCTTGAATTTTACACCACTATGATTATTTTTGAGGTATTTTGGACGTGGATAAAACCAAGTACGAATCCTTAATCCTTAATCCTTGTCATTTTGTTTCTTTGGATTCGTTTCTTTAAAAATATTTTCATCATCCTCGGTCTTAAATGATGATATTATGGAATATCTTTTATTTGTAGTGCAAAGATGAATGATTTCTTAAGAATATCTTTGGCCTGTAGTGCAAAGATGAATGATTTCTGAAGAATATCTTTGGCTGTAGTGCAAAGATGAGCAGTGTTTAAATGAACATGACCTAATCGATGAATATCTTTGGCTCAGTAGTGCAAAGATGAATATTTGATTCGGATGTATATTGATTGATGTTACGGGGATAAAAGATAGCGATGAACTTTTAAATTCATACATAGAAGATAGTAGTTTGCATTCTCTACTTAACTCTTCTAATGAATTATTATTTCATTGCGAATATTGATTTAAAGTTTGTTGTCTATTGTATTCTATTAGATTTTTCCTGTTGAAGACTAACGATAATTTGTTGTATATTATCTTAGTCATAATATTCTTTCTCGAAAGCTAGTTGAGCTCACCCTTTTTCCTTTTGTTCCATTTTTCTCGGGGAGGCGAGAATATAGCGAAGATACGCAGTCTGGGTATGGAATGAAGGTTTTAGAAAGGATTGTTTAGTAGTCCTCACCATTTTTGTAAAATAATGTATCAATAAATGTGATGAGGATTTATTTGAGTATAGATATATATGCAGAAGATAATATTTGTATTCAAACTCACAGTTTCTTGTTGTAATAATAAAGTTGTAGTTGTTTCGCATACCGTGTACGACAACTTCGAATAGGTGATGTATACCTATTTTGGGGGCGCCACATTATTAATCGACAATAATGGAATCAAACCGGTGACTTCTCACATAAGCATCGATAATCAATCTGGTGCGTGCTCTTATGCAACCACACGTATTCATCGTACTTTTACTACCGAAGTAGTTCAAACAAGATCAACGGTAAAACTTCCACCGTTATTTCAATAAAATATTTTTGTCGTTTTCTCAATCCAAACAATAATTACATTGTGGGATCCACCAATGATGATTGGTAGTTATACGAATATTCCCGCTAAACCTAATATTCCCCAGACCAATCGAATATAATATAACCACTTGAATACTTTGCAAAATTTATAAATACTACCCATAACTATAATATTATCTTAAATTCACACCATAATATTAAAAATTATTTCGACAAAATTTAAATCTTTATTGATAAAATCTGGGGTCTCACAACTACCTATATGATCTTGGAGTATATTTGAAATATAATTCTCACTTGGAGACATCGGAGATAATTATATGTCAAGAGAAGACTCGCCATTGAAAAAAAGATGATAGCAATCTTCTTATTTTCTTTCGGGGTCTATAGGTCAACCAAGGATAATTTCGTGGACATATGATATCTATCATAACCCTGACGCACGGCCTCCCAGTATACGAAGGTTTCCTTAAGCACTTCCCAAAGATTTTAATTTCTAAAATAGTTGTTGACTGTACTTTTATGTAAAGTACCTTTGTAAGGTGTTGTGGTCGAGGCACCATGAGAGTTACATAGATTTTGTATTGAAACTCACAGCTTATTTGTTGTTGTACTCTACACGATAATTCAACAGTTATATAAATGAAACTTGTATTTGATTTTTAAAGAGTGATATTTGGCGACACAGAATGGGTCGTGTGGACCTATTTTGGGGGCGTCACAAATGGTATCAGAGCTTAAGGATATGGTCGCTGGCGGAGATAAGAGTCTAGAACTAGGAGGGGAGAGACGAGTTATATACTTCGCTAGTGTGTGACTTACCTAAGCTGAAATTGTTTACTTGATAAGTTGATAAATTGTGATATGTCAATTAACCTTTGTTTTGAAGATATATTCTAGAATGATATCTGAAATACAGGAGATGAGAAATGGGAAAATCATGATAGAGAGGAAATAAGCAGGAAGGTCTGATTGAAAAAAGAAAGTAAGGTATTCTCATCTCTTCGAACTACCAGGTACGTAAATTTCGAGGGCAAAATTTCATAAGGAGGGCAGATTGTTAGACCCCGAATTTTATGAAATGAAAGTATTCAATTTTCTTATAATTATTCTATTAATTAAATGGTTAAATTGATAAAGGTTAAAGTTAAGGGTGATATTTGATATTTAATTTTGGTGAACCGAATAGGGTGAGGTGAACCCAATTTTGGAAGGGTGTTTTGCCACTATCATACAAGATGTTTAATGACATACAACCTCGTGTTATCATAAAGCAGGGTTGTGCACATCCACTTGCTGAGTATATCTACGAGCACTACCTATATGATCTTGGAGTATATTTAAAATATAATTCTCACTTGGAGACATCGGAGATAATTATATGTCAAGAGAAGACTCATCATTTGTAAGACCCCAACTTTTTAAATAAAGATGAATTTTCTATAATTATCATGGAATGAATTTAATATAATGTTATAGTTGTGGGTAATATTTACAAATTTTTTAAAGTATGCAAGTTGTTATATTATATTCGATTGGTCGGGAAATATTCTTTTTGTCAGGGAATATCCGTACGATGGTACAATCATTGGTGGACCCCACAACAGAATTATTGTCGGATTGAGAAAACGACAAAAATATTTTATTGAAAATAACGGCGGAAGTTTTACCGTTAATAATGTTGAACTACTCGGTAGTAAAAGTACAGTAATGCGCGTGGTTGCATAGTAGCACACGGTATTAATTATTGATGCTTACGTGAGAAGTCGCTCAATTTTGTTTTATTATTTATATATATATATATATATATATATATATATATTTATATATATATTTGTAAAGTTGTCAAGTTGTCTTGAGTGGGGGTGGGGAAAGATGTCTTGAAATTGGATGATGTAGTGTTGATATTGTAGTATATATATATATATATATATATATATATATATATATATATATATATGAGATATTGCATGTGGGGATTGACTAATGGGGGAAGTAATATTTGGATTCACGGGAGGAAAGATAAGTTAGTGGAGGGAGTATAATGATCAAATGTCACAAAGTCTTGGGTAGATGTTGATGGATGTTGGTTTTGGTGGAAAAAAAATGCATATAAGACATGTGTTGAATATATATATATATATATATACATATTATATTTTTTTTGTTTTGTTTTACTTGATAATTGAATTCAGCTGAAGGCATCCGTGAATTGTTTATGTAGCGCCCGTGAGTTTATATATATATAATATATAATATATATTATATTTTATTTAAAAGATTTTGCTTTAAATATGGACCGTCCGATTAAAAGTAAATCAATACGGACTGATTCATGAATTAGTTACTTATGCGATCCATTCTTCTATAAATAGAAGCTCATTCCTTCATAATTTCTTACGAATTCATTGAAACTCTAGAGAGAGAAACTATAAAGAGAAAGAAGAAAAGTGTTCTGCTACTTCACTACTCATATATCCAGTACTCTTCTTCTTAAGGTAAGGGATATTATTTCTTTTGTATTCATAAAGAGAACTTACATTATTCCATTATTTATTATTACATTGGAATAACTCAGATATCATGCTGCTACCCTATACTTGGTGAAATTCTTACATTATTTCATTTTTTATTATTACATTGGAATATCGTCATGCATGCATTTTATGGGACTGGTTTTAAATCTTTATTATTACATTGGAATATCATGTATACATGCTTTTCTGTGGGACTTGATTAAAATCTTTATTATTCTGTTGGAACATCCTGTTGGTGTGAATTTCGCCTGACCTGGTTCCGTTATTTATTATTCTGTTGGAATAACCTGTCTATGCAAAGTACCGCATGCATGACAATTTCTTTTGTTATTCCATTTTTATTATACTCAGTTGGTTAAAATTTTGACTTCTATACTCCATGAAATTAGTGGAATATCCTTGATATTTGCGCTTCATCCAGTATCTTTTCGTGAAAATATTCTTCTGAGCATTCTTGAATTTTACTCTACAAAGAAGTATCATGTTGACAATTTGGATGTTATTGGTTCCTGGACAAATTAATTCGTGAACTTGTTTTATTGAATTCTTATATCATTGTCATCATCCTCATGTTTATATTATGTTGAAAGTCATACGTGGCTGTAGTGCATAAATGGACTTGGTATGATTATGACTGAGGATTATTCGATATAATCATGGCCCGTAATGTTACAAATGATGTGGTAAAAGTCCTTTTGGTAGTAGTAGTCATTGATGGACGATTGTTGGCATGATCATGACCATTAATGAATACACGAATATCCTTGGCCCAGAAGTGCATGGATAATTTCTTTGTCGTGATACTAAAGAATATCCTGGGTAGTAGCGAAGTGTGATTCGATGATGTGGATTATTTATTAAGCTGAGTCTCAGCAATAAAATGATGAAAAACCTTTTAAATCATAAAAGATAGTAGATTGTATTCTCTACTTGACTCTTTTAATGGATTGTTTGATCCGCTGCACTTAAACTTGATGTTTGTTATATTGTATCAGCTTAACACTATTTAAGGCTAATGATAATTTATTCTGTATTATCTTAGTCATAATATTTCTTACTAGGCTAGTTGAGCTCACCCTTTCTTTCACTATTCTCTTCAGGAAATGAGAACGTAGCTGGGACGAGTCGGGGAACAGAGTGATGGTCCGGATGATAGTATTAGCTAGTAGTCCTCACTATTACATTAAGAAGTGTGACAATAAATGTAATGAGGACTTATTACGAGAGTGAATATTATCAGAAGGCGATGATTTGTATTAAAACTCACCGCTCTCTTGTTGTATAATTAAGATTGTATTTATATTCTGTACCACGTATTTGGAGACTCAGAATAGGTGATGTATACCTATTTTGAAGGCGTCACACCATTGAAAAAAAGATGATAGCAATCTTCTTATTTTTCTTTGGGGTCTATTGGGTCAACCAAGGATAATTCTGTAGACATATAATATCTATCATAACTTAGACGCTTGGCCTCCCATGTACGAAGGTTTCCTTAAGCACTACCCAAATATTTTAATTTCTAAAACAGTTATTGACTGTATTTTTATGTAAAGTACCTTTGTAAAGTGTTGTGGTCGAGGCACCATGAGAGTTACATAGATTTTGTATTGAAACTCACATCTTATATGTTGTCGTGCTTCTGCGTGCATTCAATGATTAATATAAATGAAGTTTTGTATTTGATTTTTAAAGAGTGATATCTAGCGACTCAGAATGGGTCGTGTGGACCTATTTTGGGGGAGTCACAGACAGTCAATAATGCTAACTAATAATATTATTTTATATCAAATAATATGAGTAACTGTGTCGTGATAATCATTGATTTAATAATATAAAATATTGTGCAGATGTTACGATAACAATTATTGAATCAATAATATGAGATACTGTGCAGCAACTACTGTGACAATTATTAAATGAAATACTGACTGATTTCTTACGTAAAAATCAATAATTAGAGATACTGTATAATATCGTGTTACTGTGCAATACCGCATACTACTGTGAAATAACGTGTATTACTGTACTTTTATCACCGAATATTTCAATAGTTAACGGTAAAAATTTTACCGTCAATTTTAAAAAAAGTTATTTCTGTTGCTTTTAATATTCGACAATTATTCCGTTGTGGAGCCCACCAATGATTGTTTATTTTGGCGCTGTCGTACTTTACCGAGTATAATATTCCCGACAAAAGGAATGTTTCACGAAAAAACGAATATTTTTCGATAACTGTTTACTTTATATAATTTGTACTTCCACAACTAAAATATTTATTAAATCAATACCTTACTATTTAGAATAATATATAAAGAAAATTAAATCTTATTCATAAAAAAATGAGATCTTACAACATTTATCATTTTTTAAATTGATGATTATAAATGTTTATCTAGGTTTTTAAAACCACAAACTTTTTGTTAGTAGTAATTTCTATATTAACTTATTATAGTCCTGGTCTCTATACATATGTTTCTAAACAATAACATAATTTATTAATTAAAAATAATAATTTGACCATAGTAAATTAAAAGACAATTAAATGGGATGAGGTAAAATTTTATGACTACATTGGAAACTGTACATTGAACAGAACCTCTATTCCCGAGTGAAAGTAAAACCCACAAGCAGATAATAATAATTAGAAAAAAAACTCGCAACAATAATAATAAAACATATATGAAAATTTACCATCGTGGCAGGTTAAATGACAGGCGTCACACATTCGTCACATGACGGCCCACCGTTCATGCAAAATCCAAATATGGAAGTACTACTTAAAACAATAAAACGTAGTATGTGATAGTCTCACACACTGGGGTACAGAATAAGTAGAACTTCAACGTGTCCGTACCACCACTTTCATACGTACTCACTCCAAAACAGTTTTACCTTTTTCATATGAGCTCTCGTTTCTTTCTGCGCGACGAATGTACTTGAAGTAATTAAACCACGGCGGCCGTCGGTGAGCTCGGAGCGCCGGTCACCGCGGACTGGATTGATCACTCTTTAAGTGAGAGCTCCGATCAGGTACGCCGGCCGTCGCATGTGCATGCATCCACTCCTTGTCTCCTTGTTAATTATTTCCTCTTCTGTAATTTAATTTGAGCTGGTAATTAGTTAAAGAATTAGGAAAGGGTTTGTTTTTTGCCTTATTGGACATTGTTTTAGCTGAAGAGGAAGAAGTTGATGAGTTCAATTGATAAAATTCACAAGTTTTGATTCATGAAAGTCCTTAATTACTCTGTTTTTCATTCACATAATCTGATTCTCCTGTGCCAACTGATTGGGCATACTCTGTGTTTCTTTCTAATTATCTGTTTTGCATTATATAAGTAAACAAGTTCAGTTGCTCGATTTCACAACAAATTAGTAAATTTTTTATGATTAAAATCATTTGGAGTAATGTGTCTGTGCGTGTCTATATATCTTTTTGGCCAACAGGTTAAAAGAGAAATGTATCTATAATCATGGGAATAAGGGAATATAGTGAATGGTGTGGTTACTTCATTTTCAGTGAATTTTGGTGGCAAATTTTCTATATTTGGCATTTCAGTAATATAGGGTTTATTTTTTCAGTTTTAGCCGATTTTAACATTTCTTTTTTTGCAATGAGAGAAGATAAACTGCAACTCAGGTATTTAAAAATTCAGTTTTCTAATTAATTTTTTAGATTTATGTAACTTTTTATTTTTGCTGTAGTCTGAGATAGCAAAATATCAGATAGCACAATTCAATGGAGCTTGAAAGTGAGCCTGGAACTATGCCAAAAGTTACGGTTGAGGATCATGAGGAATTCCCATCCATTAACATGCAACCAAGGCAAATTGGGGTATGCTACATTTTTTCAGATTACAATCATTGTTTTGCTTCTGCACCGGCTTCTTGTAAATATGTTCCTCTATGTCTTTAATTCTAAACAAGATTTTGTATTTGAGAGATACACTGGTTGCCCATTGTTTGTACTTTGTAACTAATTTTTGAAAACAACGTACTTTTATCACGAAAATCTTTATTGGGTATAGCTGCTTTTGATGTGTTGAAGCTGGATAGTAGGAGCAGGCAACTTCGTCTTCCATGTTGAAATGGTTAAGTTGCCTTGTATCTTTCTATCTAACAAAGAGCGGCTTGGTTTTGACTCGGCCCTTTCTAGAATGCAACTAATCAAACGGCTTCTTGAAAAGGGTCTATTTTGCTCATTTATGTTGCAATTTCATCCTGAGGATTTATTGGGGAAAGGTATTATTTGCCAGATTCGCTCGTGAAGCATTCTCAACTATCAGTTCGGCATGTGGCACGCAGCCATTTAGAAAACTTCAACTCTAGTGTCCTACTACCTGGTACCATGAAAGCGGGTGTGGATGATGGCAACATGAAATAACAATTCAAATAAATTAAATATAAAACCTTAATATCCAGGATTATGTTTGCTCAGTGCGAAAAATTGTTATTTCCCAAAAAAAATCTCAAGTGCTAATTACATTTCTATTTTTTGATTTCATAGATTAAATTTATTATTAGGCAAGTGTCGATTACATTCATTCCCTAAGGGACAAAAAGAGTTCAAAGAAAGACATTCTTATAACGGCAAAAAGAGAGGAAAATTTTGACATCTTTGAAAGGCTGCCGAGAGTAGTTCTTACAACAATTTCTGTATTATTTGTAAGCTTAGGATGTAAGCTCAAGTAGGATTTATTAAAAAAAATAAAGGATATTAGGAAGTAGTGTTGGAAAATATAACAGTATTAACAAGACGAACAAACAGGAAAATTGGAACAACATAAGCTTAGGATGTATGCTTAAGTAGGGATTTATTAAAAAAAATAGATGATACTAGGAAGTAGTGTTGGAAAATATGCATTAAGGCTTTCAGACTAGAAGCCCAAAGATAAGATACAACCCAAGCTTAGCCCAACCAAATTCCTAAGATAGCCTCATGAATGAGGGCCCATCCCTTTTTCCTCAACCATGTTACTAAATACAACACTATAATATAGTAATATCACATGAAAGGTTCTCAAAATAGGCAATGTGGGACTTTACCAAAACTAAGGATTTTGAAGAACAACCAACAAATGGTTATCATCATAATTGGAATATATTATGTGCGAGACTTTAATTAAATGGGAGCTTTTGAGTGCTAATTGTCATCTCATGTTGTTTCTTGCACCAGCCTTTCAGTGTCAAGAATTTCCATTCACCGTGTATTGATTTATTGTCGATAGGCACCCCCGAGTACGCAATTAGCAGCATATTATCAATAGAAGACCAGAAAAAACACTATATATTGACTGAGTTGTTGCCATTCTTGTTCACATTTCCGTGCCAATTGGTATTTGAATCTAAGTTACAGATTCGTGGAGCGTGAAAGAGTCAATTTTGAAAATACATAGTATCTAGACTCTAGAGCGTAGTGAAAATGTGTATAAAATATTAATATGTACACTACACTTCTTTTTTCTATACCTTTTAGTGTATTAGTTAGTAATTATATGTAATAATCTATGCATTGCTGGTGTCATAATCTTTTTGAAAATGGTAATAAATTGAATGAGAATTAATCCTGAAGGGTCATGAGTTTAGCCAAAAAATTGAAACACGGAGCAGTTGGTTGAGAGCTCCTTATATCTTCTTGAGGTCCGGGGTTCAAGCCATCCTTGCTCTTTTATCGAATAAAGAATACCAATATTGTATTTTCTAAAGTCGATTCGGTGATTAAGAGTTTTTATTTTTAATTTTGATAAGTAACTATGATTTGATTCTTGAAGTTTGGATACAGGTTGTAATATTAAAATATAAAAGTTTGTGATTCTTGTGGATTTCTTCCACCTTGGTGGTGCATGAGGATCCACACCGTAAAGCCCAATAAACATATCATTTAGACATGTGTACCCGGCATGTGGATCTTCATGCACTGGCAAGGTGTAAAATGAATGCTGGTTACATTTTTTTCATGTGACACTTTTGTTGTAGTTATATTGAATTAGGTTTGTAAACATATATGGTTAGTTTTAACACATGTCTAGATTTTGTTTTTCTCTCTTTCCATCCTTGTCATCGAGAAGAACATTTGTTTGTAGGACAATGTTGGAAGCTCATCAGGGAGCCGCATAAGATCATTGTTTATAGGGATGGGATTCGCATCATCTCTTGTTGACAAAGCAATTGAAGAAAATGGTAACTGTGCAGAATTCCAAACTCCTTAACATTTTATTGGTTTGAAGTTGGGATTAGTTGGTATGATACCTTACTAAATTTTACATGATAAGAGATATTAAACAAATGCCTAGCCTTTTCGCCTTTCAAATTATTGGGGTACACTTATGCTTGCAATTCATACTTTCTTTTACTATATTCACCTTTTCATTAACCATGTGACTAGAATGCTTTTATTTGTATGTTTGACAAGAAGAACATTTCCTCTTCAATCTAGGTGAAGACAATGATGAATTGTTATTAGAGACTCTCTTTAAATATTTTGTAAGTGAATGTTTCCTTTCTGGTGCATTTGTTTCGTTCTCTTTATAAAATAGACATTGTAATGGTTTGTCTGTCCTTGTATTAGTCGGAAGAAATTACATTTAACTTTTTCCTTTATTACTTTGGACATTGCTTTTTAGTTGATATATGTATTAGTTTTGCAAAATCATTCCATTTATTTGAGAGATCACGTCTTATTAATGACAGAATCAGTCATGAACAGATCCACAACCCCGTCCAGTATTTCGGTTACTTTCTGTTAGCCAAACAAATATAGAATTCTTTTTGTCCAATATTTCGCTACTTTCTGTTAGCCAAACAAAAATAGAAATTTTCAGTGAATTTACCAGCAACTGTTCAGGTTGAATATTTTCTCTTGACATAAAAAGAGGAAGGTGCATGATTTTGTTTAAATTCTAGGTACATTCATACTTATGTGAGAACTGTTCACAAAATCCCCCTCCTTTCCTGAAAAGGAAAATAATAGGGAAGGAAATAGATGAACTAGAAGAAAACCAAAAAGCACCTTACTTCATTTAGAGTACTGATAGTGTAACTGCTTCTCATTATAGAGCTTTCTCTCTTCCCAACCACCCCACGTTCATTTGATTCCAGGTTTAGATTAATGAGGCTGTTTGGAATTGGGGTTACTTACCCAGGTAGAGGGTTATGAAATGGTTGATACTTTGTAATCCATCAAATTCTGATATTCTCACAAGTATAATGTATCTTTCTCAGTTAAAATTTGTAATTACTTTCTTATGCTTATTATTTGGTGGTCTCCCCATCTTCTTGGCTTTACTACTCAATGTCATTGAATTTATTAGTAGTTCTGACTATTAGGTTGTTCATGTGACTGAGCTATTCCTTAATCTTAATTCGTTCTCTGTCATCTTCAGCAACCCAAATTCTCGTCTTTCCTTGTAAGTTGTAAACCTATGCTAAATAGCTAATAGTTTGAGACTAAAATGCTGACCTTCAAAGACTTTAAGATTAATCTTCCTGTAGTTTACAGCATTTGTTTTTCTCAAATCTCTCTTATGTGTCCAGGCGTGATAAACTGATATTAAAGGCAATAAGTTAATGACTTCCACCATTTTAGGTGACTGCTGGGTTATATCCCTTCCTGCCTCTATCGAGAAACACACAACCGATTAATCCTAAGCAAAGGGTCAAGAAATTCAATGACACTGTTCTCGAACAATTTGGAGCCGTGCCATGTCCTGAGTGAATCGTGGAAATAAAGTTTATAAAAGGAAATGGCTTTTATATATTAAAAGAATGCCCTAAAATAATTCCTGGCATTGTTGTGGGATGTTTGGATGAATCAGCTTCCCCTTGCCAGATAAAAAGGAAAAATAAACTTCCCCCTTCTAGAAATAATGTTTACAAATTATATTTTCGCAATCTGATCACATCTTTTAACTTTCACTAATATTTTACATGGTTTGGAATGGCATAGGTTATCCAAAATAAGCCAGAATCTTCAGATTTACTTGGCGGCTTACCTAGTGACAAGGATATACTAGCCACAGTTAGTCAACTAAGAGAGGAGGTAACTTGCTACTATCTTGTCTCTGTAAAATATTTTTTCTTAACAGGGACCACTTTGAGCTGAGGTATGGGCATTAATACTATAGTAATAGATTATATGATTTCTAATATGAAAATCTTAGATTCAAAATTTTTCTAATGATGTATTAAAATCATTATATGAAGCCGCTGTCTAAAATGAATTGCTTTGCTCCTCACAATTATCTATCTTTCTCGAAGTTCTATTAGCTAGTAGTTGACCTTCTTTGGCATTTAGCAGGTTCCTCATAAATCATGTTATGAATCATCAGATTCTCTGGATAGCTTGTTTGGGGACAAAAAGGATTCAAGCAGTTACGCCAATTTTGCATCAGATATTCATCTTAAAGAGGTAACATTCTATGCTATGGTTTGTCTGTGAGAATAAGCATACTTCTTTGTTGAGTATCCTGTAGAAGTTATCATTGTCACGGAAATTTCTTTCATCGAGCTTTTTTGATCTCTGTGTTGCTTGTGATTTGGCTTGAATTCAATCTCTACCAGGAGCCTGATGTATCCAGTGGAGTTAATTCCGACAAAAAAACATCTTTGTTAATGATGAATTTCTCTGAAGATGAAGTAGAATTTGCAATAGATAAACTTGGTATGTAGAAGTTTCTGTAATTGTTTTTAATCTCTTATAAGTGCTTCCTTGTTGTGCATATAATTTTAGTACTTAATAGAACTATGCTTTTCTTCTCTTCTTTGCCACGAGAAACACTTCAACAACAAACATATAGAACTGGGGATTGAACTTCGAGGTGTACTACCTTAGTTGCTTTACTAGCAAATTGTATGTCAGGCACGAGGTTCCTTCTGCAATGCGACAATGTCCATTTGGTTATACTTTTTGGTCACTGCTGCACCGAATAATGCCTGTTCATATCTATGTACCAAGTGTAAATATATGTTTGCACTTATGTTATATGCTCTATGTCTACATATATTCATATTTATATACAAACTCACCTATAAACTTTTCTAGGTCATATTATTATAGTCCTCGTCTGTAATTATCCTTTTAATTAAATCAGGAAGAGATCTTTCCCGTAGTCTTCTCCCATATTTATTTACAGGAGAAGATGCTCCAATCACTGAACTAGTAGATTTTATCTTTGCTGCTCAGATAGCTGAAAAATCTGAAAAGGATGTGGATTGTGCAAATCATCTTGATGAAGGAAGGAATGAGGTTAGTTTTTTCAAGTACATTATTATATTGACTGTATGGGATTTCAATTTCTTGTTGCAACTTTGTATAGGATGACTTTATTAGAAGGATAAACTTTCTGCATCAAACCGGAAAGTACAGTAGGTTTATTTTTTTGGGAAGACATCTACTGGTAATTTATCAATGTAATAACTTTTATTAACTGTTTAGGTCTGAAGTTGGGAGCACAAAATATGTTTCTCTAGATTACTATATTCTTTCGATGGGCTCATTTTGCTTACTTCTACTATTACCTTATGTTGGAAATTGTGAATGGATACATTTGTGATGCATCTCTGTTTTAGTAAGTGGATATGGGAAACCTCTGAAATAATTAGAAATATGTTTTGATAATGATGAAATCAGATTGATGGTGACTTCTACAAACAAAGATTGATGATGTGATGCGAGTAATGTAGGACTAGAGAGAGTCAGAGACCAATGTGAGACTAGGATAGCAATGAAATACATGACTGTATGTAGTTTATCAGTTGGTACGCCCTTTCACAAAGCTGAATAAATGATCAGGATTGTGTACCTACCCATGCAGTTTATTATGCCTTCACTGAATTTGAGTGGTTCGGTCATTGATGATCATAACAAGAAGTTGTTGACCATACTGAAATACTAAGGTTGGAGGATATAATTTCAAATCCATGAAATGAAGTGTGCTATTTATAAGACTTTCTGATACTTAAAAAGTATGGCTGTGTCTGATACTTAATTTGCCTTAATTTTTCAGGATAGCAACACAGAAACTTCGTCTGAGACTGTGAACAAGACACTTCAGTTGCTCGAAATGGGGTTTCCTGAGCAAGAAATTTCTGCTGCTATTGAGAAGCACGGTGAGTAAACACATCATACTATACAATCGTCAGTAAAAAAATAATGAAAATCAGTTATGTTGATTCCCATTTATATTAATAATATAGTTATGCTTATCAATGGTAAAAGGTTTAAAGTTTAAACTTGTCACTTGTTCTGGTGATTCTTATAACTTATAAATGTTACTTTACCTTCATATTTTCTTGTGAGATGAATTTTTTATCAATATGCTTCTCAACATACCATTTTTCTCACTCATGGTGGCTTGATTTACTCAGAAATTACAAGGGTTACATACCAGTAATTCTTCATTTTCAGGAAGAGTCTAATTTTCCTCTATTATACTATCATTTGATTTGGTTAATTCTTTCTGTCTATCAGGTTCAGAAGTATCCGTTTCCGAGCTTGCCGACTTGATTGTTTCAGGACAAACTACCAGTACTTGCGCTGACAAGGTCCTCCTCGTCATCTTATAATCAAGCATTATGTTTTATGTTTATTAAGTAAGAAAATATTCTTATTACATTCAGTCTCTTTGTCTTTATGTTCTTTAAGGAAGGTGATTGAACTAATAATTAGCATTTTAGTGATAATGCAAAATTTTTGGCTGTGGTCTTCATTTTATCTTTGCAATAGCCAGATGAATAATGTACAATATGATCCTGTTAGCATATATGCAGGATATCTATAACATACTAAAATAGGTATTCTTCACACATGGGACAGTGGCCTTGATCTGATGTTGACTTAATTTCTTACTCTAATTTTTAAAGCTGTGTGAGTTCAGGCGAACTTGAGCACAAGGGATGTGCTCAACAGCAGGCAGCTATTTAATATCTTCTGTGAAATTGCAAATGATTTTATGTTAGCTTATTCTTTTTATTTATCTAATTTTTTAGATTTTTGCAGTATTCCTCAACATCTTCCAGTCTAACTTGGTCAAAGTCTGTCAACAAATGTAGATCCTTTGGTGGGGTGACGGGACAAGTCTTGCATCGCTATTCTTGTGATAATTTGACAGTAAAAACTGAGGACTATAGTCCAGAGGCTACTTCCCAGTTTAGGAATGTTGATTTAATGGAGAAGTATAAAGGGAAAAGGCCAAAAGAAGAATATATCGATGAGCCTGCCAGTTTGAAAAGGCCAAAAGAAGAGTATGATGGTGCGTTAAGTTTTTTCAGCCCAACATGGCTAGAAGCAAGACAAGGGATCTCTAAGATAACCAGCTCACAGATGCCTGCATCACAGAGACATCATCGTAAAGCACGACAGCTAGATGTACCCAAGCTGGCGAAGCCTAATTCATGCAGGAGTCTTGATAGAATGGTAGCTAAACCACCATACTTCTTTTATGGAAATGTTATGATCTTATCTCGTGACTCTTGGATCAAAATATCTCAGTTCTTGTATGCAATTGAGCCAAAATTTGTGAATACTAATATCTATTCAGCCTTGAGTAGGAAGGAAGGGTATGTACACAATCTTCCTACTGACAACAGGTCTCACATTACACCAAAGTCACCAATGACCATTCAAGAAGCAATACCTGAAACCAAAAAATGGTGGCCACTGTGGGATACAAGAAACCAGTTCAGTTCCATCAATGCCGAACCTACAGGAATTTCTCAACAATGTGATAGGCTTGAAAGGATATTAATTGATTCTAAAGGGTTGCTCTCAGTTGAACAACAGGGAGACCTCTTTCATCGATGTCAAAGCTTTAATCTTGTGTGGGCCGGCCGTAACAAACTGAAGCCGGTAGAACCGGAAGATATTGAGTGCGTTTTAGGCTATCCTGTGCAACACACTCGAGCTGCTGGGTTGAGCCTGACTGAGAGACTTCAGCCACTCAAACACTGCTTCCAGACAGATACATTGGGATATCATTTATCTGTATTGAAATCTATGTTTCCAGGAGGATTGACAGTATTATCAGTCTACAGCGGAATTGGAGGGTCGGAAATTGCTTTGCACCGGCTTGGCATTCGTTTGAAAGGCGTTGTTTCTGTAGATCCCAATGAAACACAGCGCAGGATTCTGAAGCGGTGGTGGATTAGTTCTGGACAAAGCGGGGAGCTAATGCAGATTGAAGACATTCAAAGGCTATCAAGTAACAAGATTGAAATGCTAATGAAGAAGTTTGGTGGTTTTGACTTCATCATCTGTCAAAACCCCTGCACTGGCATGGGTGCAGATGGTGACAAAATTTCAGGTTTAGAGTTCACAAGGTTTTGTGAATTTGTGCGGATTTTGCAGCGTGTAAGGAGCGTGATGGGAAGTAGCAGGTGAATTTTACCATCCGTCTGATTGTACTGCACATTTGAGTCTAATAAAATGATCAGTGGAGCT
Organism: Panax quinquefolius; assembly: GCA_020205615.1. Classification (NCBI taxonomy): domain Eukaryota; kingdom Viridiplantae; phylum Streptophyta; class Magnoliopsida; order Apiales; family Araliaceae; genus Panax; species Panax quinquefolius. The sequence continues at coordinate 122,836,127 of CM035171.1, read as the reverse complement.
TTTTAGATGTGATGATCTCATGTTGTAACAAAAATAAATTACTCTGTTCTATTAAATTGATCTACCATACTCATCCTGAGTTGTCATTTTACTTTACTGAATTCAGCATTATGTATGTTTCTGTGTGCATTGCCATCAAGATGGAAGAAAGCCTTTGTAGTAAATTAGTATATTCTTAAACTTTGTAAAATATGAAATTCCACAATGTCTAAAGCATATTAGTCGTTGGAATTTTGTTAACGAGCACTCGTATTCAGATAGTGTGAAAGCAATTAAGCCTTCAAATTCTTTCTATGGATATCCTCACCTCATATGAGTTATTATCTCGAGCACAGTATGTTCATGTAGACTACTTATTTATAGAAATAAGAGCAATCATAAATTATGTCCAGTAGAGAGAGAGAGAGAGAGAACATACTCCCATATTAGTACATTATATGGACATCATAAATGAAAGACACCAGCCTCTCACTCAATAACATAGATGACAAGTATATGTGACATATATACCACTCTAGTTACATAGTAGGCCAAAAAAATTGATAATCTCATCACACAATTAGGGAGGGATGGATCCTAAGTGATCAACAATCAACCAAGAGACCACATTAATAAATGAATTGATGGGTCTTTGGGCTCTCTACTTATCATCAATCCATATACTATGGAAGTAAGCTCTTAAGTACACTGAAAATTGTAACTTTCTACTACAGACTCTGGCTCTCCATCTTGTAAACAATCAATGGGAGGGATAGTTAATGTCTCTTGAATTCCATAGGCATTCCAACAGAAAGGATCATCCACCAATTCCCCTTCTTCTGGCAGAAGCTCCACTTCCGACATGGTTATATTCGTGCAGGCCACCGTGTCACTGCAGGCAAAATGTATAGGAGGGCTTCGGACATCGTACGTGCCCTTTATGTTCTTAAACGATATATCTGCCACATACACCGCTGAAGTTTGGTTAAGACATTCCTTTGTTGCGCAGTAGTACTGGTCTATGATCACGCAATTTCTAACGTTGTCCATTTGGATATTCTCGAATGATATGCCTGTTACTAACCCCGCCCCACCTTGCCATGTCTTGATTCTCACACCATTATCAGAATTCTTTATTATCGCGTTACTAACCGTTATGTTTGACACACATGCTTGAGAATTGTGCATCCCTAAGCTTCCAATACTGTACGTGGTTTAAACAAAAAGTTGAAAAAGTCTAATGAGGACGGACCCACAGATGGAAAGTATATGATAGTGAAAAAACGGGAGTGCTTAGCATGAAGTTAACTTTGATCAATTGACTAATATAGTGTCGACACTCGCCTAAACCGTGATCTCTCTGCTTATCAACACTGTACTGGTCAATTAATGGTAACCGAATCCGAATCCTGAAAAAAACATACCTGATACCGTGACTAGGTCCACAAGTGACACCGTCAATGTTAACATTTGCACAACCAGGCCCAATTGAAATGCAATCATCTCCTGTAAAATGAAGCAGCAGGGCACACTTTTTAACATATATATAATTATTCACTAGCTAAATACCAAATCTGGGAGAATATTGTGGAGCCAGCCAACTTAATTTTTCTTACCATTTGCTATCACGGAGTCGTATATTCCCACAGATTTAGTGTTCTCAATGTGGATCCCATCAGTGTTGGGGCTAAGCTTTGGAGAAGAAATGGACAGCTTTTCTATCAGCACTCCTTCACACCCATCAAATTTCATGTGGAATTGAGGACTGTTTTGGATTCGCAATCCACTCACCACCAAATTGGAGCTCATGAAGAATCGAATTAACTGAAAATATTAAGTAATAAATTAATTACCAGAAATTAAAAAAAAAAGAATGAATTATTGTATTGTATTGTATAAAAGCTTGGATGGTTTTACTCACTGCAGGGCTGTCACATGGTCCAGGTAAAGTTGACCCGTTGGGACCCTGAAATTGTATTTAGTAATATTTCAAATTCCAAATCACATATGACAAATAGATGAAACCTATGACACAACGAAAAGCTATAACCAAAACAAATTCACAACAATTCAATCTGGAAAACCATGAATTCAAAATATAAATTATAGTAATAAATCTTGATTTTTTTTATATAAAAAAAATTAAATAAGAAAAATACCCTGTGGGGTTTGCATGGAAGTTCCCACCATTGATCACCATTCCCTTCAATGGTACCTGTCCCGGTGAAAGTCATATCATCCAGTCTATAAAACACAAGCCATTGCTTATTGCTATCTTTTTCTGGCCAGCAATCCGGTCCATTAGGCGGCATTAAGACCCCATCAACCTATAAAATCAAATTTACATTTTAATTTAGATCAACAAACTAAAGGAGGAGGGAGATTAAATGTTGAAATTCTTACTTGAAATACAAGTCCTGGCTTACAAGGACCGTAAAAGACTGTTGAAGTGATCATGAACGTGTAATCCGAAGGAGCTAAAAGAACAGCTGATTCTACTGCGCAAGCTGCCTTCCAGGCAGCAATGAAGGCTGCAGTGTCATCAGTTGAACCATCTCCAACTGCCCCGAAAGATATCACGTCGAAAATGCAGTCGGACGTGGAATTTCCGGGGTCATTTGGGTCTACGGGAACAGGATCATTGTTGGGGTCTGAAGGTATTGGAGGAGAATACGAGGGAGATTGAGAAACAGGGGATTCAGGGTTAGGAGCAGAAGCAGGGGATTCAGAAACAGGGGAATTATTGTAGTCTTTAATCTTTTGCTTCTTGTGAAAGTGATATCTTGCTTCCACATTGCTTGGAATCAATAGTAACATAATCATGATGAAAAAACACAAAATCCCAAGAAAGAAATTCATTGGGATTGATAAACTGAGGACTTTGCCAAGCAATTCTCAAATACTAGCCCAAAATTGTAATGGTATTGAAAATAAGTAAAAATTCTAGCTTTAAGAGTGCTTGCTTGAATTCCAAAACTAATGGAAGAGAGAGAATTAACAGAACTCAAAGTAAAGTGATGTGGGTAGTGGGAAGGACCAGTTGAAGTAGAGGCTGTAATTTATAGACAGCACAGAAGTGAGAAAGAGCAAGTTAAAGTTCTCATGCGAGAGCTTGACTCGTGTCTACTTCAGGTTGGTCCAAATATCAAGGCTCTTAACAAATACCACCATAGTGATTGGTTTTCTGTGGCACATTTGATAGGGTGGGTGGTCTCTCTTTGTTCTTTTGTGGATATTTAATTCCATTCCTGGGAATTGGTATCTCTCCGATTGCCCCTGTTTTTCTTTTTCGTTTCTTGCAGTTCAGGGGTCTCCTGTTTTTTGCTCTGAGGTCCTTGTGTTCTACACAATTGGGTTGGGCCAATCTAATACTCGGACCGGTTAGCATGAAGTGAACTTTATTGTAAGTTTATTTCTTGTTAATATAGTCTTTGTAATACGAGGCGAGAGAGATCGGCCATAATGTGTATGAGATTGTATTGGGCATAGAGTGAACTTCATTAAGTTCACTTTATACCAACCGAATCCATCTAATACTCCCTCATTTCCTTTTTATCGGTATTTTTAGAAAAGAAAATATGTTGTTTTTTATATGTCCTTTGTATATTTCAATAACGAATTAATGACTTAATATATTAATTTTAAATACTTGAAGTTAAATTTATTTCTCATTCATCTTTTAATAAATTTTAGAATGGTAATATTAAGATTTTATACCGAATTTAATTAATTTAAAAAAGCATTGATTTCACTTTTAGTCGACCTATTGTCTCTTAAAACGTTAATTAAAAAAAACAAAAGTATTATGCTATAAGTTTAAGAGGATGTTCGTGATTACTTAAAAAATATTAATTATTACCGATTTTGAGGAGTGCTTTTAATTATAATTGATATTTAAAATGTATTTTGGCTATGTTTGTTATAATCTCGCGATTATAAGATTATTAAATCATTTTATAATCCTAGACTAATAGTCTCAAGTCTAAATTTAACAGGTTAATAATTATATCGTCTTAAGTATAATTTTTACAAACAAATATAGCCTTATATTTGATAAATAAAAAGTCAATAATTTTTGAGGTTATATTCTTAATTAGCGTGGGATGCACTGTCCCAACAGATCAATTACAAGTGGCAAGGAATATTTAATCAACTTGTATAAAAGGGATCCGGTTATTATAAAATAAAATTAATGTCATGGTAAGTTAAGTCAATTAATCAATACACTGTTGACATGCAACGGAATAAATCACCTCTCGACCTGCATATCGACACTATATTAATTAATTAATTAAAATTAATTTCATGTTAACCACCCGTATAAAAGGTTAGTCTCTGCTTGAAAGTGAGTTTCTCTGCCTTGATATCACATACAATATTAATTACTTGTTTATAATCAAGTTAACACTACTATATTCTGCTGTGATTTTCTTTTTATTTAGCAGTAATATTTGGTACAACTATTCATGTAATCACAATAATTCAGTATATATAGTTGGGCCAGACAGTTTAATGTGGTGATGTAATAATATATTTTGTCCATACTAAAATTATTGATATATTTCTAATTTTAATAATGAAACGACAAAAAGTTCTAACATGTTAATGATATTATTATTTCATTTGCACAGTAGTAACGTGTTATCAATACTATATATTTAACTATTGTTTAAAATATATTTAAAAAGTAAAATTTTACTATTAATAATTTAAAATATATCTTAAAGTTGCCTGTGTTCGACTGATGTGAAAAGCTAGCATATATATATATATATATATATATATATATATATATATACAGAGAGAGAGAGAGAGAGAGAGAGAGAGGTCTCGTGACTCTTTATTGTTGTTTTTAGCTAGGTCATTGTACGTAGTTGTGGCCATGGAAGTTGGAAGAAGCATAAAGTCGGTGGTCGACAACAGAATTAAGCCATTCACGGGTGCATGCATCCAAATACGTAACTACACTTGTCATACTATACTAGCTATATATATACACACAACTATCTATCTATATATATATATATATATATATATAAAGTTTTTTGTATTTGTCCTTATAATAAATTGGATTAAAATCTCTATGATATTTGATTGGAACCAAAACAACCCCATGCAAAACCCGGACAAACTTCTCACAACACCCATAAATTAATTAACCTTATATTAATTGAAAAAGAAAATAATACATCCATGCATTTAAATATTTAATTTGTTGTTAAAAATATTTCTTTGATATATATATATATATATATATATACACGTATGGGAATAGGATTTTATGGGGGAACAAATTGAGATTCATGCAGCAAAACTTGTCACGAGCGTTTGTTTTGTCACAACTCACGGGCAGTTTAGAAACTCGTAAGAGAGAGCTAGCCAGAGAGATCAGGAAGCATTCTACAAACTAATAATTGTATTGCTTATGATTAAATAAAAAATAATATTTCTTGTGATTTTGTATATTTATTTTTTTTGTTATAAATTACGTAGATAATTATAATTTATGTCTATTTAATTTTGGATAATATTTTTGTAATATATAATATGACTTTTTTTTTAAGTAGCGGAATTATAATTGCAACATATATATATATATATATACACACAGGATAGATAAAATTAAAAAATATCTTATTTTAATTTCTTTTATATTATCTTATAAATATATACGTTGATCGTAATTAAATTTGATCAAATATTTATAAACATGCAGCATATCATTTTTCTCATTTGTTTAAGCCGCAAATGCGTACAGAGATCAGACTTGCCTACTCCCACCACGTGTTTCCATAATATTGGAGTTATTGATCATGAATTCAGTGCGACCATGACAGGATATGTCGAACTTTCAAGACTACATAGACAGTTACTAGCCTTTGGATCGAATTCCGTGAAATTAATAGTTCAATTAATTATTAATCCATCTAATACCAAATACTCTAGTTATTTTATTTTAATCTTTGAATGCTCCTATTTTAGAAGAATATACAAGTATAAGTACAGCAACATATTAATTTAAACCTCGATGAACAAAAATATAAAACTCACAATAAAAAATAAAAATAAAAAACTCAAAATAAAGTCCCACGATAAGAGAAAAACATATGTATATATGTGTATATATATAATTCGGTTTTTCTTGTTGAATTAGAGAAAAGCGACCCAAACGAAGCTAATTATATAATGACAATTTTTTTGTCATTTATAGCATAAAAAATCGGCTTTCTATATTATAACCACGGAAAAAATCGTCGTTATAACCAGTTCGTTTTTAATTCGCTCTTTCTAATTTGTTGGAAAAACGGAATATATATATACATATATCTTGTATATATACAGGTGTACCGTTAATGTAGAGATGACAAAACATAAGACAAATGGGAAAGAACCAGTGAAATTAAGGTAATCAGTGTTGTGATTCTCTCAATCTAGATAATCTCCCTCTCCAGCTTTAATGAGTTTAAATGAATTAATTAAGAACAAGACACGTGTAATGTAATACCCGGTAAAATAATAATAATAATAATAATAAATAAATAAATAAAATAAATAAATAATATTTAAATTCATATTTTATTTGGGCTTTTCTTATGTTTGGCTCAAATTATATTTAATTTGTGTGAACTATAATAAGTAAATGATTACATTAATTTAGACTTTTATACTAATTGGGTCTATTTTGTATTTGGGTAATGTTAATATCCTATTAAAATTAGGAGAATTTATAACATCTATTAATTAATAAATAAATAACTAAACCTAATCTTATTTTCATGATCTGAATTTAGGAAAGAGAGGAGAGAGAAGCGGTAATTTCAAAAGGAACGACGATTCAATTTAATGTCCATCTTTTCTTTTATAGCGATTAAGGCGACTCAATTCGCAATATTAGGTATGAGTATTATATCGCAATCCATATAATGTGTTCATTTAGACATATTAGAAAGATTTGTTTGCACGAAATACCCTCCTTTTGTAAGACTTATTGAATTGAAGCTTGCATTGAGCATGTAATGATGCCCATCACCTTGAATTTTGAGAAGGGAATTTTATGCTTATAGACTTCTGGGCATCAGCTTTGACCTTTTAAAAAAAAATATTTCATAGCCTGCATGATCAAAGTTGTTGTGATAAGAACATGGATGGATTTTTATGTATATATATATATCTATTATATACACGAGTATATTAATTCGTTTTAAAAAAAAGGTTGATTAAAAGATTACTTATTATTTAATTCGAGTTATTTTGTAAAAAATTTATAATTGAAGAAATTAATTTTATATTAATATAAATTATAATTAGTAGGTAACTTATGATTGTATTATTATTACTTTTTATTAAATCGGACGGAGGGAATTTAAAGAGTTATTTTTGGAATATAAATTTTGAAGTATTAATAATTGATATAAGGCGATGATTAAAGGCATATTAAATAGATTATGAATTATTTTAGAATTTATTAGTTTGGATTATTTTTTAATTTGAGGTGAATATGTTTAGGTTGTGAATAACGTTTCGTATTTGATATCGTTGGCATTTGAGGGAGTCTAACGGGTGATATTTGGCTTCAGTGAATTATTTTGGTACTATATTAAGGTACGGATTCCGTACTCTTTTAGTGATACTTTTGTTGAATTTGATTTATTCGTTTTGTTCCTCGTTTCAAATTTTGTTATTATTTCACATAATTGTTTCTTGTGAAATTCATATATTTGTTTCATTTTGGAGTTGACACATTGGACTCGTATTTGTACTCTTTGAATTAGGATATCATGTTTAGTATTTATTTTTGATAATGTGTAAGCGGCACATTTTGCTACCTTCTTTTGAAACCTTGTGACTATAATTTGATTTGGTTCAACATATACATATAGAACCCTTTTGTTAGTATTATGTCGCGTGTGTTGTGACATAATATTTTGTTAGAATATACCATAGGGTATACTTTGAGCTATAACCACGTGGGGGTACCACGCAGCGTGTCGTCTTGGCACGCGAGGCGTGACACTTTTCCGTGGCGGTGTGATTAGTCCTGGCGTCTCGTTTTGGGCTCAGGAGGAAGTGGGCCATTGGTGTTTTATTGTGGGGCGTATGAGTTAACCTAATTTTACATTATGGATTGGTGATGTTGTGCCAAACACACCTATCCGATTTGCATCATTTGGATTTGCGATCCGATGTGTGATTTACTGTGTGGCATCATTTGACACTGCACTGTGTGGCATTGTTTTGATTTGCTGTATGGCATTATTTTGACTTACTGTGTGGCATTAGTTTGACTTGCACTGTGTGGCGAGATATATTTTTGGGCTCACCTTCGGTGTGAAATAACCCACCCATTTGTTTGACCTATTATTTTATTGTATTAGTTTTGTTTGTTTCATTGATTCAATTCATTGAGTTAGTTACTTGATTCGTTATTTCTTTATTAAATCTATTGGTTTCGTCAATTATGTTGATTCGAGATATATTCCATTCGGATCTTTGGATATTATATTTTCGTTCGTATTTGACTTGAGGCTTTGTTCAATATTTTATCTCGATTGTTTTCAGTATATGAGTTGTATACCTTTTGTATATCTCAGATCCGTCTTTGGGCAATTAGCTCATCTTTGTGTTTTTCTTAAGCGAGGTTTGCGGGGGGTGATTCGAAATTTAGTGTGATGAGAGTTTTGGCTTTTGACCATTTAGGTTGATTCAATTTTAAGCGTTGATTATTTTGACTCAGTTTAAAAAATTGTACTTATTACTTTATTAATGAATCACCACTATTTGTAATTTGAGGTTGTTGTAATTTGAGGTTGTTAGTGCTCTGTTTATTTATTTTGAGGTTCGTTGTGCTTTGCATATGACCTCCCTTTTTTTTTTTTGGAAGGGAGTGTTACATGTACAATCTTATTTGTATATGTGTGGCTTATAGCCCAAAGGGATCATGCATGGACCCAATTACTTTCTTTGCGGGAGGGGAAAGGGGGGTGGTTTCAATAATAATATTTACAACTACAAATATTAATAAATGTGCGATTGCGGCATATATGCATGTGAAGTGTTTTAATTAGTAAACCTCCAAAATAGTTGGTACGATTGGGAAGTTATGCCGAAGAACCACGTAAGTACGTACAACCTGCAATTCTTACTTCATCCAAATCTCAATTATTTCTCAACCACAAATCGATTTTGCAATTGAAATCTTACGTAAAATTATAAAAATCGAATCATTGTATATTTAATTTTATAATAATATTTTAAGTTTGAAACAATATATAGTTGTAATGCGTCCATCTTTCAATTTAAGGACTAATTAGAAGTTTCGAATTAACTCGGGATTTGGTTTTCAAGAATTTATAGAGCGAGCTAACTAGCAATGTTTGAAATTTATTTAAAATTTGAAAAGTATGCCATGTACGTTTGTTATTTATTAATTTTCGAGCCGAAACCGCACTGCATTCTTAAAAACCGTTCGACACCAATCCAATCGGTTTCATGTTGCGATTTTTGATTTAGACAACCACAGTTTTATGTGTGCTTTTTGTTTTAAAACGCATTAAATGACACAATACTCACCCCTAAAAAGGAATGTGTATACCCGAATAACACTTGTATACTAATAAAGAATAACAAATTAATAAACTAAATATATAATTTAGTACTAATCTCAATATTTACCTTTTTAAAATAATCTAAATATATTTGTTTAATTATTAATTTAAAAATAATCAATTTAATCACAGAAAACAATGAAATATTTTTATCTTGGGACTAGGGGTATTATTTTCATATTTTGTCGTTCGTACACAATTACTAACGTACAAAAAAAAATAGTATTTCATAAAATTTATTAGTAGGACTACGGGTATAAAATAGATAATAGTATTTCATAAAATTGATTAATGGATGTGTTTCATGCTGTAAAGACCTGCAATTTTTATAAATAAAGATGAATTTTCTATAAATATTATTTTTGAATATTATGAAATAATTTGATATAATGTTATAGTAGTGGGTAATATTTATAAATTTTGCAAAATATGCAGTGGTTATATTATATTCGATAATTGGGGAATATTCGGTTTAGCGAGGAATATTAAATACAACTATTCGATCGTTAAGTGGACCCCATAATGTAATTATTATCGGATTGAGAAAAGCGACAAAAATATTTTATTAAAATAACGGTGGAAGTTTTTCTGGTTGATCTTTGTTGAACTACTCCAGAGTAAAAGTAAAATGCGATGTCGTGTGGTTGCGTAAGTAATTGCGGTATTGATTATTGATCTTATATGAGAAGTCAGTTTCGGTTTGATTCAATTATTGCCGATTAATAATATGAATTATTATAAGCGATAATGACGTTTTGTTTTATTCATTATTATTAACGTAATAAAAGCGAAACATCTTTTATATAAAAGCGAAATACTTTATTAAAGTTATTACTATAAATAAAATATATTATATTTTATTATCATAGTGTTTTGCGTAGTGTTGCGTAGTGTTTTTGCGTAGTAAAATGTTTTTATATAAATAGAATATATTATATTTTATTTAAAAGATTTTGCTTTAAATATGGACCGTCAGATTAAAGTAAATCAATCCTGACCGTTCATGGATTAATTACTATGCATTCTATTTTTTATAAATGAAGTTCATTCCTTCATTATTTTCTTTACGAATTCATTTCAAACTACTGAGAGATAAACTATGTAGAGAAAGAAGAAAAGTATTCGCTACTTCACTTTTGCCAATATTGATTCTTACAGGTAGGGAATATTATTTATTGTATCTTAAAAGTAAAGGTGTTATTTTTTTGTATTCATGAAGAGAACTTTTTTGTTATTCCATTCTTATTTATTACATTGGAATAACTTGTATGTCGCTGAATCCCCTATACTTGGTGATCTTCTTCTTTTATTCCATTCTTCTATTATTACATTTGGAACATCCATGCGTGTGTGTGTTTTACGGGACTGGTTAAAATCTTTATTATTACTGTTGGAACATCACATGTCATGTGTGTTTTACAGGACACTGTTCCGATTTTATCATTCTGTTGGAATATCCTATTCGTGTGTTTTTACATCGGATTCGGTTGTGACGCCCCAAAATTAGGTATACATCACCCATCTTGGGTACGCCACTTACGTAGTGCATGTAATTTAAATACAACTTCTAACATAACATAAGCGTAGGTATGCAATACGACATAAAGCGTGAGTTTGAATACAAATATCGTCTACTAGATATTATACAAACTCAAAAAGGAGTCCTCATTACAATTATTATCACACTTTATTTCACGGAATAGTGAGGGACTACTAATCTTATCTTGGGACCATCACTCGTTTCCCACTCTCGTCCAAATTTATATTCTCATTTCTGAAGAGAACGGTGAAAGAAAGGGTGAGCTCAAACTAGCCCGAGAAGAAATATTATGACTAAGATAATGCGAGAATAAATTATCAATAGTCTTTCAACAATGTTAAAGCGATAAAATCTGATAAACAACCGGTTTAAGCTACAAGACGAGAATATCTAATCCATTAAAAGAGTCAGTAGAAAATAAAGTCTACTATCTTTTAGGTTTTAAAAGGTTTTCATCATTTGTTATAAGCGAGACTCAAACTTTAATAAATATTCCACATCATCGAATCCCCCGCACTACTTCGGCGAGGATATTCTTTAGTATCGACCACAATTATTCATGCACTACGGGCGAGAATAGTTGTGTATTCATTAAAGGTCATGATCATGCCAACAATCGTCCATCAATGCACTACTGACCCTTTGAGGATTTTTACCACATCATTTGTAACATTACGGTCGTGATTACCGAATCGAATAGTCTGCGAGTAATAATCATACCAAGTCCATCTATGAACTACAGGCCATGGATGACTTTAAAAAAAAAATATAAACATGAGGATGATGACAATGATATAAGAATTCAATAAAACAAGTTCAAGAATTATTTTATCCGGGGAATTATTAACGTCAAATTGTCGATATGATCTTTGTTTTGTAGAGTAAAATTCAAGAATGATCGGAAGAATATTTCCATGAAAAGATCTTTGGATGAAACATAAATATCGAGGATATTCTACTAATTTCATAGAGTATAGAAGTCAAAGTTTTAACCAACTTGGTATAATAAAGAATGGAATAACAAAAGAAATCACCATGCATGCGGTACTTGCATAGACGAGTTATTCCAATGAATAATAATAACGGAACCGGTCGGTGAAATTGAAATTGCACCGGCTGGGATGTTCCAGCAGAATAATAAAGATGGAACAGATCCGGTGTAAAACACACGATAGGATATTCAACGAGAATAATAAAGAGCGGAACCGGTCCGGTGTAAAAACACACGCAGGATGTTCCAAGCAGAATAATAAAGAATGGGAACCGGTCGAATTGTAAAACACACGAGCGAGGATGTTCCAACAGAATAATAATAAAAAGCGGAACCGTCCCAGGGCAGATAACGCATGTATGATGAGGATGTTCCATGAGAATAATAGAAGAATGTCACCAAGTATAGGGTAAACCACGTATACTGAGGTTATTCCAATGTAACAATAAGCGATGGAATAACAACGGTTCTCTTCATGAATAAGAAAGAATAACACCCCTTACTTTTAGTAGGAGATTGAATCTGCGATAGTGTAGTAACAAAATACTACTCTTCTTCTTTCTCTTATTCTCTCTATACTTTCTCTCTATAGCTTGAATGAATTAAGTGAAAATAATGAAGCACTAGGCCCTCTTTATAGAAGATTTCTAGCTTAGCACCGCCGTGTGAAAATGCAAGTGGCTTAACGATTTGGTGATGTGAAAAGAAAAGTGGTTTGGCCTTTGTAATGTGAAAGCGACAAGTGGTTCGGCCGTTTGTAATGTGAAACGACAAGTGGTTCGTCGCTTTGTAATGTGAAACGACAAGTGGTTCGGCGCTTTGTAATGTGAAGCGACAAGTGGTTCGACGTCTGGTAAAGGTAATTACTATCGACGAAGGTAATTACTATTCACAAAGGTAATTACTATTTGACGAAGGTAATTACTTATTGTGAAGGGACTCTTAGATGATGACATATGGGCCCCCATAAAATAATCAAACTTACCACAAATGTCTCATAACGGACTCTTTATATACATCGAGGATTGAATAAATATTACCACAAATTATTTTATTTTTAATCAACACATATTTACTCTTTCAACAATTATTAATCATTTATAACTTGTCGTCTCAATTAATAATATAACATATTATCTGAGATGATCTTTGTGACAATAATTGAATCAATAATATAAGAGATATGATCGCAAAGAATTCATGTAGCAATAATTGAGTATAGCTAAGTGACTTCTTACGTAAGCATCGATAATCAATACCGCAGTGTACTACTCAACTGACCAGCGTATTCTTTGTACTTTTACCACCGGGTAGTTCAACGGTTTTAACAGTAACACCTCTGCCGTTATTTTTATAGAAAGATAATTTTGTCGTTTTTAACTACGACAATACTTCCGATTAATGGGGTCCACCAATGATTGAGTAGTTATGCGAATATTCCCTAACAAAAGAATATTCTCAGACCAAACGAATATTTTATAACAACTTGCATACTTTGCAAAATTTATAAATATTATCCACAACTATAACATTATATCAAATTTATTCCATAATATTCAAAAATAATATTTATAGAAAAATTCATACGTATTTATAAAAGTTGGGGTCTTACAACCTCCCTTCTTATGAAATTTAAGCCCTCGAAATTAGGGTACGATACTGGTATGTCGAAGAGGTAAGGATACCTTGATTTCATTTGATTCTAACTCCCAAGTCATTTCCTCAACATCGTGGTTCCTCCACAAAACTTTGACTTGAGGTATAACCTCGGGCGTAGAATATGTTCCTTCTTATCAAAATTTGAGCAGGAACCTCTTCATACGTCAAATCTTACCGCTATTTTCGTCGGTTCTAACTCAATAATATGGTTCGGGTCTTTCACATATTTACGTAACATGGATATGTGAAAAGCGTTATGAACACGAGACATATTTGGCGGTAAAATGAGTCATATAGGCCACAGATTCCTACTCGATCGAGGGATTAAAATGGAATAGATGAATCGAGGATTAAGTTTTCTCTCTTTCCAAATCTTGTAACTCCTTTCCATGGAGCGACTCTTAACAACACGATGATCTCCTATATCGAATTTCACGTCCTTTTCGAAGAAGATCAAGATAACTCTTTTTGTCAATTTTGTGAGGTTTTTATCGTTGTCGGATCGTTTGAATCTTTTCCGTAGTCATACGTATCAACTCCGGTCCCAACAACGTTGCTTCACCCACCTCATCCCAACATCCGGAGAAGCGACACTTTCTTCCATACAACGCTCGAATGGAGCCGTGCCAATACTTGCTTGATAAGCTGTTGTTGTTGTAGGAAAACTCCACCAATGGTAGGAACTTGTCTCAACTCCCTTGAAATCAAGGACACGAGTCTTAATAGATCTTCAAGAGTTTGAATAGTCCTCTCCGACTGTCCGTCCGTTTGAGGATGATATATCGAGCTAAATCGTAAGTCTGTGCCCATAGCTTTTTGCAAACTAACCCAAAATCGTGAAGTGAATCTTGGGTCTCGATCGAAACTATGGATCCAAGATACCATGCGATCTTCTGATCTCGTTTATGTACATCTGAGCAAGATGTTCAAGTGTATAAGTTTCGTATCGGTAAGAAATGAGCGGACTTGGTCAATCTATCAAAATGACCCAAATCGCATTTATGCCTTGAGAAACCTTAGGAAGGCGCATAGATGAAATCCATGGTAATGTGCTCCACTTCCATTCTGGAATTTCAAGTGGTTGTGATGGACCTTTTGGTACTTGATGCTCCGCTTTAACTCGTTGACAAGTTAAACACCTTGAGATAAACAACCTTTATTTCTCTCTTCATATTGCTCCACCAAAATGTATGGCGAATATCATGATACATTTTGGTACTCCCGAGATGGATTGCAAATGGTGTGTTGTTATGCGCCTCCATCATGATATTATACTTTAAATCGGTCGTTAGGAACACAAAGTCCGGAGTTGACTCAAGTATTCCTTCTTCATCGATTCTTGTTTACGCATATAGCACCTTCTCGCACTTTCTTCCTCATACGCATCAATTTCTAGGTGCGTAGCTTGAAAGCGACTTTAACTTTATCGATTAAAGTCCATTTCTACTCGTATACTCGCATTATCATCACACGCGTCCCCAGAGTCTTTAACTCTATCTCCATCCTTTGCAAGTCACACAAAATGGGCGCTGCGTTAACAATATCGCTTTTCGTGATTGCATATGATCTTCTACTCGATGCGTCACGCCTACCACGTTCGCTTTCCGGGATGGTATTGGATGGTATGATCATAATCTTTCAGCGAGTTCAAGCCAACGTCGTTGTCGCATGTTGAGTTCCTTTTGAGTGAAGAAATATTTGAGGCTTTTATGATCAGTAAAGATCTCCACTTTCTCCCCATACAAGTAATGCCTCCAAATTTTAAGTGCAAGAAAGACAACAATTTGTCAACTCTACAGATCATGAGTAGGATAATTCCTCTCATATTCTTTGAGTTGTCGCGAGGCATAAAGCTATAACTTTTCCATGTTGCATGAGAACACATCCCAACCCTTTGCTCAAGAAGAATTCTGTAGATGACAAATGTAAGACCCGAAATTTTTTTAAATAAAAAGGAATTTCTTTTATTTATTATTTTGAAATAGTAAGGGTTGATTTGATTAATGTGGATAGTTAAGGGTTAAATCATAAATATTTCAAAATAAACAAGTGGTTATAAAATATTCATTTTTTGTGGGGAATATTCGTTTGGTCGTGGAATATTAAATGTTTGTCGGGGAATATTAAATGCACGACGCTGTATATGATGTGTAGGCCCCATAACGGAAAGCGATTGGATGAAGAAAGCGTGAATATAAGTTGGTTAAAAATAACGGCGTAGTTATTCTGAATTAAGATTGTTGGAATACGTTGGTGGTTAAAATCTGATGTCTGGCGTGGTCAGCACAAGAAGCATTGCGGTATTGCAGTATTGTTGAATTATTGATCCTTACGTAAGAAGGCCTTTACTCAATAATTTTCACGGTGAATTCTTTATTCGATATTTTATTTTATTGATTGATAATTCTTTGCGTTGATATTTTATATTATTGTTGTTCGATAATTGTCCTTTGCACATTATCTCCATTATCGGATCAATAATTCATATTATTTGAATAATATTATTAGATAGCATTATTGGCAATGTCTAGAAAGTTACGTCGAGGAGAGGTTTGGTCACCTAATTGCATGGCGCCAGATAAGGAGAAATCCTTATCGAAAGCCCTGCTTCTCTGAGGAGCGGCTTGGTTATCATAATTGTGATTACGTAATATTATTTGTGAATAATTAATTATTGATTCATATGATAAAGAAATATTTATTTTATGTGGATATAAATGATGGATTTATTTATGTGGTTATAAATGAAGAAATTATTGTTGAGGTGTTTTATCGGTATTTTACAGTTGGAGGTATTAAAAATTAAATCGGGGGTTTTGAGATATATTGCGGGGTTATAATTTTTAATCCCAACCGTTGGATTAATGGTAATTTTGGGTATGTTATACATACATAAGTTGAGTATATGTCCACAAATTTTGAACCGAATTAAAATGCACGAATGATTTGTTGTGAATTTTAAGAGGTGTAGGATTCGAAAATTAGGTTTATAATTGATTTTGGTGGAAAATTCTAGAATTGAGTGGGCCCCACTTGTGGTTGGTGAAGAAATGTGCTGAATTTTATTTCAAATGTGGTGGGTGGCAATAGTAGCGCGAGTAAAGCCATCGGTGTGCAGTCAAGTCTGCCTTGGTAGGCTAACATTTTCTATAAATAGAGGGCTAAGTTAGAATTGAAAATCACACAGAAACAAAGTTTTCTCTTTTCTCTCTATATTATTGGCGTATTTTGTGAGTATTTAGATACTTTGAGAGTTCTTTGTTTAGTACAAGTTTCATTCAAAGATCACTTGAGCCTTTCCTTAAAATCGATTCTTTGAGGTAAGGGATGTTATTTTCTTTTCGGATGATATTATTTCTTGATATCATTATCTTTGAAATATTGGTTGGAATTTTTATCAAATTTGGAACTTTTTCATGTCGGGGTTACTATTCATGAGTTACTATTCACGAGTTCTTATTCATGAGTTCTTATTCGCGGAGTTACTATTCATGAGTTCTTATTCACGAGTTTCTTATTCATGAGTTCTTATTCACGAGTTACTATTCACGAGTCTTATTTCATGAAGCGTGAAAATATTTTTTGTGGAATTTCTATCTTTTGGTGTCGGATTTACTATTCATGTATACGGTCTTATTCACGTATCTAAGACTATTCACGATATCTGCACTTATTCACGATATCTGGCACTATTCAAAAAAAAAAAAAAAATTCTTCTTTTTGTCAAAACATCTATTTTGGATACTAGCTTTGATTGTATCCATGTTTTGATCATTCTTGAATTTTACTGCTTGTGATTATTTTTGGGGTATTGTTGGACATGGATAAAACAAAGTACGAATCTTTAATCCTTAATCCTTGTCATTTTGTTTCCTTTGGATTCGTTCTTTAAAAATATTTTTCATCATCCTCGGTCTTAAATGATGATATTATTGAATATCTTTTTGGCAGAGTAGTGCAAAGATGAATGATTTCTGAAGAATATCTTTGGCTGTAGTGCAAAGATGAGCAGGTGTTTAAATGAACATGACCCATGATGAATATCTTTGGCTGTAGTGCAAAGATGAGCAGTGTTGAGATGAACATGACCGATGATGAATATCTTTGGCACATGTAGTGCAAAGATGAATGTTTGATTTGAGATGAATATTGATTGATGTTCTGAGGATAAAATTTTGATGATGAACTATTAAATTCATAGATTATAGTAGATTTCATTCTCACGTAACTCTTACATGAATTATTATTTCATTTCTGCGAATATTGATCTGAAACTTGTTGTCTATTGTATTCTATTAAATTTTTCCTGTTGAAGACTAACGATAATTTGTTGTATATTATCTTAGTCGTAATATTCTTCTTGAGCTAGTTGAGCTCACCCTTTTCCTTTTGTTCCATTCTTCTCGGGAGGCGAGAATATAGCGAGTACGCAGTCGGGGTATGGAATGAAGGTTTTAGAAAGGATTGTTTAGTAGTCCTCATCATTTTGTAAAATAATGTATCGATAAATGTGATGAGGATTTATGTGAGTATAAATATTGTCTGAAGAATAATATTTGTATTTAAACTCACAGTTTTCTTGTTGTAATAATAAAGTTGTAGTTGTTTACGTACATATGTATTGACAACTCGGAATGGGTGATGTATACCTATTTTGGGGCGTCGTGACAAATCCCTCCTAGCAGATGGTATTGTCGAACGAAGCAGTCTTTGAAATAAGTCTCTCTTGAGTTCTTGAAAACTCTTCTCACATTCTTCGCTCCAATAGAACTTTGTATCTTCCGAAGTAAATTTGAG
This sequence comes from Panax quinquefolius, assembly GCA_020205615.1. Classification (NCBI taxonomy): domain Eukaryota; kingdom Viridiplantae; phylum Streptophyta; class Magnoliopsida; order Apiales; family Araliaceae; genus Panax; species Panax quinquefolius. The sequence goes on along the minus strand of CM035171.1, from coordinate 122,817,556 downwards.
TCGATGGAGTAGCGATTCGAGAAAATCCTTCCACGAATCTCCGATAATAACCAAATTAAACAGAGAAAGCTACGTCTTGTAAGACCAAATTTTTTAAATAAAAGGAATTTCCTTTATTTATTATTTTGAAATAGTAAGGGTTGATTTGATTAATGTGGATAGTTAAGGGTTAAATACGCAAATATTTCAAAATAAACAAGTGGTTATAAAATATTCATTTTGTCGGGGAATATTCGTTTGGTCGTGGAATATTAAATGCTTTGTCGGGGAATATTAAATGCGGCCAAGTATGACCATGTGGGCCCCATAACGGAAAGCGATTGGATGAAGAAAGCGACAAATATAAGTTGGTTAAAAATAACGGCGTAGTTATTCTGAATTAAGATTGTTGGAATACCCGGTGGTTAAAATCTGATGTCTACGGTGGTGGCACAAAGATGGCACTACGGTATTACGCAGTATTGTTGAATTATTGATCCTTACGTGAAGGCACTACTCGATAATTTTCACGGTAATTCTTGTTCAATATTTTATTTTATTGATTTGATAATTCTTTGCGTTGATATTTTATATTATTGTTGTTCGATAATCACATCGCACATTATCTCCATTATCGGATCAATAATTCATATTATTTGAATAATATTATTAGATAGCATTATTGGCAATGTCTAGAAAGTTACATCGAGGAGAGGTTTGGTCACCTAATTGCTTGGCGCCCGATAAGGAGAAATCCTTATCGGAAAGCCCTCTTTCACAGGAGCGGCTTTGGTTGTCATAATTGTGATTCGTAATATTATTTGTGAATAATTAATTATTGATTCATATGATAAAGAAATATTTATTTTATGTGGATATAAATGATGGATTTATTTATGTGGTTATAAATGAAGAAATTATTGTTGAGGTGTTTTATCGGTATTTTACAGATTGGAGGTATTAAAAAAATTAAATCGGGGTTTTGAGATATATTATGGGGGTTATAATTTTTAATCCAACCGTTGGATTGTGGTAATTTTTGGGTATGTTATACATACATAAGTTGAGTATATGTCCACAAATTTTGAAGCCGATTAAAAATGCACGAATGATTTGTTGTGAATTTTAAGAGGTGTCGGATTCGAAAATTAGGTTTATAATTGATTTTGGTGGAAAATTCTAGAATTGAGTGGGCCCCACTTGTGGTTGGTGAAGAAATGTGCTGAATTTTATTTCAAATGTGGTGGGTGGCAATAGTAGCGAGTAAAAAAGCCATCGGAGTGCAGTCAAGTCTGCTTGGTACGGCTAACATTTTCCTATAAATAGAAGGCTAAGTTAGAATTGAAAATCACACCGAAACAAAGTTTTTCTTTCTCTCTCTATATTATTGGCGTATTTTGTGAGTATTTAGATACTTTGAGAGTTCTTTATTTTAGTACAAGTTTCATTCAAAGATCACTTGAGACCTTTCCTTCCGGCAATCTTGATTCTTTGAGGTAAGGGATGTTATTTTCTTTTAGGATGATATTATTTCTTGATATCATTATCTTTGAAATATTGGTTGGAATTTTTTATCAAATTTGGAACTTTTTCATGTCTGGGTTATTATTCATGAGTTCTTATTCACGAGTTACTTATTCATGAGTTCTTATTCACGAGTTCTTATTCATGAGTTCTTATTCAGCGAGTTCTTATTCACGATTCTTATTCACGAGTACTTATTAATGAAGCGTGAAAATATTTTTTTGTGGAATTTCTATCTTTTGGTGTCGGATTTCTTTATTCATGTATCTGATCTTATTCACGATATCAAGACTTTATTCACGTATCACGGCACTATTCACGATATCTGCACTATTATTCAAAAAAAAAAAAAATTTCTTCTTTTTGTCAAAACATCTATTTTGGATACTAAGCTTTGATTGTATCCATGTTTTGATCATTCTTGAATTTTACACCTTTGTGATTATTTTTGGGGTATTGTTGGACATGGATAAAACAAAGTACGAATCTTTAATCCTTAATCCTTGTCATTTTGTTTCCTTTGGATTAGTTCTTTAAAAATATTTTTCATCATCCTCGGTCTTAAATGATGATATTATTGAATATCTTTGGCTTTGTAGTGCAAAGATGAATGATTTCTGAAGAATATCTTTGGCTTTTAGTGCAAAGATGAGCAGTGTTTAAATGAACATGACCAAGGTGATGAATATCTTTGGCTTTGTAGTGCAAAGATGAGCAGTGTTGAGATGAACATAAGACCAAATTTTTTTAAATAAAAAGGAATTTCCTTTATTTATTATTTTGAAATAGTAAGGGTTGATTTGATTAATGTGGATAGTTAAGGGTTAAATCATAAATATTTTCAAAATAAGCAAGTGGTTATAAAATATTCATTTTTGTCGGGGAATATTCGTTTGGTGGAATAATATTATCGGGGAATCGGGGGAATATTAAATGCGACGGTGACCGACCATATGTGGGCCCATGTGAGCGATTGGATGAGAAAGCGACAAATATAAGTTGGTTAAAAATAACGGCGTAGTTGGTTTCTGGCGTAGTTATTACAATTGGCATTGGAATACGGTGGTTAAAATCTGATGTCTGGCGTGGTTTGCGCGATAGCGCGGTATTACGAGTATTGTTGAATTATTGATCCTTTACGTGAAAGGCTTTACTCGATAATTTTCACGGTGAATTCTTATTTGATATTTTATTTTATTGATTGATAATTCTTTGCGTTGATATTTTTATATTATTGTTGTTCGATAATTGTCCTTTGCATTATCTCCATTATCGGATCGATAATTCATATTATTTGAATAATATTATTAGATAGCATTATTAGCGATGTCTAGAAAGTTACATCGAGGAGAGGTTTGGTCACCTAATTGCGGCGCGATGAGGAGAAATCCTTATCGGAAAGCCCCTCTCTCACAGGAGCGGCTGGTTGTCATAATTGTGATTACGTAATATTATTTGTGAATAATTAATTATTGATTCATATGATAAAGAAATATTTATTTTATGTGGATATAAATGATGGATTTATTTATGTGGTTATAAATGAAGAAATTATTGTTGAGGTGTTTTATATCGATATTTTTTGCAGTTGGAGGTATTAAAAATTAAATCGGGGTTTTGAGATATATTGCGGGGGTTATAATTTTTAATCAAATAGTTGGATTAATAGTAATTTTTGGGTATGTTATACATACATAAGTTGAGTATATGTCACAAATTTTGAGCGAATAAAAAATCACGAATGATTTGTTATGAATTTTAAGAGGTGTCGGATTAGGAAATTAGGTTTATAATTGATTTTGGTGGAAAATTCTAGAATTGAGTGGGCCCCACTTGTGGTTGGTGAAGAAATGTGCTGAATTTTATTTCAAATGTGGTGGGTGGCAATAGTAGCGGTAAAAAGCCATCGGTGCTTGGTCGAAATCTGCCTTGGTGGGCTAACGTTTTTCTATAAATAGAAATTTAAGTTAGAATTGAAAATCACACGAAACAAAGTTTTCTCTCTTTCTCTCTCTATATTATTGGCGTATTTTGTGAGTATTTAGATACTTTGAGAGTTCTTTATTTCGGTAGTTTTCATTCGACATCACTTGAGCCTTTCCTTAGAAATCTTGATTCTTTGAGGTAAGGGATATTATTTTTTTTCGTAATGATATTATTTCTTGATATCATTATCTTTGAAATATTGATCTGAAGTTTTTATCAAATTTGGAACTTTTTCATATCGGGGGTTCTTATTCATGAGTTCTTATTCACGAGTTCTTATTCATGAGTTCTTATTCACGATTCTTATTCACGATTCTTATTCACGAGTCTTATTAAGTGAAGCGTGAAATGATTTTTTGTGGAATTTAAATCTTTTTGTCGGATCTATTTTTGGTGTCGGATTCTTATTCGCGTATCTGGGCTTATTCACGTATCTGACCTTATTCACGTATCTGACACTATTCACAAAAAAATAAAATTTCTTCTTTTTGTCAAAATATCTATTTTGGATACTAGCTTTGATTGTATCCGTGTTTTGATCATTCTTGAATTTTACACCACTTATGATTATTTTTGGGGTATTGTTGGACATGGATAAAACAAGTACGAATCCTTAATCCTTAATCCTTGTCATTTTTTTGTTTCCTTTGGATTCGTTCTTTAAAAATATTTTTCATCATCCTCGGTCTTAAATGATGATATTATTGAATATCTTTGGCTGTAGTGCAAAGATGAATGATTCTGAAGAATATCTTTGGCTGTGTGTGCAAAGATGTGCTGAAGAATATGAGTGCAAAGATGAGCAGTGTTTAAATGAACATGATTGGTGATTAATATCTTTGGCCTTGTAGTCTGAAGATGAGCAGTGTTGAAATGAACATGATGGTGATGAATATCTTTGGCTGTAGTGCAAAGATGAATATTTGATTGAGATGAATATTGATTGATGTTCTGAGGATAAAAGATGATGATGAACTTTTAAATTCATCATAGATTATAGTAGATTTCATTCTCTACTTAACTCTTACAATGAATTATTATTTCATTGCGAATATTGATTGAAAATTTGTTGTCTATTGTATACTATTAAATTTTTCCTGTTGAAGACTAACGATAATTTGTTGTATATTATCTTAGTCGTAATATTCTTCTTGAGCTAGTTGAGCTCACCCTTTTCCTTTTGTTCCATTCTTCTCGGGGAGGCGAGAATATAGCGATGCAGTGGGGTATGGAATGAAGGTTTTAGAAAGGATTGTTTAGTAGTCCTCACCATTTTTGTAAAATAATGTATCGATAAATGTGATGAGGATTTATGTGAGTATAAATATTATGCAGAAGATAATATTTGTATTTAAACTCATGATTTCTTGTTGTAATAATAAAGTTGTAGTTGTTTACGTACCCGTGTATTGTGATTTCGGAATGGGTGATGTATACTATTTTGGGGGCGTCGCGGTTGGTATCGAGCTTAGGGATATGATCTCTGGCGGAGATCGGGGAATAGAACTAGGAGGGGAGGCAGAGTAAATCCTTATTTAGTGTGTGTCTACTAAAGCTTATTTGTTAGTTTTAGTCGGGTATATAGGGATATTATGTGATATATTGATTTCCTTAATTAACCCCTTGTTTTATGGCGGTATTTGAGAATGTCGTGAGAATATTATGATGGAGTAAATGAGGCCAGTGGAGATGCTGTCTTTGCAGCGAGGAGAGCGTCTGAGCAGTGGCAATGTTCCTCTGTGAACAACACCATTGGCGAGATGATGAGCGAGGGGATGTTTAGAAGTTTTTTGCGGTTCATGCAAAATCGAGACGAGGAGACTTCGTGTTCAAAATCTGAGGAGAAATGATAGCAATTCACGGGTTATCCTGACCCAAGCGATTCGAAAGTTGGGACCACGAATTTAAGGAAAGCGAGATCCGATCATGGCGGAAACATGGGTCAAACAAATTACAAGATATTCGATGTCTTGGGATGCGGAGAACGAAGGTTCCATTCGCCACCTTTATGTTAAAGTGGCGAGGCGGACTCTTTGGTGGGAGATGCGTGAAGCGTACCCATCGGGCGCTTTTTCGGCATGTCTTGGGAGGCGTTTGAGAGACTATTTAATGACAAATACTTTCACGAAAGTGTTCGTCGTCGTATGAAGGAAGTGGAGTTCATGATTAGAGCAAAACAACATGGCGGTGTCTCGATGCGAGGCAAAGTTTGCGAGTTATCGAGTTTGCACCTCATTTGGTGGAGAATGAGAGCGTATATGGCGGATGTTTCTTAGAGGTTTGAAACACGCGTCGTCGATATCTCATTTCTCATAAACTTTCTCTTTATTCGGATGTTGTAAGTGAGGGCTCGATTATTAGGCGAGATACTTGATGATGCGGTGTTGAGGACCATAACGAGGATCGTACGAGAGATAGCGATCAGCAGAATAATGATAACTGCGGAGAAAAAAAGCGAATGAGACGAAATGGTAACCACTCTGGTGGTAATCATAGTCGTGAAAAGCAGAAGAAGCGAGTCGGGAGGAGATTTTAAAAAAGGAGATTTAACAGCGACTATGTGAAGGCAGCGGTGTCTTGGTGACAAGCTGGTTCTAAGGAGGAGAAACGACCACCGGTCGTATATCTTCAAATCGGAAAAAGAGGACATATCGGTCAAGCGCCCCTGACGATTCAAGGTATATGCTATAGTTGTGGAAAGGAAGGACATATCGCTTTCGAATTATGCAGTAGCGAAACCTAGTTAGTGAGGGACGGTGACTCGAAAAACATCCCGAGAAAAGTCAAAGTCAGCGATTAGGGAAGGCGTTTGTTGTATTTGGTGGTCATAATCGAGAACAAACGAGGTGATCACGGGTAAGTATTTATAAATTCTTGCGAAGTTTATACCTTACCAATCTGGGGTCTTTACCCATTCATTTTTCTCTCTCTGCGTGTGCTCAGCGTTTAAACTTGACTCAGGAGAAATTAGACTTTGACTATCTGTGGAAACTCAGTTAGGAGAAACTTTCATCACATCCTTTGTTTATAAATCTTGTTTGATTGAGTTGGCACCATCACCTTACATTGACCTTATCTCTTTAAAGATACTTGCTTTTGATGTGATTTTAGGGATTGATTGGTTAAGCTACTCATCGTACCAAAATTGATTGTTTTTCGTAAGGTTGTTAGTTTTCATATTCTAACTTGACTTTGTTATGCAATTCAACAACTAAACCATTAAAATCAATCTTTATCATATCTAATCATAAAAGCTATTCGTTTATTGAAAAGCGGATGTCAAGCTTTCTTAGCCCATGTTATGGATTTGAATAAAGACACGTCAAATTTGAATAATATTCTGTTGTTATTGACTTTCTGGCGTATTTCACGAAGAACTTCCGGTCTACCCCGAGCGTGAAGTTGAATTCTTTATTGATCTTGAACTGATACAAAGCCCATTTCTAAAACCCCATATCGAATGGCTCTATTGAACCCGGGGAGTTAAAGGTCAACTACGAGGAATTGTTGGACATCGGTTTCATTCGTCTAGTACATCTCCTTGGGGTGCTCTGTTTTATTTGTAAAAAAAAAAAAGCGGGAGTATGCGACTTTGTATTGACTATCGGGAATTGAACCATGTCACCATCGAGAATAGGTATCCTCTACCTCGTATTGATGACTTGTTTGACCGATTCTGAGGCGCTGATTCTTTTCAAAAATCGATCTTAGATTACGGATATCATCAATTTGAAAATTAGGCGAGGATATTCAAAGGCGCCTTGAGAACTTCGGTATGGGCATTATGAATTCTTAGTCGTGTCTTTCGGACTAACTAATGCTCCTGCTGACTTTCATGGATATGATGAGCCAGAGTATTGAGGAATATTTGGATCGGATTCGTTGTTGTCTTTATTGATGACATCCTTATATATTCAAAAGTCGTGAAGATCATGAGCACCATTTGAAAATTTGGTACTCGAAGGCCGTGAAAACCAACTATATGCCAAATTGAAGAAATCGAGTTACGGCGAGGAAGTAGCATTTCTTGGGCATCAGTGTCAAAACATGGAGTATCTGTTGATCCGTGAAGATTGAAGCAATCTGAAGTTAGAACAGCGAAAGTCGGTGTTGAAATCGTAGCTTTTGGGCTTATTTGGTTATTATCGGAGATTAGTGGAAGGGTTTTCTCGAATCGCTACTCCATTAACTTCGGCTAACTTTCGGAAGGATCTGAAAATTCGTTTGGAGGCGAAGAATGCGAGAAAAGTTTCAAGAGCTTAGAGGAGACTTATTTATTTTGTTCTAACAATACCATCTGGTTCGGATGGATTTGTTATCTCTGATGATCTTGGCAAAGGGTTAGGATGTGTTCTCATGCTGGCGTGGGAAAGTCATAGCTTTATGCCTCGCATGACGACAAAAAGTATGAGAGGAATTATCCTACTCGTGATCTAGAGTTAGCGGTGATCGTTTTTTTATTAAAGATATGGAGCCTTATCTATATGGGGAGAAAGTGGAGATATATTAGGATCATAAAAAGCCTTAAATATTTCTTCACTCAAAAAAAGAACTCGACGACATCTGGCGTGACGTTGGGCTCGAGCTATTGAAGACTACGACCACTTTATTGATACCATCTGGTAAAAGCGAGCGTGGTGGCGGCGCATTGAGTAGAAGATCGTATCTTGAGGAGCGAGTGCGATGATGTCAAGTATCGCGTAGAGCCGACTTTAATAGAAAAAGTTAAGGTTGCTCGACCCAGGCAGGCGGGGTGATCGTATGAAGAAGAAAGTACAAGAAGGAGCTATTAGGGGCGAGAATTGATGAAGAAGGAATACTTGAGTCCACTCTAGACTTTGTGTTCTAACGACTACGATTTGAAGTCAAGATTATGATGAGGCACCTGATACACCATTTGCAATCCATCTGGAAGTACTAAAATGTATCGTGATCTTGACATACATTTTGGTGGAATAATATGAAGAGAGAGATTGCAAAGTTTATCTCGATGTGTTTAACTTACCCAGCGTGTAAAGGCGGAGCATCTAGTACCTAAGGGTCGTTGCAACCACTTGAGATTAGGAATGGAAGTGGGAACACATTACCATGGATTTCGTTACGGGTCTTCCTACGGTTTCTCAAGGCATCAATCTTTATTTGGGTTATTGTTGATAGATTAACCAAGTCTGCTCATTTCTTGCCGAAATCACGGAGACTTATTCCTTGAGCGTCTTGCTTTAGTATATGCGTAAATGAGATTGTGAGGTTGCATGGCATACTGTATCCATAGTTTGGATCGTGACCCAAGATTCACTTCAAGATTTTGGGTTAGCTTGCAAAAAGCTATGGAGCGCAGTTTGCGATTTAGTTGACATACCATCCCCAAGCAGACGGAATGATCGAGAGAGGACTATTCAAACTCTTGAAGATTTATTAAGACTACGTGTCCTAGACTTGAGGCGGTTAGGATAAGTATTTACCATTGGTGGAATTCTCCTACAACAACGAGTTATCGGCAAGTATAGGTGTGGCTCCATTGAAGCATTATATGGGCCGAAAATGTCGTTCTCGATATGTTGGGATGAGGTGGGTGAAGCTTGACATTGTTGGGACGAGAGTTGAAATGCGATATGACTACTAGAAAAGATCCAAATGATTCGACAGCGTATACAAGCGGCTCAAGATCGACAAAAGAGTTATGCGGATCTTCATCGAAAGGGCGTGGAATTTAATGTAGGGGATCGTGTATTGTTGCGAGTTGCTCCGTGGAAAGGAGTTACAAGATTTGGGAAGAGGAAAGCTCGATCCACGATTTATTGGTCCATTTCAAATTCTTGGTGAGAGTAGGAAATGTAGCTATAGACTTGCGTTACCTCTCAGAGTATGTCTCGTGTTCATAATGTGTTTCACATATCGTACTTCGTAAATATGTGAAAGACCGAACCACGTTATTGAGTTAGAAGCAGGACGAGATATAGAAGACTTAGCGTATGAGGAGGTACTATCAAGATCTTGGATAGGAAGGGCATGTCCTACTATGAAAGGTCATACCACAAGTTAAAGTTTTGTGGAGGAATCATGCTATAGAGAAATGACACAGGAATTGGAAGCGGAAATGAAAGCGAGGTATCCTCACCTTTTGAAACACCGAGTGCGTCGTCGATTTCGAGGGCGAAATTTCATAAGGAGGGAGGTTGTAAGACCGAAATTTTTTAAATAAAAGGAATTTCCTTTATTTATTATTTTGAAATAGTAAGGGTTGATTTGATTAATGTGGATAGTTAAGGGTTAAATCATAAATATTTCAAAATAAGCAGTGGTTATAAAATATTCATTTTGTCGGGGAATATTCGTTTGGTGGTGGAATATTAAATGTCTTTGTCGGGGAATATTAAATGCGACGGTAGTATGACCATGTGTGGAGCCCATGTGAGCGATTGGATGAAGAAAGCGACAAATATAAGTTGGTTAAAAATATGGCGTAGTTATTCTGAATTAAAATTTATTGGAATACCCGGTGGTTAAAATCTGATGTCTGGCGTGGTGGTTTGCGATGGCTGCGGTATTGCGAGTATTGTTGAATTATTGATCCTTACGTGAAGGCCTTTACTCGATAATTTTTCACGGTGAATTCTTATTGATATTTTATTTTATTGATTGATAATTCTTTGCGTTGATATTTTATATTATTGTTGTTCGATAATTGTCCTTTGCATTATCTCCATTATCGGATCGATAATTCATATTATTTGAATAATATTATTAGATAGCATTATTGGCGATGTCTAGAAAGTTACATCGAGGAGAGGTTTGGTCACTAATTGCTTGGCGGCGATGAGGAGAAATCCTTATCGGAAAGCCCCCTCTTTCACAGGAGCGGCACTGGTTGTCATAATTGTGATTACGTAATATTATTTGTGAATAATTAATTATTGATTCATATGATAAAGAAATATTTATTTTATGTGGATATAAATGATGGATTTATTTATGTGGTTATAAATGAAGAAATTATTGTTGAGGTGTTTTATCGGTATTTTGCAGTTGGAGGTATTAAAAATTAAATCGGGGTTTTGAGATATATTGCGGGGTTATAATTTTTAATCAAATAGTTGGATTAATAGTAATTTTTGGGTATGTTATACATACATAAGTTGAGTATATGTCCACAAATTTTGAGCAGATTAAAAATGCGAATGATTTGTTTATGAATTTTAAGAGGTGTCGGATTAGGAAATTAGGTTTATAATTGATTTTGGTGGAAAATTCTAGAATTGAGTGGGCCCCACTTGTGGTTGGTGAAGAAATGTGCTGAATTTTATTTCAAATGTGGTGGGTGGCAATAGTAGCGAGGTAAAGCCATCGGTGCTTGGTCGAAATGCTGCTTGGTGGGCTAACATTTTTCTATAAATAGAGAAATTTAAGTTAGAATTGAAAATCACACGAAACAAAGTTTTTCTCTCTCTCTCTCTATATTATTGGCGTATTTTGTGAGTATTTAGATACTTTGAGAGTTCTTTATTTCGGTACAAGTTTCATTCGACATCACTTGAGCCTTTCCTTAGAAATCTTGATTCTTTGAGGTAAGGGATATTATTTTTTTTTCGTAATGATATTATTTCTTGATATCATTATCTTTGAAATATTGATCTGAAGTTTTTATCAAATTTGGAACTTTTTCATATCGGGGTTCTTATTCATGAGTTCTTATTCACGAGTTCTTATTCATTTACGATTCTTATTCATGAGTTCTTATTCACGATTCTTATTCGATTCATTATTCACGAGTCTTATTAAATGAAGCGTGAAAATGTTTTTTTGTGGAATTTCTATCTTTTGGTGTCGGTTTTTATTCATGTATACGGTCTTATTCACGTATCTGGCCTTTATTCACGTATCTGACCTTATTCACGTATCTGGCCTTTATTCATAAAAAAATAAAATTTCTTCTTTTTGTCAAAATATCTATTTTGGATACTAGCTTTGATTGTATCCGTGTTTTGATCATTCTTGAATTTTACACCCTTATGATGATTATTTTGGGGTATTGTTGGACATGGATAAAACAAAGTACGAATCCTTAATCCTTAATCCTTGTCATTTTGTTTCCTTTGGATTCGTTCTTTAAAAATATTTTTCATCATCCTCGGTCTTAAATGATGATATTATTGATATCTTTTAGTGCGAAGATGAATATCTTTGGCTTTGTAGTGCTGAAGATGAATGATTCTGAAGAATATCTTTGGCTGTAGTGTGAAGATGAGCAGTGTTTAAATGAACATGAGTGGTGATGAATATCTTTGGCTGTAGTGCAAAGATGAGCAGTGTTTAAATGAACATGACCCGGTGATGAATATCTTTGGCTGTAGTGCAAAGATGAATATTTGATTTGAGATGAATATTGATTGATGTTACGGGGATAAAATATTGATGATGAACTTTTAAAATTCATAGATTATAGTAGATTTCATTCTCTACGTAACTCTTACAATGAATTATTATTTCCATTGCGAATATTGATTGAAAATTTGTTGTCTATTGTGATACTATTAAATTTTTCCTGTTGAAGACTAACGATAATTTGTTGTATATTATCTTAGTCGTAATAATATTCTTCTTGAGCTAGTTGAGCTCACCCTTTTCCTTTTGTTCCATTCTTCTTCTCGGGAGGCGAGAATATAGCGATGCAGGTGGGGTATGGAATGAAGGTTTTAGAAAGGATTGTTTAGTAGTCCTCACCATTTTTGTAAAATAATGTATCGATAAATGTGATGAGGATTTATTTGAGTATAAATATTATACAGAAGATAATATTTGTATTTAAACTCTGATTTCTTGTTGTAATAATAAAGTTGTAGTTGTTTACGTACCATGTATTTGTGATTTCGGAATGGGTGATGTATACCTATTTTGGGTTTGATGGTGACATGATTGACTCCAGATAATCAATCAAAGTCGCATACTCCCATCTTTCTTCTTCACGAATAGAGCAGAGGAGCACCCCGAGGAGAAATCTTGGGACGAATAAAGCCGATGTCTAACAATTCCTGCGGTTGGGTCTTTAACTCACGAAGTTGATAGGAGCCATTCGATATGGGGCTTTGGAAATAGGTTTTGTCTAGGGTTCAAAAGTCGATACAAAATTCAATTTCACGCTCTGGGGTAGGCGGGAAGTTCTTGAGAATCGTCGGAAATTTATTAACAATAGAAATATCGTTCAAAAGCGGCGTATTTTTGTTTAAATCGTGACATGAGCTAAGAAAGCTTGACATCCGTTTTTCAATAAGCGAATAGCTTTATGGCTTGAGATGGTAGTGATTGATTTTAATGGTTTGGTCGTTTGAATTCGCGCATAATAGGTTGATTAGGAATATGAAAGCTAACAACCTTACGAAAATAATCAATTTTTGCATGATAAGTAGTTAACCGATCAATCCACAGAATCACGTCAAATCAAGTATTTTTAATGAAATAAGATCGGACGGGTAATGTGAAGTACCGATTTGAACCAAACAAGACTTATAAGCGATTGGATGTAATGAAGGTTTCTCCCAGCGGAGTTTCCACGAGATAAGTCAAAGTCTAATTTCTCGAGTCAAATTTAATCGATGGCGCAAGTAGGAGAAATAAAAGAATGGGTAGAAGCCGGTATCAAATAAAGTATAGACTTCATTAGAGTTTATGATAAGCTTACCCGTGATGACCTCATTGAGTTCCTTGCTCTTTGGGAGGTCATAACAAACGCTTCTCCCTTGCACTCTGGGTTTGAATTTTACGGGATGACCTTTGGTGCCTCCATCCCTATTGAATTTGTCTTGATGACAAAATCGAGCTAAGTGACCTTCTCTTCCACAATTATAACATGCTTTGGGCCGGCATAGTAGCGATTTGGGTGATGTGTCCCTCTCCTCGCATTTGAAACATATGATAGGTGGTCTTTCTCCTTCCTTAACAATTGGTCTTTGGTCTTGGCGTCTTTCCATCATTGTTGAATCTCCTTTTCTTGAAATGTCCATTCTTATTGTTTTGTACGATTACCGCAGGAAGTGGTTACCATATCCGGCTTTGTTGATTCCCTCACGCTTGTTGTGTAAAGCCCGATGACTCTACATTTGATATTATAATTTTGTCATTTTGCTCTCTTTTAGTTGCGTTGACTCGTTATCGCGCTCCACTAATCGCGAGCCCTATTTACAACATCGAATACAAACCACGGTTTATGAGAAATAAAATGTTGGCGTATCTCGACTTCAAACCTCTTAAAAACATTCGCGCCATTCTCTCTTCATTATCCACCAAGTGGGGAATATGGCAAGTGATAACTCCGCAAATTTTGCCTCGTATTGCGACACGGTCGTATTGTTTTGTTCGACTTGATAAACTTCACCTCCTTCGTGTGGCGAATACTTTCGGGAAAGTATTTGTCGTTGAAACGACTCTGGAACTTCTCCCAAGATATCTTGATCTGACGGGTTGAGTCGTTTACCGATTCCCACCGATAATCGCCTCTCCGCCATGACATAAAAGCGCGAAAGGAACCTTTTGCTCCTCGGAGCATCCCAAGACATCAAATATCTTGGTAATGCTTTATCCATGCTTCCTTGCGGAAGTGGTTTTGTTTCTCTCCTTAAACTCCGGTGGTCCCGGCTCCTTGAAATGTTTAGCGGTGACCTTGAGAGTTTCCGTGTTCCACCTACGTTTTTGGGCGAGTCGCTCTCGCTTTCTTTGTTGCATAAATTGCATAAAGCCTCGAACATTTGATCATTCATCATTTGAGTCGGTGTTGTTGTTTGCGTGAGGATTGTCACCTTCACGATGCACATTATCACGATTATTGATATGTGGTGAATCAGCGATCGCTGCATGCTCCATTCTTTATTCTCAACATTCTCGGATGTCATTTTGAGATCTTGCCACAAAACAAAAGGTTAATTGACATTTAACAAATTATCCCTATCTTACTTGACCAACCAATAAAATAGCACATAAACTTAGGTAGGTCATACTAACGAAGGTATTCCCGTCTCTCCCCTCTAGTACTATTCTCACATCTTAGCTAGGGATCGTATCCTAAGCTACGATCTGTTGTTGTGGCGCCCCAAAATTAGGTATACATCACCCATCTTGGGTGCGCCACTTACGTAGTGCGAATTTAAATCAACTTCTTAACATAAGCGTAGGTAGGTGCAATCTGACATAAAGCTGTGAGTTTGAATACAAATATAAATCTACTAGATATTATACAAACTCTAAAAGGAGTCCTCATTACAATTATTATCACCTTTATTTCACGAATAGTGAGGACTACTAATTCTATCTTGAGGACCATCACTCGTTTCTCGGCTCGTCCATTTATATTCTCATTTTACGAAGAGAAACGGTGAAAGAAAAGGGTGAGCTCAACTAGCCCGATAAGAAATATTATGACTAAGATAATGCGAATAAATTATCAATAGTCTTCAATGATGTTAAGCGATAAAATCTAATAAACAACCGGTTTAAGCTGCGGTGAATATCTGATCCATTAAAAGAGTCAGTAGAAAATAAAGTCTACTATCTTTTAGGTTTTAAAAGGTTTTTCATCATTTTGTTATAAGCGAGACTCGACTTTAATAAATATTCCACATCATCGAATCACCCTACGCACTACTGACGAGGATATTCTTTAGTATCACGACCACAATTATTCATGCACTACGGGCGAGAATAGTTGTGTATTCATTAATGGTCATGATCATGCCAACAATTTGTCCATCGATGCACTACTGACTCTTTGAGGATTTTTACCACATCATTTGTAACATTACGGTCATGATTACACCAGAATAGTCTCGGTCATAATCATACCAAGTCCATCTACATGAACTACTGGCCACAGATGACTTTAAAAAAAAAAATATAAACATGAGGATGATGACAATGATATAAGAATTGATAAAACAAGTTCAAAATTATTTTATCCGAGGAATTATTAACGTCAAATTGTCGATATGATCTTTGTTTTGTAGAGTAAAATTCAAGAATGATTAGAAGAATATTTCCATGAAAAGATCTTTGGATGAAACGCAAATATCGAGGATATTCTACTAATTTCATGGAGTATAGAAGTCAAAGTTTTAACCAATTTGGGTATAATAAAGAATGGAATAACAAAAGAAATCACCGTGCATGCGATGATTGCCTGATAGGCGAGTTATTCAACGAGAATAATAATAACGGAACGGTCGGTGAAATTCATGCGCAAGCAGGATGTTTCAATAGAATAATAAAGATGGAACCCGGATCCGGTGTAAAACACACGAGATAGGATATTCAAGCGGAGAATAATAAAGAGCGGAACCGGTCGAATTGTAAAACACATGAGCGAGGATGTTCCAACATAATAATAGAATAATGTCACCAAGTATAGGGTAAACCACATATCTGAGTTATTCCAATGAAACAATAAGCAATGGAATAACAGCGGTTCTCTTCATGAATAAGAAAGAATAACACCCCTTACTTTTAGTAGGAGATTGAATCTTTGCAGAAGAGTGTAGTAACAAAATACTCTTCTTCTTTCTCTTATTTCTCTATACTTTTCTCTCTATAGCTTGAATGAATTAAGTGAAAATAATGAAGCACTAGGCCTCTATTTATAGAAGATTTCTAGCTTAGCTTTTGCCCGTGTGAAAATGCAAGTGGCTTGAATATTTGGTGATGTGAAAAGAAAAAAGTGGTTCGGCCGCTTTGTAATGTGAAGCGACAAGTGGTTCGACCCGTGTAATGTGAAACGACAAGTGGTTCGGACGCCTATAATGTGAAACGACAAGTGGTTCGGCGCTTTGTAATGTGAAACGACAAGTGGTTGACGTCTGGTAAAGGTAATTACTATTGCGACGAAGGTAATTACTATTCACAAAGGTAATTACTATTAGCGAATGTAATTACTTATTGACGAAGAGACTCTTAGATGATGACATATGGGCCCCCATAAAATAATCAAACTTACCACAAATGTCTCATATGAGACTCTTTATATACATCAAGGATTGAATAAATATTACCACAAATCATTTTATTTTAATCAACACATATTTACTCTTTCAACAATTATTAATCATTTATAACTTGTCGTCTCAATTAATAATATAACATATTATACTGAGATGATCTTTGTGACAATAATTGAATCAATAATATAAGAGATATGATGCAAAGAATTACTCTTTACCCTATCTCGTGTTTTTTACCGGATCCGGTTCCATCTTTATTATTCTGTTGGAACATCACGCCGGTGTGAATTTCACCGACCTGGTTCCGTTATTTATTATTCTCATTGGAATAACTCCGCTGTCTTGATTCTATCGCATGCATGGTGATTTCTTTTGTTATTCCATTCTTTATTATACCCGGATTGGTTAAAACTTTGACTTTATACTCCATGAAATTAGTAGAATATCCTTGATATTCAAGCGTTTCATCCAAGATATCTTTTCATGGAAATATTCTTCCGATCATTTTTGAATTTTTACTCTACAAAGCGAAAGATCATGTTGACAGTTTGGATGTTATTAGTTCCTGAATAACTTAATTCTTGAACTTGTTTTATTGAATTCTTATATCATTGTCATCATCCTCATGTTTTTTTAAAGTCATTTGTGGCTTTGTAGAGCATGGATGGACTTGGTATGATTATGACTGTGGATTATTGATTGTAATCATGACCGTAATGTTACAAATGATGTGGTAAAAGTCCCTCGATGGGTCAGTAGTGCATTGATGGACGATTATTGACATGATCATGACCATTAATGAATACACAACTATTCTTGGCATGTAAAGGCAGAATAATTGTACGCGATACTAAAGAATATCCTTGGCCGTAGTGCGGGGTGATTCGATGATGTGGATTATTTATTAAAGTTTCGAGTCTTAGCTATAATAAAGTGATGAAAAACCTTTTAAATCATAAAAGATAGTAGATTTTATTTTCTACTTGACTCTTTTAATGGATCTTGTTCCTACTATGCATTAAACTTGATGTTTATTATATTTTATCGGTTTAACAATGTCAAGGCTATTGATAATTTATTCTCGCATTATCTTAGTCATAATATTTCATTTGGGCTAGTTGAGCTCACCCTTTCTTTCACCTGTTTCTTGTGAAATGAGAACATAGCCGGGACGAGTCCTGGGAACTGAGTAATGGTCTCAGAGGATAAGATTAGTAGTCCTCACTATTCTACGTGAAATAGTGTGATAATAATTGTAATGAGGACTCCTTTTGAGTTTGTATAATATCTAGTAGACATTATTTGTATTCAAACTCACGCTTTATGTCGTATTGTATACCAGCATGTTATATTAGTAAGTTATATTTAAATTCTGTACCATGTATCTGACTACCCAAGATGGGTGATGTATACCTAATTTTGGAGGCGTCACACATGCAGTATTTATTTAACACTTCTTTTGTCATTTAGTAATTTAATCCAATTATAATTGTGCAAAATTATGTTAGTTGATTAAATTAATGGATGAAAAACTTTGTAAAACACGTTACGTATCCAAATATAAAAGAATATACGATAACTAAGGATTCCTTATAAGAAATTTTGATAACTTTACGTTATAAAATGTACTTATAATTTGCATAGTATAATGTTTAATGTTGATACTATTTTGATTTATATATTTGTTATTTTCATTTGACTATATATTAGTTATAATTAATAATATACAATGGTGGATATTGTTTTAGTTTTTGAGCAAGACCCAACTCCAATGAAACCTATATAATAATACATTAGTAACTTATATTTAGCGTGATATTTCTACAACTATTAAAAATGAGGTTATCAAGCAAAAATTTTAAGCAATAAAACCTCAAAAAATAATATTGTAAATAATATTTAATGATTATTTAGTTTTGTATTTAATTTTATAAAAATTTTATTCTTAAAGGATTTTTTTTTCGAATTTGACCCCACTGAACTCCGCGCCTGGATCCTCCCCTGACTAGTATATAATAAGTCAATAAGAGATATTATCCAAATTAATTTGGTTGGCCATTTCAAGGGTAATTTAGACATAAATTTATAATTTTCAAATATAAATTACATATTTATAATAATACATTTTCAAAATCAATGAATATAAGTATAATTTGATATATATATATATATATATATATATAAATGCACGCATAAATCTCACAATAAATAAAAAAAGTTATTAAAAACATTAATGTTGTAAGACCGAAATTTTTAAATAAAAAGGAATTTCCTTTATTTTGAAATAGTAAGGGTGGATTTGATTAATGTGGTTAGTTATGGGTAAAATACGTAAATATTTGAATAAGCAAGTTGTTATAAAATATTCATTATTATTAGAAATATTCGTTTGGTCGTGGAATATTCTTCTTTGTCGGGGAATATTAAATGCGGAATATTGCTACTTGTGTGGGCCCATAATGAGTAAAGCGATTGGATGAAGAAAACGACAAATATAAGTTGTTTATAAATAATTTGGCGTAGTTATTTACTGAATTAATCTTGTTAGAATACCCTATTGGTTAAAATCTGATGTCTGGCGTTGTTGACAAGAAGACATGCGGTATTGCACCAATTATTGATTCTTACGTAGAAAGGCACTACTCAATAATTGTTACAAATAATTATTATTCAATTATTTTATTTTATTGATTCAATAATTCTTTGCATTAATATTTTATATTCTTGTTGTTTCAATAAATTATCATTACACAAGTATTTTCCATTATCAGAGCAATAATTCATCTTATCCGAATAATATTATTAGAAAAAATTATTGACAATGTCTAGAAAGTTCATCTAAGGAGAGGTTTGGTCACCTAATCATGCGCTTGTAGAAGTAAGAGATCCTTATTGGAAAGCCCTCTTTTCCAGGAGCTACGGTCACAAGATCTTGTGATTCGTAATATTATTTGTGAATAATTAATTATTGATTTATATGATGAGGAAAATATTGATTTTATGTGAATATAGATGGAGAAATTTTTTAATGTGACAATTGTTGAAAATTAATATTTTATCTTTTTACGATAAAATAATTCATTTAAATATATTATTTTAATAATATATTAACGGTGATATTTTTATAATGAATGTGGGATATATGAGTATATGAGGAGGAAGAGTATTTTTGTGGCATTAAATGTTTAACACATGTTTTGTGTGTTGGTGGACCCATTTCTTGACCGAAAATTGATTATAGATCGTATAAATCGTAGTTTGTGGATTTGGGCCAATTTCATTTGGAATTTGGAAAAACTTTCTTACGTAAAATTGTAGAGAATTGAATTTCCTATTAAAATTTGCAAGATTCGAATTTTCTGATAAAAGAGCTATTTATTGTGAATTATTGAAGTTTCGATATATCGGGTGTGAATTGATTTTTGGAGTTTAAATTATTTTTGTTAGAAAAACGTTTTTTGTATTTTTTTGGACATCATTAACATGTGTGGCTGGTGTTTTTGACCAAAAGGTGGGCTAAGGAAAATTTGTATAATTATATTAATATTATATTCAATTTTTCGCTTTTTGGTGTTCTAAGCAATTTCCTATAAATAGGGTCTTAGGTTAGAATTGAAAATCACACTTTAAGCCCAAGTTTTCTCTATTTCTCTCTCGATATTTTGAGCGTATTCTTGTGAGTATACTTTGAGTGTTGCTATACGGTCTGCAAGTTCAAATCATAGCATATATCAGGTGTTTCAACTAGAAGTCATTGTCTTTCGAGGTAAGGGATGTTATTTTCTTCTCAAATGATATTATTTCTTCAATATCATTATCTTTGAAATATTGGGTAAAACTTTTATCAAATTTGGAACTTTTTCATGTCGGGTTACTTATTCATGAGTTCTTATTCACGAGTTCTTATTCACGAGTTACTATTCACGAAAGTACTATTCCGTAAGCGTGAAGATGTTTTTTGTAGAATTTTTATCTTTTGGTGTCTGAGTTCTTATTCACGATACGGACTTTATTCACGATATCGACAATTATTCACGAATCTGCAAGACTATTCAATAGAAAATGAAAATTTTTTTTCGTCTAAAATATCTATTATGGATACTAGCTTTGATTGTATCCATGTTTTGATCATTCTTGAATTTTACACCAATGTGATTATTTTTGAGGTATTTTTGGACGTGGATAAAACAAAAGTACGAATCCTTATTCCTTGTCATTTTGTTTCATTTGGATTCGTTTCTTTAAAATATTTTCATCATCCTCGGTCTTAAATGATGATATTCTTGAATATCTTTGGCACGTAGTGCAAAGATGAATGATTTCGAAGAATATCTTTGGTCGTAGTACAAAGATGAGCAGTGTTTAGATGAACATGACCCGGTGATGAATATCTTTGGCTCAGTGGTCAAAATGAATATATTGATTCGGATGTATATTGATTGATGTTTACAGGATAAAATATCGACGATGAACTTTTAAATTCATATATAGAAGATAGTAGTTTGCATTCTCTACTTAACTCTTCTAATGAATTATTAATTCATTGCTGCGAATATTGATTTAAAATTTGTTGTCCATTGTATTCTATTAGATTTTTTCCTGTTGGAGACTAACGATAATTTGTTGTATATTATCTTAGTCATAATATTCTTTCTTGGGCTAGTTGAATTTCACCCTTTTCCTTGTTGTTCCATTTTTTTCTTCTCGTAGCGAGATTATAGCGAGGAACTAGTCGAGGTGTGGAGTGATGGTTAGAGATAGTTGTTTTAGTAGTCTTCACTATTCGTAAAATAGTGTATCAATAATGAGGATTTATTTGGGTATGTATATTGTCTAGAAGATAATAATTGTATTTAAACTCACAGTATATATGTTGTCGTATTTTGCACGACAAATATATTAATAAAGTTGTAGTTATTTCTGTACCATGTATTTGGCGACTCAGAATGTGTTGGATGGAATGGACCTATTTTGGGGGCGTCACAAATGTCATATATATAATATAAAAGAGAAACTTACAATTGAATTAGCTTGATAAACAAAAAATAAAAATTCTCAAATAAAAATTACATAGTTATAATATTTCATGTTCAAATTCAATGAGTATAAGTAGTTTGAATATAAGTGTAATTTGATATATTTACACGCATGCATAAATATCACAATTGAATTATTTTAATAAACAACAAAAATATAAAAATGATAACTTATGTTTCACACATGTTCCGATATATAAATTATAAATATTGATACAAATATTACATATTTAGTTTATTTGTATGAATCATACTCGTATTCGAGTATGAGTTATCAAGCATGTGTAAGTATTGTTCATGAAAAAATAAAATATTCGAATCTTAATCTGAATGATTTGACTCATATATTATTAAATAAAAAACGAGTATAAATCGAATTCCACTCGAATTTCAATGTAATTTATACAACTTAAAAATCTCAATGTAGTTTTGATAATTAGAAGTTCATAACTCATATATCAACCTATCAGCCTTCTACAATTTTTATACACGATTTATTAGGTTCAAGTTCCAACAAAAAAAGGCCCAACCAAAATCGGCACACTGGATGTTGACCAACACATAAAACCGACCCGGCCTGATCGTATTGCAGTCCTGAAATATTCGCAAACGACCGGAACCGGAGCGAAGAAATAAACAAAAACTAGCGTTTAGCGAATTCTACTCCTATTTGAACTGTCCTTTGATTTTCGTCGTTTCTCCATTTCAATTCATCCGCCCGCTTCTCTCTCTATACATTTTTGATCCAGTTAGGGTTTTGTTCATCATTTAATTGATCAAGTCAATCTTCGATCATCGCTATTTTCCTTCAATGGCAGTCTCTAATCTCCAGTCTCCACAGCGATCAGTTCATTCATAGCTCGTGAGGATCGGTTTGAACTTTCACCATGTTCGAAGCACACGTAAGGACTCTAATTTTTTCTGTCTCCATTTACCAATTATGTGATGGAATTGATTTTTTTCCCATTAGTTGTTGATGAAGAGATGGACTCAGAAACAGATGGGATTTTATAATTTAGTTTGTAGTTTGAATTTTCGGTTTCATTATTGAGTTTCGAATGGCTCAGTGAACTTAATTTCTGGACCAATTTTATGTGATGTATGCAATGCATGAAAACAAAAGGGAGGTATAAACTTTAATGTTATATCCCACCCCAGCAAAGATAACATTAATTGATTTAGTTATGATAGCTGTAATTAGTGAAATTAGAATGCAGACGTGAAACTTTTTGATAATTGGGCTACGGATAGTTTATTGGAAGGTCCAATTCATTTTTCGTGTGTTTCTTTATCTACACTGCTTGTAGGATTATGAAAATTGGATTAGGGGTTAAGTATCGGCTGTTCATATAATGAAATGGTGAGTTTGAATAAGAACAATGTCCGAAGGACAATTTGTTGGTGATAACTTCCTGATAACACTCATAAGAATTGATGAAATATTGGACAATTTTATCTTCAAAAACATAGAGGATTTACTGTAGAGCGACTGTGCAGAAACTTATAAATAGATGTATGTATGACAAAGAAAAAAATACGAAAAAGGGAACAAAAACAGTAAACTACAAAAAAGGAGAATAGAAAACATTGAAAATGAAAATATTTAAAAATACTATAGTCACATACACAACTCTTTATACGGTTACTTTTTTGTTTTTTGGTAGGTACCTTTTATAATGGTTAAAGAGAAAAAGAACTTGTTAAAGCCTTTGGACTTTCCATCCCAATCAAAGACATGGTGAAAATTGCCTTTGTAGCTTAACTTTATACTTAGTTGATGTGGGTATTGGAAGACACTCATGTTGGAGGATAACATATTTTAGAGAATTATAGAAATTTCTTTAAATTAAGAACATAATTGTTAATTTGATGAACATAAAATATCATAGAAATAGTAGAAGTAATATAGTATTAAGTATTAATTGAATGATAATATAGGCATCTGTCAGTAGATGACAATTAAACTAAATATTTTCTTTATTCCGAAAGGCCGTTAATCATTTCTGTATAGTTATCTTTATATAGATCTACACACTCACACAGACATTGATATATATTTATTAATACATTTGTTACACATACCTGAAATAGAGAATGAAAATGATAATAGAGAGACACATGATGTCATTGAAAAATGAACAAAGTAGTGGTGGACTGTTATTTGAAGGGAAGAAAGAAGTAAGGTAAATATTTTACACATGCTGCTATTATCGTAATTGTGGACCTACTGTTGCGGCAGAATTTACTGTGTCATTATGACATTTTCTCATGCTATATTGGCCAATATCGCAGCCTCAACTCACTAGGACAACATTGTCAAGATAAAGTGATAAACATTATAATTAGGTCATGATTTTGAGTTGATAAACTCTCGTAAGTCATAGCAACCTATAATTTCAACCATGCGCAATATGGTCATTGCGACGCCTTTACAAAGTCCTTGTTAATCAATTCACCCACATCCCACATCCCACATCTAAAGAGATCATATTACATCACTCCAGTAATGTGTTTGCCAGACGTAATCAATCATCACCACTTCTCGCACTAATTACAAAATGATAACATAACATTAAAATTAAAAAAAGAAGTTTGGAGACATTCATTCTTAATCTCATGCTCATCTTTTTCTACACTGCTCAATGTTGACGAAGTTGTGGAGAGCCTTAATTGCATTTGCTACTATCTTCAGGAGATGGAGGGTGTACTGTTTAACAATTAATGATTTGGGCATTCATATTAATTTTCCCTCAGTTTCTCTGGTGCTATACTGATTTTTATTGCAACTTCTCTGCCCGCATTCCCCCTCCCCCCTTCATCAATCAGCTTAAAGTTCAAGGCTTTATGTAACATGTGATGATGTTTGTTTAGAGTTGATGGATTTAAATCCTATTAATGGGAAAATCAAATAGTTTATATTCTTGTTGAGATATCTATTGATATTTACATGTGTGTAGGTTTTGCATTTACTTCGAAGATATTTGGGTGAGTATGTTCATGGACTTTCAGCAGAGGCTTTAAGAATCAGTGTCTGGAAAGGTATGTTATATATGTTTAGAGATTTGTTGTTTTCTTTTGAGAGATAATCACAATGCGAAGAAGTACTTTTGTGCAATGAAATACATCCTCTAATATAAATATTGTGCAAAGATTATGACGGTAGAGATTTGGGCTTTCCTCAAAGGCTTTCAGGTAGCTTGGGCAAAGGGTTTAAGAAGGGCAGAACTAGAATTCGATTTGGAATCTAGCTTGTAAATCCTTTCCAACACTTGGGAGTTTACCCAAATTTCAACTTGGTATCCACATTAATGGTTGGCTTAACAAGGATTAGGAGTGGTAAAAAATAAAGGATTGGGAGTGCAAGTTGCTGCATTCGTGGAGAGAAAAATCATTTGCAGATTTCCCTACTAAGGATATCGTAAACCTGATGGCATTTCAATTAATAAGTCCCCTCCTTGCCAACAGGAACAATTGCTCTTAAATGATGTAATGGGAGTGGCTTCTCCAAGATTTGTCCCTACTTTTTTGTTTGTATACGAATACAACATTTTTGTTGTTCGTTATAGTTTACCACTCTATACATATTGTAATGCAGTTATTTTAATATTGCATTGGAAGAAGTTATAGACTTTCTTGTTTAAGCTCTCAGTAGGCTCAACTGTGCTTTTGCACATATAATTTACTTTACCATCATTCTCTGTTATTTTGTTATGAAATTTCTATTTGGAGTCTTATGGTGAACTTATTTCATCAATTCTTTTTCACGCTGTTGACAGAGATTTGGAGTCTTATGTTGGAGTGGAAGTATTTTTGTGTGGAAGCTATTTTACTTGTAAGTAAGAAACTAAGTGTTATTGTAAAAGAAAAGGGGAAAATAATTCAAGAAAGAAATCATACATTAAAGTAAGAGAACTCTGTTACATGATTACCCATCAATTACACCAGAAGTTATGCTTTAAAACTTCACTAATCCCTCCGACATTTTCACTGAGGTGAGCATGAAACATTGCGAAGAAGTATGTGGCTTTGGCGCTTGATTTGTGGATCTATATAATTTCATTTCAAGGACGAGGATATGTCAACTTAATGATCAATATCCCATGAACAAGTACTTATAATATCTGTTTGTTCCACCTTAGCATCATAAGCTCCCTCATGCACTAGTTGTCTAACCTAGTAGTAGTCCTTGAGTGACCTGCAAAATTACTTTTAAAGTTTTCGTAGAAACTTTCCACCAACCATTTTCTTGGTAAGGACTTGCCAATTTCAAGAAGTGACAATTCCTGTTCCCTTCGTCTTGATTTCACACATATATACTTTGAATTCTCTCTCCAAGAGAAATTTTAATTTAGTTGATGGGGCAAGCATTGGATAAATGCACTTATAAAGCACATGTATTTATTCCTTGATTTGTTTTACTTTTCTGGTAGGTGATGTGGTTCTCAAAGACTTGAAATTGAAGGCAGAGGCACTGAATTCACTAAAACTTCCTGTCATAGTCAAAGCTGGATTCATTGGCACAATAACATTGAAGGTATTTTCTAGTCTTTGTTGGATCTTTCCCGGTAGAGTATATTCTCGATGTAATGCCACAGTTCACATTGGAATATCATAAGATCTTACCTCTACTATTGAGAGTGCTAATAATTCATCATGACTTTTGGGTGGGCTGTTTGGTGCTCTTGGGATAGTGATTGAGGCTCGATTCAAGCTTTGATTTGGGTCTACAAAGGGTATTAGAACTGACCTGTACTGAGTTGTAATCTACTTTGCTTTAACCCTCGAGGGGACACGTGGCATAGAATTGTGGTGGATCTTGCTGGTAGGTAAATTGTGGTGGGAGATGATCTATGTCCCATGTCGGTAAGATGTGAGGGTGAGACCGGGCCTAGTGAGCCTAATGATCTCACTAATGAGGATGTCATGAATTTAAGTGGGGCTAATTGTAATATTTTAGTCCTATATCGGAACACGTGGCTTATCATTAGTGAAGTCGAATTTAATAATACTACCTCCGTCCTAAAAAAGATGTACAATTTCTTGTTAAGATTTATTAGTGCCATTTCTTGAAAAATGTTTATGGTATATAAATATAAAATCTATTAACTGTGAATGGCGTACAAAGCATCCTAAACATCAGGCTAGAAAAAGTAATATAACAGATTCAGGACTGTAAAAGTGCGAGATCTTACCTAGATCCATGTCAAGGCTCAAGTGTTTTGGAGGTAAACAAAGGGAAAATCTCAAATCTATTAGACTCTAATATTTCATGCTTCATGGTCATTCTATGAAATGTGCTTATTATTGAAACCTCCCCCCTCCCCACGCCCCCTTTAAAAAAAAATAAAAAATTAGGCAGTTATTTTATTCATATTATAGAAGCAAATGAGGAAGGGAAAAAAGTCTTAACATCCAAAAGAGTTGTCAAGTGGGCAACACAATAATGAGTAAAAAGAGAGAAAAAAATTTAAAACAAAAGACTCCGTTCTTAGTAAACTTTAGCGATCACATTCAAGGTCTTAACTTTAGGTACTGTCATGAGTGGTTGAGAAAATCTCAAAGTGGTCTTTTGTTTTGATTCAACATTCACCATATTCTTCTTATTTTTGTTTTTGAATTGATATCAATAATTATGTGTAAAATATGAGTTATTCCGTTTTCTTCAACTTCTGATTAAAATAATAGGTTCCTTGGAAAAGTCTTGGCAAGGAGCCTGTGATTGTGCTCATTGATCGTGTGTTTATTCTTGCTCATCCTGCACCTGATGCAAGGTCTCTTAAGGTAGGCAAGCATGTATAGTTGCTCAACGGATACTTTTTTTTTTAAAATTTTATTCTCTTTAAATAATATCTGCCATTTTTCTTAGGAGATGATGTTTGCTTTTGCTGTAAATTTTTGTAGGAGGAAGATCGGGAAAAACTTTTCGAAGCGAAACTTCAACAGATTGAGGTAAACTTTGTTACACATCTCTGATACTTGTACTTGTTATGCCAATCTTGTTTTCTTCAACCTTTGTTAAAACAATAGGTACCTTTAATGTTTGTTCCACTTTTTTCTTACTGGAGAACTCCTTGATTTCCCTCTTTATACTCCATTCTAATTAATCTATTTTTTTCTCCTTAAAAATAATATGAGCTAGATATATCTGAAAACTTTTTGTGTTCTCTAACATTAACAAGGAGTTGTGTCCTCTGTTACAATGGGGAAAATTGTTCTAAAACCACTTTTCTATTGAATCACGACCACCATATACCATCAATTTTTTTGACTGATTGCACGGGAGTAACTTTCAGGAGACTAGGAGAGTAACCGGTTTTTGCTTCTTCTGCTTATTTTTTGTTTCACGATATATATATATGTATGTATGTACGTATAGGAAAAATGGCGTATGTATCTTAGACACACACAAGCTTGTGTGTGTCCTGTGCTTAATACGACGTAATATTGGTTAATAAAATGGTGAAATTTTAAAACAGCCATTAATGAAAATGGTGAAGCAAGCTTGTGTGTGTCTAAGACACATACTACCTTTTCCCATATATATATATATACGTGTGTTGTGTTATTTTTTAATTGTCCATTGCATGCAGGAGAGTAACCTATTTTGCTTCTTCTGCTTATTTTTTGTTTCATATATATATATATATATATATATATATATATATATATATATATATATATATATATATATATATATATATATATATATATATATATATGCGTGTCTTATGAATTTTTGTATGTGTCTATTGCATGCAGGAAGCTGAATCAGCTACACTTGAAGCAATATCAAGATCAAAGCTTGGCAGTGTATGTCTTTGATTTTTTATCCTATGCTCTGTTCAATTTGTTGAGGACCTTTTTTTTCTCTTCCCCTAAATGATGCTAATCTACAGTAATTAGATAGGTTGCTTTTACTTTTAAAGATGTTGGTTTGCATTGATGATATAGGTTGGTTTACTTTTGATTTATAATATTTCATGTTAGCATTCTTTGTTGTTTTTAAAATGTTTGATTTGATTTTATGACAAAAAAGAATGCCTAATTTGAAATTCTTTATGTTATATAAATTAATTGTAGGGTTCTTGGTGGGTATTAATTAAGATTACAGTATAGAAATTTAACCTTTCTGTTAAATTATACCTGGCTGATTTAATGATTTTAGGGCAGTATTATTACACCTTAGTCTCACATTAGAGCATGTGAATTTGATTAGTGTGGATAAGGCTCCACTCTACTATCAAATAGTACAACAGTCGTGACCTTTTGGGTAGGACAATGGTGGGTGTAGTTGATGCTTGTTAGACCTGGCAAACGGGCGGGCCAAGCCCAAACGGGCCGGGCGAGTGGCTGGCCAAAAAGGCCCGGGTTTTGTTGGGCTAAAATTCTGTAGCCCAAAGCCCGGCCTGTGGCGGGGGGCCGGCCCGCAGGCCGAGACCAATGCGTGCCTATTTTATGCTATTTTTTTGGAACAGGCTGGGCGTGTGGCGGGTCGGGTAAAAAACGGGCGGGCCAACAATGCCGGATTTTACTGGGCTAAAATTCTGCAGCCCAAAGCCCGGCCTGATCCGCGGGCTTGGGCCATGTTTTGCTAGGTCTAATGCTTGTGGGACAATGAATTGATTTGGACTCAGATCTAGATTGGGTGGTTGGTACTTAATTGCAGATAACACTGTCTTTCATTATGCTCTCTACATGAGAAAATTTTTACTTCCTAGTGAACTTAGAAATTATCTTCCCCAAGTTTGTGATCTATTTGTGGATGTAAGAATACTAGCTGAATTTTTTTTTATTTGCTTTAGAGATTTAGCTGACCGATCATTCTTTAGCAGCCTTCTTCAGGAAATTCTTGGTTGGGTTCGTTGATTGCTACAATCATTGGAAATCTTAAGATATCCATTAGCAATGTTCATGTCAGATATGAGGATTCGACCAGGTTAGTGGACATGTGACTGTTTGATGTTGTAGTACACTTTACTATTAGTTGATAATTTATTTCTGTGTGTATGTTTTTTTGGTCTAGTTATTGATTGTAATTAATGTAATCCTTCATTTGCCTTCATGATTTCGTTTATGTACAATATTGAGAAATTTATTTGTGGTGTAGCAATCCGGGAAATTCATTTGCTTGTGGTGTTACTCTGGCAAAGCTTGCTGCTGTCACAATGGATGAGCAAGGAAATGAAACTTTTGATACCAGTGGCGCTCTGGATAAATTGCGGAAGGTTAGCTCCATTGCTTCCAGCTTATGTTAACTTTGGCAAATCAGATCAGGCTGATGTAGGATTTTCCATCTGTACTAGTAGTCTAGTACATTTGGTCAGTGTTATGGGTTTTCAGTTAATGTTATGTAAATAATGCTGTTGAGTGTTGAAAATTGTTTTGGGTGTGTCTGGACATGAATTTTCCTTCTGAATTGGGTGCAGTGCTTGATATTACTCCCTTTCCCTTAAGGTGTAGGGTGTTCATTGTGGAAAGATGTTGTTTGATAATTTCTAATCTTTTAGTAACATTTTTCCATTTATGTTGATTTGATTCTGAAATATCCGGAACACCTAAAAGACGATCTTTCTTAAATAAATATTTGGAAGGAAATTGCAAATGTCCTATCAAAAAATGTAAACTACATCTTAATATTGAGTCATTGATATTTTAGAAGTTGTGCATCCAATGCAACTTATATCTTTACTTGTATTTACCTGACTATGCAAGTATCAGGATTGAAACTTATATGTTCCTTTTGTAGTCATTGCAACTTGAAAGGCTTGCCATGTACCATGATTCCAACCGTCTCCCATGGAATTTGGATAAGAAATGGGAAGATCTTTCCCCTAAGGAATGGATTGAGGTATGCTCTAATTCTGCAGAATTTGAAATAAAAAGGCATCATGGGTGGCTTAACTATCTGACTTTTAGACTTCTACATCTCTAACAAAGTTATTATTTACATGATCTAGATTTTCGAAGATGGTATCAATGAATCTAGTGTAGGTGGTGGAATGGTGTCTAAATGGGCTCATGATCGCACCTACTTAGTTTCACCAATCAATGGAGTCCTTAAATATCATCGTTTAGGAAATCAGGAAAGAAGTAATCTTGACGAGCCATCCGAGAAGGTTTCTCTTATTCTTAGTGACGTGTCTTTGACAATTACCGAGGTGCTAAATCTTGACTCATTACATTCTCTTTAATGTATGCTGCCTTTTGGTGTTTGCCAACTTTATCTGCCTTATCTTTGAAGAAAGTAATATTTTCAAATTGTTTTCGAGAAGATGTCTTGTTATTTGGCTTCTATGCTCACTAGTTCTATTGGTTTCCTCAAGGTTCTGGCTTTAGACCTAGGAAGGAACAAACAAAGGAAAAAAAAAACATTTTATAGCCATTATAAAGTCTCTATTGACTTTACCACTTATGACCAGTAATATCACTGCGTCATCATTTGGATACCTTTGTTTTTGACTTTTGAGGTCTCAGTATTATGTTGTCCTATTCTTGTGCTTGCTCTTAACCTCAAGTTGTTCTCTCTAATTTGTTTAGTAAACTAGAGGACAACTAAGAGGATTTACATAAATTTTTTAGTTGTATTCTAGTTGTCCTTTTCTTTGCAGAAATCTTAGAATCAGCTTTATTTCTCTTATTTTTCTCACAGGCTCAATATCATGACTGGATCAGACTCTTGGAGGTTTTCTCAAGATATAAGTTATATGTTGAGGTTTCTCATTTAAGACCTGCGGTGGCAGTTTCAGAGAATCCCTATTTGTGGTGGCGTTATGCTGCTCAGGCTGGTTTGCAGCAGAAGAAAATGTGGTAATATACAATAATGTATAGTTGGAAAGATGTTTTTAACCATGATTTAAAAATTCCATGCATTTCCACTGAAACTATCAAACTTTTCCAATTCAAGTTAAAAGAAACTCCGGAGCAGTTTCTATGATAACCATCAGGCTAAGCTGTTTTTGGTTTTGCTTTATTGTTCGACTTAAATTAAATTTATGTGGAGGTATTCTTTCGTATTCATATATTTGTTTATATATACGCTATTCTATACCATTCATTTATTATTTTATTTCAATAATATTTATATTATTTTTCATGTGTCTAAAATTTGATTGGTCAATTAGTTGCATCATAACTCTTGTGATAGTCTTTATTATAAATAAATAAAATGTCCTTGCTTTTCGAATACATTACCATATTGTTTGTGTTTCTTAATAAATGAAAGACTCAACAAAATTTTGAACCATGATTTTAACCACAAGTGATTTTCTGTGTGAAACCATGAACATGAAGAACTGCTACTTCAATCATTATATTTAGATTTTTGCAAGTTGAAATGTAATATTATCTCCATCTCCAGTTCAAAATTAATACTTCCTCCATCCCACATTTTTTGATACAGTTATTTTAGTGTGTGTGTGTGGTATGAATTTTAAGATGTCTTGAAAGTACATCTGGATATTATTTTCTGAAAATAGTCGTAGTATAGCTAAAAGTACAACATTTGAATATATTAAGACATTTAAATGTATAGCATTCATTATGCTTTCGACACGTCTTAAAATTTGTGCCTCAAAAACTAGAAAAAGCCCTTATAAACAATGTAGGATGGAGGGCGTATTATTTTTTTCCTGACTAGTGAAAATTAGTATAAGTTTGAACCGCCTTAACTAACTATTCATATTTGTATCCTTTCAGCTATAGATTCTCGTGGGACCAGGTTCAGTACATGTGTCATCTGCGTCGGCGGTACATTCAGTTGTATGCTGGTTCACTGCAACAGTTGTTAAATGTTAATAATTCAGAAATTAGAGATATAGAGAAAGATCTTGATCCTAAAGTAATTCTTTTGTGGAGGTACTATTTATTTGTTTTTGCCATACTTATGCTACTAGGTAAAATGTGTGCATAATGCTGTTGCTTTACCATCTCTAACTTGTGCTTTGTATTTGTCTACTTTATTCTATAACTTGCATTTCTTAAAAAGTAAATAAAGGTGGGGCATTTTTTGGTAGTTTAATTGTCTGAGCAGCTTCAGTAACACTTTCCTGCTCTCTAATTTGAATTTCTGTTGTCTAAATGTGGAGCATAGATTGCATAAAGTTTTAGCTGTTTGACTTACTGATATTATCAAGGATATACCCTTCATTGACACATGCTTATATATTACATAAGTGCGCATGTATAAAATTTGGTGTATGCACTTGTATGTGTTTATGTTTGTATGTGTATGTTTTCATCAGGGTTTACTTGCATGACTGCCATGTACGGGACATAATAGGAATATCACTTTTAGTCTTTTAGCTGCTTCCATTATATGGTTCTACATTTAAGATTACAACCTATCCTTCTTTCTCTACTAATCCACTAACTTTACCTCCTCCAGTGGAGTGACTTCTTCATCAGTCAATCATCTAAACTCGCTGCCTTAGCCGCCGCTGCCACCACCACAGCCTAGTGAAATTACTCTTTCATGAAACACCACTGCCTAGTGAAATTACTCTTTCATGAACTTTGTTCTTGTCATACGAAGCCCATCATAATAATGTACCTTCCATTATTATTCTAAGGCTCTATTTAATATGGTAACTAGAAAATAATCAAATGTTAATATGTATATGGGGTATTTGGACCAAGGGGAACATGATTATTTTTTGTAATTCTTTTATTGCTCGCTTCAGAAAAGGGTCCTTTTTAGCTTTTCTTTGGGTTCCATGGTGGGGCATTTTCGAGGGTAACAAATACTAATTTTAGTTGCGAGTATGTAGTAATCCTTAAATGAGAACTTGTATGTCCTTCTTTGTGTTTGAGCATTTGAATTAAGGGGAAGCTATCCGTGATGTGTACTTGATATGCTAGACTTTTTGGCTTTGGCTTTGCTAGTGGGAGGGAGTTGACTTCAGAATAGATATGGCGGAAGGAATATAACAATGTGAGCTTTTCAATAGGTCTTATTTTAGGCTGTTCCAACGCTCTCGGTTTTTTCATCGGGAGAGTAGCTGGAGGGTTTGGGTGCCACGGAAGGTGGTCTTTTTCTTTTGAATAATTTTGTTGGGAAGAGAGGAATCAACTCGGGTTAAATCAACTTTGGTACATGTACTGGTACCCGACTTTCAAATTAGTACCTAAACGGAAAAAGTTTCCAAACGAGTGTTTGTACTAAAAATAATTTTCAAACTAGTATCTATACAAGTAAAATATTTCATTTTGTTAAAATAAATTAACAGATGTAATGAAAAACCCCTACATGAATTTTGTGTGTTTGTGGCTCCAATGTGGAGTTAATGTGGATGCTAACATAGACTTGTGGCCTATAAATATGAGAGAGTTTTATATTACAATGGATTGGGTAAAACAAGATTCATTAATAACCTTTTGAATTTTAAGATCAAAGATAAGAGTTTTTTTCTCTCTAAAGCTTCCAAATCTTTATGAACAATATATGAAACACAGATAAAGGAAAAGAGAAAAAGTCCGAGCATAAAGAAATTTATGAACAAAAATACTATATGAGGATGTGGGATTTGAAAAGCCTAAAATGGGCTCTATTGATTTGAAGAAAACCCGACAAAAATTTATTTCATTTTCAAAAGAAAGTCCTTTAGGTCTTTTCAATGCAAGGTATGAAGATAAAAAGAATTTCAGATGGGCTTTTTAGTTGTGAATTTCAAAATACCCACCATCAAGCTTTTGAATCTCAATGAATCTCACCAATTTGGGAATTTTGCCATCAAATCTCAAGAATTTTGATTTTGGATTCAGTTGGGCGGTACATAGGAGCTAGCTGGGTAGCACACGGGAGGAATGAGAGGGAGTGAAGGAGGACATCAATCAAGATTTGGACATGTCGTTCATCATCCTCTTCCTCTATTAATCTTATATTCTCTCTCTCCACTATTGTTTTCTTTTAATTATATGATATATCTTGGTGTGTGTATATATATATATATATTTATGTTCATACAATATTGAAGAAGTATTTTGATTTTGATTCTCTCTCTGTAAAGTTGAGGGAGGTGAAATTTGCTTATGAAGTATTTATGTGCGAAGTATTCAATTCTTTTAGTGTGGTGTAGAAAGACATCAATTGCTTTTCATTTTTCGAAATCCCTTCTTGTTTTATGTGGTATTCATAGAGTTCATCATGTTCTTCACGAAGTTCATCGAGTTCTTGATCAACCTAGTTTAATCTTAAAAGTCTAATTTATTTTAATGGGTACTTGTTTGACCCGGTTCATGTAACGTGGGTCTTTCTGTAAGGTTTTTGGATGAATTTTGTTATATTTAACGGAATGAAAATATTTACGGATACAAGTACTTGGTTTGAAGTTTTTTCAGTTTGAGCACTTTGAAAGTTGGGTTCTAGTATAGGTACCAAAAGTTGATTTAACTCGACCAACTCCTGAGTAGGCGTGTCTTGTGTTATTGCAAGATTTACACGGTTGATCTCTTGCTCCATTGTGAGGTGAGGATTTTATGGTTCATTGTGTTTTTACATGGGCGATGCTAGGGTCGGTTAGTGAGATGCTTTATGTGTGTTGGGTGGTGAAGTTAGGAAGGAATGGAGAAGGTTGCGCGACTCGTAACCATAACACTGGTATTTTGAATGAAAATAGAAACCTCTTGCTTGTAATTGTTCTCCTTTTCTCTTATATTTCTTTTCATTTGGCTTACTCTATGGACTTTTGGGGCTAGTTTTCCTTGGGAGCCTAGTGTATGTAGGTTTTAGGGGGCGTCTTTGTATAGAGTTGGCTGTTGGTTTTGTGTGGCGTAGGTGTGCCTTTATATCCTCTATGCTAGTTTTGAATACTGTAGTGAACTTGTGTTCGCCCCGTTTTTGTACTTCTATTAAATTTATTTACATATCAAACAACAAAATAAAGGATCTTTCATCATCCTCTTGTACTTTACTAGCCTCTTTGTTCTGAGAGTGGATGTGTGATTTGTAGTATAAATATCATTGAATCATGATTCATATAAATATTTAGTGTACATTAAAAGCTTAAAAAAGATGCACATATCAGAGGATAATTTACTAACATATTACCAAATACTTATTTAATTTTACTTTTGTACTCTTGCTGTTCTACGTTTGGGCATATTCTGTGTCAATGTTTGGAAATGGCCATATTTTGTTTGAGAGTCAATGTCTATGCTTCATAGGGAACCACCTATTTTTCAACCAATATCAAATCTTCATCTCTTAATCTTAGTTGCATTTGTCTTTGCTATTAGGAGAAATTATAATATTGTAGAATTTTATTGATATTTGAACCATCTCCATTACTTTTCCTGATTGTTTATCTTTGTGGATGATGTATGTCTCTTTCAGGTTCCTTGCGCATGCCAAGGTTGAATCTGTAAAATCAAAGGAAGAAGCCGAACAGAGGATGTTAAAAAAGAGTAGCTGGTTTCCTTTTAGATGGTTTGTTGTTTTATATTCCATTCCTTGCATTTGGTTCACCTTAATATATGTTTTCCTTTTATTTTTGTTTAGTGCGACTTTGTATTCATCTTTTGGATATCATTGTCATCGGGACAGACTTACTATTAGTTATTGAAATCTCAGGCATACTCCTTCTGAAGATGCCTATGTAGAGGAGACTTCTGAGGCCCAGTCAGTAGAGGAAAGATTAACTAAAGAAGAATGGCAGGCAATTAATAATTTACTAAGCTTCCAACCTGATGAAGATTTGACATTACAATCTGGAAAGGACATGCAACATATGATACAGTATTTAATAAATGTATCTATTGGTCATGCTGCTGCCAGGATCATTAGTATCAGTCAGACTGAGATTGTTTGTGGTAGATTTGAGCAACTTCATGTGTCCACAAAGTTAAAACATCGGAGCACTCATTGTGACATGACATTGAAATTCTATGGATTGTCTGCACCAGAAGGGTCACTTGCCCAGGTTTGCGCTCTATGCCATCATTTGCGTGTATATTCTTAACTCAAGCTTGTATATTTGTCTTTTTATTTTCTTCTTTGTTTTTGATGTTCTGATAATAGAAGGTTTTCAAATTATTCTCGGAACCTTTTTCTTCCTTGAACTTTGCTCTGTTATGTAAATTTCACCATTTGCAAAATTTTCACTTATTTATGCTCTTACTGGAAATTATCTAAGTCACTGTCAGCAAATTGATGGACAACTTTAGCGTCTATTGTTGTGTTTCCTTTTTGTGAAGCTTCTAGAGAACTATTTTGGGTTTTTGGTGCTTCATAATTTCTCCGTTTCAAATAGAAGTGATGATATGACTATAATCAAATCAGCTGGGTGACATGATTGATGCTTGCCTGGCTTTATCTATGTATCTCTTCATATTGCAGAGTGGCTGTAGTGAGCAGAAGGTGAATGCATTAGCTGCTAGTTTTGTATACTCACCAGTTGGGGAGAATGTTGACTGGCGGCTTTCAGCAACAATTTCTCCTTGCCATGTCACGGTGATTTTTTAATTTTTGTTTGTTTGTAATTTTTTGTTCTTTGTTATGTTTCTATCATGTTTAGTAGATTTATTACATCATCTATCAGATTCTTAGTAAAATTTCTTTAAAGGTTTTCTTTTCTATATATTTCATCAAGTACATTTTCGTACTTCTCTTGCACATTTTTTGTCAAATGTAGATAGGGGGTATGTATACAATCCTTTGTTCATGAGAAATGTTTAGGATTGGGAGTCACATGAAGTGTATGGGCTTCTCATTTAGCTGATGTTGAGCCACCTCATGGTAGCCGATAGTTTTTTGTCCATTTATATCATGGGACCGGTGCCTCTATATGGGCAAGGAGGCAGGGAGTTTATTTTAGAGCTGTAAATGAGACGAGTCAAGGCAGACTTTGGTTTGCTGAGCTTGAGCTCGTTTAAAGTTAAACAAGCAATGTTGAATTGGACTTTATTCAAGCTTGGGATTTGGTGTACGAACGGGAATCATTTATCGAGTCAAGCTCGAACTTGAGCCGGGTTTAAGTGAATCCAACTTAGTTGAGCTTAAGCCTGACTCATTTAACTTTATTATTATAAAACTTAAAGAATAATAATTAATTCAATGCTAAACAAGTCTGGCTTACTCGAGTCGGGCACCACACTGTTCGAGCTTGACTTGTTTAACTAAACCAGCAAAGGAGCTTATTTGAGCTTTACCTCGTTTAACAAAATCTAAGTC
Source organism: Panax quinquefolius (assembly GCA_020205615.1). Classification (NCBI taxonomy): domain Eukaryota; kingdom Viridiplantae; phylum Streptophyta; class Magnoliopsida; order Apiales; family Araliaceae; genus Panax; species Panax quinquefolius. The sequence continues at coordinate 122,779,889 of CM035171.1, read as the reverse complement.
AAACTTAGTCGAGCCGAGTTGGGCCGGGCTCATTGACAGTCTGGTTTGTTTACAGCTGTAGTTTATGTGGAGGGGTATCTAGTAAATAGGGCTCTCCAATGGGCGGCCTTTTTTCCTTGTAAAAACCTTAGGGTGTAGTTCTATTATAAGGTGTCTAGTCTAGCAGAGGGTAACCTGCCGGTTGCTGTGTGATGATTTTGGGGCTGTGACGAAAGGCCTGTTGTTGAGGGTGACTGACTGTCGGTGAGGTTAGGGTGACTGGTCAGTTGCACATGGCTGGCTGGTTTAAGTGTTTGACTTTTGGTCTTTTATAACTGTCTTAGGTTCTGATGACAGTTTAATCAACCAAACAAATTTTTTTTGGGGTTAGTTTATATATGTTAGAGTACCCACTACCCGAGATTCTTCATTTGAATAGAAGTTGCAACGGATTCACTATTATTTATTCTCTTTTTGACATTCTCTAAACTAACAATATTGATCAAGATAGCCTCGGTTAAAGTTGGGGAGATTCATTGTAAACTGGAATTGTTTGTGTAAAGTTGAGGTGATAGTTAGGGGCTGTTTGTTTAGGACTGAATACATCTGGCTGAATTGGTCAGCCATTAAGTGCGTTTGTTTTGGAAAAAAATCGTGATAAATCAGTCAGATGATTGAGCTGAATGGCTAAGTCAGGTTTTTTTGGCTAAATGGCCGAATGAGTAGCTGAATAAAGTAAAAAAATTATAAAAAAATATTAACTATTATATTAAGTAATATTAAATAAATTTACAACAACTTTGAATTTTTTTCAGAGGGGTAAAATAATAAAATTTTGTCATTCAGATATTTCAGACATGTTAATTATCAAACAACTTTTTTCATTCAGATTCAGATTCAACTCATTCAGATTCAGATTCAGATTCATTCAGTTTTTATCAAACACCCCTTTAGTCATCTACTCTTTCATTGCAAGGTGCCAAGTGATTTCTGGTGTTTGATGTTTTCTCTTCATGAATCGTATGGGTTATGCCTTTATGGTGAGACAGTTGCCTTGCTTGTGTAGGAGTTCAGTTAGGGATGGAGGAGATAAAATCTTATTCTACATTGTTTGCAGTTGATTATTAGGAGGGAGAGAAACAATCATTTCTTTGAAGTTGAAGGGAGATTGAGAGACCTGTCTTCTAGATTAATTTTAGTTTTTTGTCTCTTTAACTTTTGGCTTGAGGAAGTGTTCCTGGGACCTTTGTTTCTGATATCGATTTTTGGAGAGTAATTGTATATACTTTTCTTGGGCTGTTTCTTATATAGAGGTAGGCATTTTTGTGTTAGAGGAGATGGGTATCATTTTGATATAGCTATGTGATTATATTAATACATTCTATGTACCCAGGTTTTGTCCTTTCTCGCATGAAAAAGAAAAATGATCTCAATGAAAATAGTATGTGAGGCGGGCTGTTTTTTATGAGCTTATTCTTATCCTGGAGTTACTTTTTGATGTTCACTGCTTTTGGCTATATACATTGATTTTTAGGCCTAGTCGTTGATGTTTTTGCCTTTTACTTCTTCATTATTAGTCAACATTTTAAAATAAAAGCTTTTTTTTCTTTTAAACTTGTTTTCTAGGTTTTCATGGAAAGTTATGATCGTTTTCTAGAATTCTTGAAGAGAAGTAAAGCAGTTAGTCCTACCCTTGCATCGGAAACTGCCACTGCTTTGCAGGTAATGCCATGAAATGCATAAAATATACATTGATTATCTTATGAAGAATTACTAATTTAAATATATTGGAAAATGCAGAATAAGATTGAGAAGGTGACTCGTAGAGCTCAAGAGCAATTTCAAATGGTTTTAGAAGAACAGAGCAGGTTTTCTTTTCAAATTGTTCTTCCCAAAGTGCTGTTCTTTCAATTTTAATATATCTATATTGTTTTTCGTGATTCCAAAAACTTCCAGTTCTCTTATGTGCCCTATTTGTATCATGGTTCAAAGTCACGACGGCGACCAAGATTTTTATTTTTGAATACACACCTTTTCGCTAGTTAGGAGCTTCCAATATTTAAAAAAAATTCTAAATAATAAGAACAACAAGATTGATCATTTTCTATAACACAAAGATACCATCTAATATACATAACATTTTCTCATACTTGTCTAATGTTATATCAAATAATATTTGAACAATAGGATTTTTAGACACTCTAAAAAGGTGTATAAAGGCAATAAAAGAAGTTAAATTGTTATAAATTGATCACTCTACATTATCATCCTCTTCTTGTTAGTCAGTAATAGCTATTATCATTTTTTGATAAGTTAGTATGTATTTTTTTTTTTGATAAAAGAAGAATACTTTATTGATTAGAAGAGAAAATTACAACGCACCTCCCAACAGAAAATAAAGAAAACAAAAATGAGAACAACTTAATATTAATGAAGCACAACCCGCTAATCTTTTTCAAGTTCGGATAAAGAAATTCCTCCAAAAATTCCTATTGTATGAGCCCAGTGAGAAGCAAAGAATGATATTTTATCCCAAAGTAACTCGATATTTGTATTCTGATCGCAAACAATTCTAGCATTCCTCAATCCAAATCCCCCACAAAATAGCAAAACAAGCATATCTCCAAATGATCCTCCTATGTATGACCAAAACTATTGAATTTGCATAGTTAAAGATCTTCCACCGAAGAGGGAAATATCCAACTTTCCCCCATGACACTAAATAAACAGCACCACAACCACCAATACAACGAACAATGAAGAAACAAATGACAATGAGACTCACTATCCTTCAAACACATTACACACATATCTGGGGATAAAGATTTGTAAGGCCTACGCCTTTGACACATATCATTAGTATTAAGCCGACCAAGAGTTAAGGACTACATAAAAGCCTTAATTTTTATGGGAGCCTTGCTTTTCAAATATAAGAGGCAACTAGACGAAGAATCAAAACACCAAACACGCTTATCCAAGGACTGAGAAAAGGAAGCTGAATTAAGAAGTTGAATAAATAAAGAGAATTCCTTCGTCTCCCTGTCATTTAAATTACGGAAAAAATGAAAATCCCAAGAAATTGAATCTCCCTCCCAAGTATAGAAATTAGAATAGGAGAGTTATGCTCAGACGAGAGGTAAAAAAAATGAGGAAAAACTATTGAAAGAGGAATATTTCTTATGACCTATCAAATATCCTCCCAAAATCGAATTTTCATGCCATTACCAATTTGGAAACGAATAAGAAAATAAAAGGAAGTGTAACCTTGGGAGCGAGGACTAGAATAAGTAACACAAGAAGGAAAAGGATTTGCATCCCATTTTGCTGAATTCCATACTTGCTTCTAATCACCTGATGCCAAAGAGAGTTGGGTTCTAAATGACCTAAAACCCCCTTCCTCTATTTATTAATATTTATTGTTCTTATTATTTTTTAACAAGTCAGTATGTAAATATACATATTTTATTTATTAATATTATACCCTTTGTCCCACAAAAAGAGTCCCAACTTTGAATAGTATTACTTTTATTATTAGTCCCTCTGTTACACCGGTTATTTTACCTTTGTTTTTCTCTTACACCGTTATTTCTCCCCTTTACGCTGTTATTTCTTTTGGCTACGGCGAAATTGTGACTACGCACGACCTTTACTTTGACAATGCTTGAAATTACGATTCACGGTCTCTTTATCGGAGCGGTGACTAAAGAACCAAAACTGATACGCCGATATTTTGGTGACGCGGCTGCTTCTTTGAACCATGGTTAGTATTTATTTGTAACTTGTACATGAGTCACTACAAATGGGTTGATACCTCGCTACAATATATACAATATATGCAGCATGGTTCTAAGAAAGTCCCTTTTGACATCTATATGGGCATTGGCGATGGGGGCCTTCCATGATTAATGAAGTCAGATATTCATAGGGAATTAGGGATTGGGCCTGCCTATGGATTTCTTTTTAAATTATTTTTTGTTTTTGGTTTGTATGTTTGATTGTTTGGTGGACTTCTTGACCATTGTATCCCATCTCTATCTCCTTCCTAAAGTATAATCTTCTTTCATCGTAAAAAAGTTATGATTTTCTTTTGGTTAAGGGCATCAATAATTAGTAGTAATTGTTATTTGTTTCAGCAACGACATTAGAGTAAGTTTCTTACTTTAATGTTCTTCTGTTACTCCTGATTGTTTGTTTTATGAAAGTCTAATATTTTTATACTGATACATATTTGTTTATATAATTTCTCTGTTTCAGATTTGCTCTTGATATTGATCTTGATGCCCCGAAAGTTAGAGTTCCTATAAAAACTTGTTCCTCTTCCACATATGATAGTCATTTTCTTTTGGATTTTGGTCATTTTACATTGCACACTAAGGTATGCTTCACTTTATTTTTCGAAATTCTTTGCTACTGCATTGGCTTCACTCAAATATTTTTGTTTTATTTCAGGAGGCTCAGCCTAGTGATCAGGGGCTCAGTCTATATTCTCGTTTTTATATATCTGGAAGGGATATAGCTGCCTTTTTTATGGATTGTAGTTCTGAAAGTCAGACCTGTACGCTGGCATCTTCTAGTTTTGATAGTCTACCCTCTCCATCTCCTGATCTTGGAGATGCTTATAACTTTTATTCTCTCGTTGATAGGTGTGGAATGGCTGTAATTGTTGATCAGGTATAATTTCTTACTTGAACTGCTTATTATTTAATTGGATAACGTAGAAAGCTTTTTCTGGCTGTAGTGCTGACTTCAACATTTTTATCATGAGCTTTGCTTTATGTTTGTCTTTGAAGATTAAAGTGCCTCATCCAAGTCACCCATCAACGCGCATATCCGTTCAAGTTCCTACCCTTGGCATTCACTTTTCACCAGTCAGATATTCCCGTCTTATGGAATTGTTAAATATACTCTATGGTACAATGCAAAATGGCACTCAACCTGTAGGTGAAAATTTCCAAGCTGAACTTGCACCCTGGAATCCCCCAGATCTTGCATCCGAGGCTCAAATCCTTGTTTGGAAGGTGCATCTAAAGATGATTTATGCTGCCAAAATCAGCTCCTATGTTAAATGCCTTCGTCTTCCTGAACATCCTATTAAAAATAAATATATATTTTGTTGTACTTAGGGAATTGGCTATTCTGTTCCTGCATGGCAGCCTTGTTTTCTTGTGCTGTCTGAATTTTATCTTTATGTATTGGAGTCTGAAATGTCCCAGAGTTATCACAGGTGTTCGAGGTAAATGTTGTTTCTTCCTTGCGTTTTGATTCCATTCTTGCTAATTTTTCAGCAAGGCATAACTTTTTGGTTCCTCTCTCTTTAGTGTATGTCTGAAACTGAATGTTCTCTGGGAATCTTCAATTTGTATTTTGATGTTGAAATTTCTGCAGCATGGCTGGTAAACAAGTATTTGAAGTACCTCCAACCAATGTTGGAGGTTCACCATCTTGTATCGCTGTTAGTGCCAGAGGAATGGATACCCAAAAGGTTGGTCATTCTAACTTCACCCAATTGCCCCTTTGAATCTTATTGTTCTTTATTTTCTTTGGGTGCTTAACTTTGTTTCTTTTATATTGTAAAAAGGGTGATTATTCATAGGAAGCCAATTAGGTCAGACATTTCATGTCGTATTATGTATCCTCGTGTAAATTAATAATGCTTTATTTAATTAATCTCCTTATAGAAAGAATTTAAACTGTAAATTGTTATCATGCTATGTCATTCCCATTTAGTATGCAAGAATTCTGCAATACTGTACTTGCTAATAAGATCAAGCTTTAATTTTTTCTTACTCCGTCCTATCACTTTGTTCATGCACCGTTTAATGAGAGAAAGGTACAATCATTTGATAGAGATAAAACCATAAAACTAGGAAAAAAGTTGTGAAAGGAAAATATGAATATATTGATGCTTTATTAATATTTATTTGTTCTTGAAATTGCGATGAGAAGTTGATGGCTTCTGTTACTTTATACATTTTGCATTTTTTAAGAAATAAAATTTGTGATACTTTGGAAGTGCCTTCTTTTGGGGACTTTTTTTTTATAGTTATGAATGTACGTTTTGATGTGCTATGGCTATGCTGATGTCTTTCTATGCTTATTGAAGACACTTCTCAATTAATATTTGTTCGAATTATAATTGTTGTTTTTATTTTTTGTGAAGGCTCTGGAATCTTTCAGTACGCTGATAATAAAATTTGGGGATGAGGAGGAGAAGGCTACTTGGTTGAGGGGACTTATACAGGCCACGTATCGAGCTTCTGTACGATGCTATGATCTTTTTACTTATTTGTGCTTGTTTTTTCGTCACCCGATATATATCAAGTATGAAACGACATGTTAAATATGTGCTTGATATAGGCCCCTCCTTCTGTTGACGTACTTGGACAACACGATGATGTGACAGTCTTTGCGGGACCTCGGCCAGCTAACTTGACAACAGCTGACCTTGTTGTTAATGGGACATTAGTAGAAACAAAGTTATCAATATATGGAAAGGTTAGCTGTTACATTTTCTTCTAGAGCATTTTTTGTTTCATAAGTGGTTTTAAGACTAATATGTTTTTAAATGTTGAACTTTATTGTTCTCATTTATATCCAGTTGCAACTTGCATGTACGCAATATAATAAATAATTTGTCTCTTCTTCCCCTACTATTCCTTATCTCTTCCTTTTATCTCATATCAGGCTGCAGATGAGGTGCACAAAGAGCTTGAAGAGACATTAATTCTGGAGATTCTTGCTGGTGGAGGAAAGGTATGTGTGGTTGGTTGATCTCGTAATATTCCTTTTACTCCCTCTGGTTGAACTCTTAAAATTCTGTTTGGAAATTAAAAATTAGACTTTTTGCTCAGATGATAGCTTCTGGGATTATTTCTTTTGAAGACTTTTGTTCTTTATGTAATTATCCCAACAATTTAGTAACTTTTCTGGCTGAAGTTTCGTGATTATAACCTTAAACTGTGGGATTAGTTTGAAATGCCAATTGGCGGTTATCTATGGTTTCTAAGTATATTCTGTGGCTTTCAAACTTCAGCCTCTTAAGTTTACTGTTAGAACTTGATATTTCCTTTTTTTTTTCTTGGGATTTTTGTATCTCAAGGGAATTCAGCGGATTGAATTGTAAATATTCGTTGTTTTTATGATTAAAATTGAAGTGTTTTATGTTTAATTGCAGGTGCATGTTGTTCGTTGCGAAGGTGATTTAACTGTCAAGATGAAGCTGCATTCTTTGAAAATCAAAGATGAACTTCAAGGCTCTTCAAATTCTTCGTCTCCACAGTATTTAGCTTGCTCTGTACAGAAGAATGACGATTCATATGCCTCCCATAGTATCTTAGATCCTCATGAGAAGGAGCCATCATCAACTGAGGATGATGATATTTTCAAGGATGCCTTGCCTGATTTCTTATCTTTTCCTGATTCCACTGTTGCTTTAATTACTGAGAAGGATCATGGAAAAGGAAGAAGTAATTCAACTGATGTATTCTATGAGGCCCAAGACGTTGATGACTCAAATTTTGTTTCACTTTCATTCTCAACCAGGAGTTCTACTTCACCTGACTATGATGGTATTGACTCACAGGTACTGAAATTAACTTTATTAAGTTCATAAAAGACTTGAAAGGCCAAAAAAATAATCTAATTATGTGTACGTTGGTTGGTGTTCTTCAGATGAGTATCCGCATGTCCAAACTGGAGTTCTTTTTCAACAGACCTACGCTTGTTGCTTTAATTGGTTTTGGCTTCGATCTGAGTTCTGCAAATGCTGGGGTAAGTGTACCAGATGCAGAGAAGACTTTGAATGAAGAATTGTCAAAGAACAAAAACAAGATAGAAGAACAAGGGAACACATTTGTTAATGGGCTGCTGGGATATGGGAAAGGTCGTGCTGTTTTTTATTTGAAGATGAATGTCGACAGTGTTACTGTGTTTCTCAACAAGGAGGATGGCTCTCAGCTGGCTATGTTTGTGCAAGAAAGTTTCATTTTAGATCTTAAGGTAAAAAGAAAAAGGATCTATTTGCTTTCTCCAGTTAACAAGGTTTTCTTATATTTGTGATATTTCATCTTTTTAGTTACTGTTTCGTCGTGTGAATTTGGAGTTTTTATCAATTCTTGCTCCCCTTTTTTGAAGGTTCACCCCAGTTCCATATCAATTGAAGGCACATTAGGAAACTTCAGGTTGTGCGATCTTTCATTGGGCAGTGAGCACCATTGGGGTTGGCTTTGTGATATACGCAATCAAGGGGCTGAATCCCTCATCCAGGTATGTTACATTTCCGTCAATTAAAGTTATCAGATTGCATACTTTGGTTCACTTGTTAACTGTTCTATGACCTTGTACTAAGATGCTCTCTCTCTCACTGGCTTATTCACTCCCTCTCTCTTTCTCTCTCTCTCTCAGTTTACATTCAATTCTTATAGTGCTGAGGATGATGATTATGAAGGGTATGATTATAGCTTGAATGGCCGTCTGTCTGCTGTTCGAATTGTTTTCCTCTATAGGTTTGTCCAAGAGGTAAGTTTGTATTTGTCATTTGTAGTCATTAGCTCATTATTCAATTTTGAGTCTAGTCAAGTTTTCTGTAGTTTATGTTTGTTGATGTTAGTGAACTGATTGATATTTTTATTTATATTACTTAGCTTTCTGTTAAGCGTTGCCGCTATTTTAAGCTCAATATTTGTTTGTATAGTTTTGAACTGTAGACATATTAGCCTTCATGGTTTTGCAGATAACTACATACTTTATGGAACTTGCGACTCCACATACTGAAGAAGCAGTTAAATATGTGGATAAGGTTGGTGGGTTTGAGTGGTTGATTGAGAAGTATGAGATAGATGGAGCCTCTGCTTTAAAACTAGACCTTTCACTGGACACTCCAATAATTATTGTACCAAGGAATTCTATGAGCAAAGAGTTAGTAGTTCTTCAAACTATTCTCCATTTGTTTCATTTTAATTGTTTATTTTTAGAAATTGATGGCATGACATTTGTGGTGAGAAGTGATCAACACGTTTATTAATGCAGCAGAGATGCTTAGTTTCTATATAAACTTTATGAGGACTTTATTAATGCAGTAGAGATGTTTAGATTTCTATATATTATTTGCGCATCAATTTCGAATTAGCATCCTATATTTTTTGCGCCTTCTAGCTATCTATGCTTCTAGTGATTTTATTTTTTTCCTAAAATATTGTTGATGTTTTGCTGTTGCTAGAAACATTTGTTCGAATTTCCTGCTTAACAGAACATACTTGTCACAACTAAACATTAAAACACCACTTCACCTGTCAACTATTCGGATTTTTAGGTTGACCAATTCTTCCACATAATGACCAGTGTCATAAAAATCGGTAGGCAGCAGAGGGTGCTCCTAGGCGTTTTCCTAAACCATTTTATTTATTTATTACATATTTCTATATATTATGTAAAATATGTATTTGAATTAAATATTCTAAGTGGTACTTGAAAACTTGCCAAAACAAAATCTTATGAGGCATAACAAATTCATTTCAAGCATTGTAGGGCTTTAATACCATCATTAAATACCATTATTAGTCATTATTTTAGATTTATGTTAGTTTTCATTTCTTAGATAATTCTTTAATTAAATTTCAAATTTATTATTTTGGTGAAGTTCATTTAGCACTTGAAAAATGTAATGAAGTGGTCTAGATTAGAATCGCGGTTTAACAAATGTGATATATTATAAATTAAAGAAAAAATTAGGATGAAATGTATAAATTTTTAAATAAACTTAAATATTTTTATGCTAAAATGCAATTTCCTACCTTTAGTTTATGCCAATCTGTATTTCCCCACCTATGGCTAGAAAATCTTCACTTAACCACCTAGTTTGATAAAATTGAAAACAAAAGGTGTTTAATGGCCATTTTACCCTTTAAACTTACTTTTTGATTTAGAGGAGTTAAAAAGGAAAACAATAAAAAAGTAAGATGCTTCAGCCCATGCCTGTCTTCTCCAAAGTGCGGGATTAGAGCTCAGATGTTGACCAAGAAGAGAACATCAATAGAGTTTGGAATATATAGAGAGAAAAGTACCACTCTCTATCTCTCACTCCCTCTATGGCCTTTGTAATGTATTGTATATATGTTTATGTATAGATATATAAATAGAGAAAATTCTTAACACTAATATTAAAGCGAGGGAGAGAAAATCGTTAGCCCACATAACATTTATTGTCTCCAACAATTCTTACTAGTATTGAGAATATTTTCTACACTTTTTAGACCACTCTCTTACATCTACAAGAAGTAGAGTAGACAAAAATTAAGCTTATAATTCAGAGGTGTGTTAATAATTTCATTGTTGAACTAAAGCGGGCTTTTACACATAGGAATCTTCACCTTCATAGGAACCTTATTCACTTATGAATCTTCACCTTCATCTCACTGACAAACCTTTTCTTTTTTGATAATAAAGAAGATTTTGAATGAAGAAAACAGTTACATGAAAAGAGGCCTTTACCTCTACTTGGGTGATGTTCTTGATAAAGAATGAAATAGACAAATAAATACTTGATGTGCTCAAGTATAGCCAATCCCAAGTTAAAAATGTACAAGTTGTGCTCTTAGGTAGCCAAACTCATGTAAATTTTAGTTAGTACATGTGTAGTATAAATTATATGTATGCATATATGTTAAATTTTATTCTTATAATTAGTACTACAACTTGATTTTTGTTAAAAAATTATTAGTTATGAAGTATTAGAATTTATTATTTGCCATCCCACTACTTGCAGAGTATACAAAATGGCACAATTGAAAGAAACGAATTCCTTGGCAATATTAATGATTTTAGAGATTATTTGGTCTTAGAATATTAATTATGACAAGGTCGACCTATTCTTTTCGTAAGCTATATTTCTCAATAATGTAACAGATCTAGGGTATCAAGCTGCTAAAGTGTTATGAGAGGACATCTTGAGTGATAGTGTGCTCCACACGTTTATTTGTAATTATACTTTCGCTGGTGTGTTAGGCAATCCACAATTCCACATACAAACACTAGTTTATAATTTCCCAAAGGTTGATTTAATACTAAATATATGAGCTTTAAAAAGTATTGGTTCCCCGAACCAACTTGTTAATTTTTCTCCTCTGTCTGGTATGACAAATATATCTTCTTTCTATCTCTTATATTACATCTTCAACCAACATATTGAGCATCTTTTTACTGACAGGAATAAAAGTGATCCTATAGTGATAGTAGGAAACTTCATCGAAGCCCCTTGGTCATTTTCTCTCTATTTTATTTTTTACTTTTCACATTTGTATTGATTTCTTCAATTTAAAACTTTTAAGTTGTTTTGTACATTTTTGTCAAATGACTTTTCTTGCCTCTCTTTTGTGATTTGTCATGTTTATACACTAGTGCACCAATTTTCACTTTCAGCCATGACACCAAATTTCCTACTTGATTATATTTTTATCTAATGTGCTGCATGTATCTTTTGCTTTTATACTCTCTAAATACTAGATATTGAAGTATTGAACATCCAGATTTCATTATGACCTGAACCATTGGAATTTATGGTACTTAATTTTCCCCAATGCTTATAAAGTTTTTATCTATCATTGATGCAGTTTCATACAGCTTGATCTGGGTCATTTGAGGGTGACAAATGAATTTAGCTGGCATGGATGCCCTGATAAAGACCCTTCAGCTGTCCATCTTGACATCCTTGATGCGGAGGTAAAACTCTGTAGTCTCAAACATGAAGCTTTAGTAGGTGAAATTACTTGACTCTGGCTTCAATTTGCAGATATTAGGAATCAATATGGCTGTAGGAATCAATGGTTATCTAGGTAAACCTATGATACGAGAAGGCCAAGATATTCATGTTTATGTGAGGCGTAGTCTAAGAGATATTTTCCAGAAAGTTCCAAATTTTTCTTTGGAAGTAAAGGTTTGTGCTGGATTTTCTTTGCGTGACTAATTTTTTATGTTTTTGATTTACTGATATAGTCGAAGCATCTTTTGTATATGGTGAAGAACTTTTATATTAAAGTATGTAGTTGACGTGCTAAAATACATTGTTTCATATCAGTTTTAAATAGTTTCTTGTTGTGGATAATTTTTTATTTTACCTCTCACATGTTGGTAAGTGAGCATCACAGCTTAGACATGTTAGTTCTCGGATCAGTGTTTTCCTTTCAATTGAGGATTTGTTACATGGACTTAGAACTTTGGCTGCAGTAAAGAAAACATTCCCTTTTTGCGTTTGAGATATTATTTCAGGATGATATTTTTAAGCTATTGTTTGTTCCTTCTTCTTCTTCTTGATTACTGTATCTTCAGATGCATTGTCAGCGCGAGTAACTTAAACACCAACAAATTTTCAGTTTTTCCTTCTCTCTCTCTAAGTTATCTGCAGATGCATCATTTTGTCAGAGCGTGGAAATTAAGCTGCATGACATTTGATTTTCAGTTTTTATTGTGTAAATTAAGCAACATGACAATCAATTTTCAGTTTTTTATTGTTACTATTGTCTCAGTAGTCACTAATCCGTACATTGCTCAATATATAAATCTTCTGAACAGGTGGGTTTGTTGCACGCTGTAATGTCTGATAAAGAATATAGTGTCATCCCGGACTGTTTCTCCATGAACTTGAGTGAATCACCAAAACTCCCTCCTAGTTTCCGTGGCGGCAAGTCTGGCTCAAAAGAGACTATACGATTGCTGGCGGATAAGGTCAATTTAAATAGTCAAAGTATTCTGGCACGTACAGTTACCATAATGGCTGTGGAAGTAAACTATGCATTGCTGGAATTGTGTAATGGCATCCAGGAGGAGTCACCTTTGGCTCATATTATTGTGAGTACTCTTTAAACTGAAATCTGGTCCCTTTAAGGGAATCAGATCAACTCTTTATCCCCCACACTGCTCAACTTTTTCTAAATTGTAGACTCTTGTTTAATAATATACCAAAATGTGGTTTAATCTGAATTCTTTCTTTCTTGTCATTGCAGCTAGAAGGACTTTGGGTTTCATACCGGATGACTTCATTATCCGAAGCCGATCTCTATGTAACCATTCCCAGATTCTCTATTTTGGACATACGTCCTGATACAAAACCTGAAATGCGTTTGATGCTTGGTTCGTGTGCGGATGTTCCTAAACAGGTTTCAACCGGAAGTTTACCATTTTCATTAAATGAAGCTGGATTCAAAAGAGTAGACTCAAAAAGTGTGGGCTGCTTGAACATACCGAATTCAACCATGTTCGTGATGGATTATAGATGGCGAATATCATCCCAATTATTTGTAATTCGTGTTCAGCAGCCTCGAGTCCTTGTTGTTCCCGATTTCCTAATTGCTGTTGGTGAGTTTTTAGTACCTGCTTTGGGAACAATAACTGGCAGGGAGGAATTGATGGATCCTAAGAATGATCCAATTGGTAAAAACAACAGTATAATACTGCTGGATCCGCTTTACAAACAGAGAGAAGATGTAGTGCATCTTTCGCCCAATGCTCGACTTGTTGCAGATTCTGTCGGGGTTGATGAATATACTTACGATGGGTGTGGAAAGACTATTTGTTTGATTGAAGAAAAAGAAACTAAGGAACTCCACTCAGCTGGATTTCAGCCTATAATTATTGTTGGACGTGGGAAGAGTTTAAGATTTGTAAATGTTAAAATTGAGGTACCTACTAATTCCACTTGGCTGTTTCAGTTGGCTCGTTATCTTAATTCTTATGAATATACTCGGTTGTATAGTACTATTAGGCCTCTGAGACATCTTAATTAAGTTCTGTATAGATTTAGGCCGAGGGCTGTTTGCTTGAAGCCATTTTCTCCTATTGGCTCTGAACTTAACAATGCAATTATGTACCACTCTCAAACTAACTATATGCTTGGTGCTTATTAGGGTTGGTCAGTGTTCAAGTTTGGATTCTGCACTTTTAGTGATGCTATATTACTAACAGAGCTACAGAAAGTGTTGTAAGTAAGGAGTCAATTTGTGTCTTGTTAAAAAATTTGAAAACTTGTTTCTACGATATTTTGGGGTTGATTGACGTGTGTTATTTCTTGATTTTAAATGGAGAAGCAATTCAAAGAGCAACAGATTTATGCTTCTCCAAAAAGTGTGGTTGAAGAGTTGTACCCAAAAAGTTTTTAATGTTACTAAACACTGTTTAAAGTAGATATTGAGAAAACAATTGAAGTAATTTTGTTTGCTAGTAAGATATGGGCATATGAGCAATTCTCTATATTGGCTTTTGGGCATTTGTTTTTGTGCAACCGCCAAAGTGGATGACAAGAGGGAGAAAACCTTTATTGCATGTTGCAGAATTTTTGAAATATAATTGTGCTAGCATTTGCTTTGATTAGTTGGTTTCCTATTTCTAAATTAATCCTTGGGTGCATTTCTCAGAATGGTTTCTTTTTGAGGAAGTATACGTATCTAAGTAATGATAGTAGCTATTCTGTCACTACTGAAGATGGTGTCGAAATTTCGTATCTGGACAATAATTCTTCCGACACTGAAAAAAGGAGTCCAGAGAACATGGAAGAATTATCTTCTACCTCAAGTACTTCTGAAAATATTGAAAATGGCTCGAGTAAGATGCAAAGTTTCAGTTTTGAGGCACAGGTAATTCAATCTATCGAGATTTATTCTTTGAGTCTGAAACTGTCTTTTTATTATATTCGTGACTTCCATTATCTTTGTACTGTCGAGTGCATCTTACATGTTTTGATGTGGGACTGGGGCACTACATTTTGGATGTAGACATGATTCCCGACTTTGATTTTAGCTACTCAAAGTTTTCTTGTATCCACTGGAAGACTCTATCCACCTCTTCTTTCCACGAGCCAGCAGCACCACCCAAGAAAGAAAAGCAGAATAAATGAATGGTTTTGAAACTCTGTTTATTGTTCAGCTGACTCCAATAACTGTCTATTCACTTTTTTCACCAATTTTTCTCTCAAATAGTGTTGTAAATTTGCCTAAAGAGTTAAGTACTTCCAATAAATTTTGAAATAAACTGTTCTTGAATTTTTGTTAAAAACAATTCAACAACATTCTTGAGGATTATCTTTGACATGTTGATGTTCTAATTGCAATATGTTACCAATTGTCGACCTAATTGATAACTTGTTATTAGTTTAGAAGTTAGAACAATGAACTCAGTTATATAGTGATATATATTAAAGAAGAAATAACCTAGGAAATCACCTAAGCGCCTAGGCGCGTAAGCACCCTCCATTGTCTAGGTCTTTCTCACCATTTTTAGAGCACTGATTATACTCCTTGAAGAGCACTAATCTACCGATCATGATTTTTAGTCACAATTGTTTTTGTCCATAATGACCCATATTCAACCATTCGTTTGCCCGATACAATAGGCTTGGAAGAATCAGGTAAGACCAGTTCAAACAATTTGCTAACCCAAGGTCCTCCTAAGCTAATTTTCATTCAGGTTACAGTGTGTACATCCTTCATCTTAATTGTTTTTACTGGACCTGTCTCAACTGTTTACGAAATTAATTTTTTTGTACATTGTACACCTAGTCAGAAAGAAATAACTTATCTATCTGCCCCAAATCATTTGGAATCTAGATGGCTTCTCATGCAGCTAACAATCAATACAGACACCATTCAAGATCATTTAGCCAATTTATAAATATAGAGACAAATTTCAAGGTTTTTTTCCTCTAGTTTTTATTTTTTTTTCCTTCCTGCAATTACGTCACACTTTTTTTTTTCACATAATCATCATTGAAAGTATTATGTACCTTGATTCTGCTTAAAAGAAATTATGGTCTAATGCAACTGTTTACCACTCAACTATTTTCTTTTGATGCTATGGCTTCCTCTAATTATACACTGATCCTCCATATCTGGAGTTGAGCTTCATTGTCATTCTGTGATTACTGTAATATGGATTTTTGTCAAATTTCTTTCATTGCAGGTGGTTTCTCCAGAGTTTACATTCTTTGACAATAGTAAGTCATCTCTGGATGATTCTTCACATGGTGAAAAGCTTCTCCGTGCAAAATTGGACTTTAGCTTCATGTGAGATTAGTCTTTTTTCCAAATGCACTTTCATTTATGTGGAGTCTCTTTTATTTGTGTTGAAATATTTTAATTTATTTTTAAAATAAACAGATTAACAGTCCATTTGGTAATTGTTTCCGCTTTCAGTTTTTTGTTTTCAGTAATATTTTTATGAAATCGGTAGCAGAATATGATGTTTGGTAACTGTTTATGCTTTGTAAAAAGTGGAAGCAAAATCCACTTAAAAAAGTTGGATCTTCAATTTTGGTAATATAAGGAGCCATTCCAACTGTAATGAGGTTTAGGTGTTAAATTTTATTAACAAGAAAATTTCAATTTTTACCTCTTTATTAAAAACAATACAACTAACATTTAAATATAACTGTCGAACAATATTGTTTGAGTTTTGTTTCCATTAGTGAAAACAAGTAAAAGCATAAAACATATGAAGACAAAAATGGAAAGTAGAAACATGAAAGCAAAAGTAGTTACCAGACGAACCCTAAGATTTTCATTTGGATTTTGAGTTAATAGTTGCCAATATTATATCTTCCTGAATATGCAAATATAGTTCTTTTAGGTAATAGTTCTTTTCGAGGGAGGCATAGTAATGTCAATGGGCAAAAAGGGAGAAAATAATTGGAAATTATGAAAACACTCCCTTTGTAACACAAAGAAGATTCTCATCTGCCAATTTTTTGTTCCACAAAAGAATCTGCTGCTTTTTAGACAGTGGTTTAAAATGACACAATATCTTCAAGTTTGTCGTGTAGTTTCATTATAATACCATAGCACTAAACTAACAACTTATTATTTTTAGAGGAATAGTTGGACAAAATTATATCCTTGTCCCTTGATATTCACAAATTTTGCAAATACGACTCTTTTGTCGCCCTTGTTGATTTTTGTTTTTGGTCTTAAGGACCTGTAGGTCTTAGTAGGTGTATGCATGTAAATGCCAGTTTAAGATTCTTTAGAATATTAAAAAAATGGCTCCATATCCTTAGTTGTTTCTCTTCCCATGCTTGCTTCTAGTTCTAGAAACATCTAACCCATTTTAATCCTGCAATTTCTCTACAGAGCTATATCTGTTTTTCTTATTATTTTAGATTATATGCATGACCCAAACAAAGAAGAAAAGAAACAATGGGAGCTCCAACATCTGATCCAAATCATCAGTAGGGCAAGTTGATTTAAAACGTTACGAGTTTCAGTTAGGGAACAATAATGGTGGACCTCAGATCTATATTAGAATGAGAAAGGCAACATGATTTATCTAAATTATCTCCAACGATCTTTTTTCTTCTTCTTAGCTTTATAAGAAAGAATGGACTCTTATAAACCTCGTGATTTTATTTACTCTGTCCCGCTATAGTTGGTTTGAACTCCTTATTGGAATGTCCCAATAGTAGGATTTTCTAGTTTTTATATTTTGTGAAAAAAATTTACTCGTTTCCCTTTGTATTTTTTACTCTTTTAACTGTGACGGGGTCCATTAGAAGCTGATTTTGGAATTTTATTCAGATTTTACTTAGACTTTCTTAATATGCTTGTGAAATTAAAGTGGGTCGTTCGGAATACTTGTTTTTAGCTATTGGAACCCATATATATGAACATTAGTTATATTTTTGTTAGGCACATCCATGGTTCAAAGTCACGGTAGCGATTTATGTTCGGAAGGTCATTTTTTGACTCTATTTCAGTATAAGTATCGGGCAATATGCATTGTTAGCTAGTTAGGAGCTTCAAAAACAGTAGAAAGGTTATGAAAATTTTTTAAATAATAAAAGCAATAAGAGGGGTCAATTAAGTTAAAAAAAATACTATATAACATTGTCCGGATTATAAAACAGACGTCTCACAAATATGTTTAATTAAT
The DNA here is from genome assembly GCA_020205615.1 of Panax quinquefolius. Classification (NCBI taxonomy): domain Eukaryota; kingdom Viridiplantae; phylum Streptophyta; class Magnoliopsida; order Apiales; family Araliaceae; genus Panax; species Panax quinquefolius. The sequence continues at coordinate 122,762,003 of CM035171.1, read as the reverse complement.
TTTAAGTTTGAATTAAGTTGATATTCATGTTGTCATAGATCAAATGCTTGAGCACACTTGATCTGCATAATTTAAGTACAATTTAACTTAATTAAGTACATTTTAAGTGCAATTTTTTTTAAGTTATACTTAACTAGGAACTATGTGAGGTACAATTTAATAATAATTGAAGTATATTTAACTTAATTAGTTATATATTAAGAACATAGTTTTTAAGGTATACTTAACTAGGTATTACATAGTCATAGTTATAATTTATAGAGAAAAGTTTGTTCTCTTTTGTCGTCTCCTTTTATAGCTTTTATCATATTTCATTTTTTTAGGTGACGTTTCTCCTTTTTTCGTTGTGATTTCTCCTTTATTTGGTTCGAAACTGCTATGTTATGTCGAGATTTCTCCTATATTTGATCCGAAACCGTTACGTTATGCCGAGTTATTGAAATTTCGTCGAAAATTACCCTTTATATGAATACTTCCTAATTTTACGAATCGATTTAGGGTTGCGGTTCGTCACCAACTGATACCTAACCGATACACCAATATTTTGTCGTAATGGCTGATACTTTGAACCATGGGCACACCTCTCTAATTAGAGTGCTTGTTCATTCCTAAATTGGTTATAATTGGTAGGAAATACTATAGTTTCTTGCATTAACTAATTTCTCCTAAATTCGATATGCTATTGTTTAGTTCTATCAGGTTGGCTTATCAGCAAATATTGACAAATAATTATGTAGAAGTAGGGATGATGGTGCTATCTAATGGAAGCGAATAAGATCCATAACGATAAATCTTTTGTAAAAAGGAAGACTAAAATAAGAGAGAAATAGTGTACTTGCGCACATAGTTGTTAAGTCGTCGCTTAGACATTGGCGTCCACTCGCTGGTTAAGGCTAAGTCTTCTGGTCGACTTGCTGGAGGGATAGAAAGTCGAGCGTTCAGATGGATATGTCGTCGCCTTGGATGACTTGGACTCTAATCGGGCGACTTGGTGATGCCGGGTATAGTTCGACCCGGGTTTAAAAATAAACTTCAGCGCTTTAGACCGATCGATCAAGCCCTAAACATCAGTGATTCAGACAGAGAGAGGGTGAGGGAGAGAAGTACCTACTTAGGCGACTCCGACGACCACAACTTTACAGTTTATAGATATTTTTCTCTTCTCTTTTTCTTCTCATCTTCTCTCTTCTTTTAATCTTGGTTCTTGTTTTTTTTCCTTCCCTTTTTTTGGTTCTTCTCTTCTTCTAAACATCTTCTACTTTGGCTCTACTATTCGCTCTGTTGTTCACTATATATTTATTGCTTGTGTGTGGTATATTATATATATATATATATAGTACATATGTATAAATTATAATAGTGTATACTTGATGGTTTAGTGTATAAATTATAGTAGTGTATAAATGCTTTATATATATGTTCATTATTGTATAAGTGTATAAATTAGTAAATTACATATAGTATAAACTTAGTTTGCTATGTTTTGGAGATTAATGTATACCTTATAGTTGTATACTTAATGTGCTACAATACTACTTGACAACCTTAATGGTTAATGCAATAACATGATGATATCTGTGTGGTGCTTAATGTAAAATTGTAAATAGCCTGCCTAATGTGCTTAAGCCTTAATGTAATTAGTAATACCTAACACTAGAAATTTATGGTATTCTATAAATACAATGTTAAAAATTAAGAAACTAAACATAAATTTATGAATTATATTGAATTAGACTAAATATTACAAATGTATCACCATTTATATAAATTGAATTTAGTACAAGTTCAAAAAAATTACAATATAATAAAAATATTATTTTACTTGATCTTGTTCACTTGTTGTTGTGATTTGATATGCTATAACCTACATTATGATTATGGTAAATCATTAGAAATATTAATATATACATATTCATATAAATGTTAAATATATATAATTTTGTACGTGTAAAATTTATATTGTTAACGACTTGTCAACTAGTCGGGCGCCTTCGCCTAAACGCTTAAGCTCCTAGCTATCGCCTCGCCTTGACTTGTCGGCTTGATAACTATTCTTGCGCATTTTATTCAGAAAATCCAGTTTTACTAGTATAACTCAAATTTGATGTGTACTTTCATGATCACTTGTGGATTTACCGAAGCGTGTTAGAGCATATATCTTGTCACGCATCGAATGCCTTGACAAACTATGTCTAGTATATAACAAACTATGTCTAGTATATAATGAGTTGGACCAACTCTTCTCATTGCCAATTTGTTTTGAGTTAGAGAGTTTGATGTCTTTATATACTAGATTTTGGGTCCATTTTATAAATCTAACATGGTATCATAGTGGGCTATTCTTGGGCCTAATTAAACACTCTTCTTAGCTTACATTCTTACTCACTTGCAGTCGATTCTTAAAGGGTCAAAATTACCCATTCTTTTAACACTAGTACCACTTATCAATTGGGTCAATAGTTGCTCGTGGTTTACTAGCTTTCTTCTGGGCTTGTCCTGTAAACTAGCTTCTTTCGGAATTGCTTATCTTGTGGGTCTCATATTCATCAGGTTCACGTGCAACCCTCAATTCACCGGGTTACACGCGAGGGGGAGTGTTAGAGTATATATCTTGTCCCACACCGAATACCTTGACAAACTATGTCTAGTATATAATGAGTTGGGCCAACTCTTCTCATTGCCAAATGGTTTTGAGTTAGAGAGCTTGATGTCTTCATATACTAGATTTTGGGCCCATTTTATAAATCTAACACTTAGATATTTCAGAGTGATGTTCACATTATTCTTTTCTTATGTAGTAAGTTGTTGGTTTGTAAGAATGACTTAGAAAAAGGTTTGCAATAAGAAAAGCTTAAAATTTAACCAGTGAAGGAAAATGCACAGCATCGAGTTATGTACTCAATTGAATTACTGCTTAGTTTTTACTGAATATCCGCATTAAAATCATTTTTGGGTTTTTCCATTTGTTAGTCATTGTTTTGTGTTATTTAAGTTTTATTTATTTTCAATCTGTCAGAGTGGGTTGATCTAAGTCTCCTTTTGTTTTTCAATGGTCAGGAAGAATTAAACCTATATTAAAATTTGTAGCCTGTTTCTGTTCAAACAGGTACGCAGCGAAGGAAAATGATATTTGGATCCGTGCACTTTTTAAGGATCTAACTATTGAGGCTGGTTCTGGGCTTATCATTCTGGATCCAGTGGATATTTCCGGAGGATATACTTCTGTAAAGGATAAAACAAACATATCTGTGATATCTACTGATATATACATCCATCTTTCTATAAGTGTTATTTCCCTTGTTCTTAACCTTCAAAATCAGGCAGCTGCAGCATTACAATTTGGAAATGCTGATCTTCTGTCTCCTTGTACTCACTTTGACCAAGTCTGGGTGTCACCGAAAGGTGCGTCTTATGTTTTGGCAGATGAATTGTGTAGCATCATGCTGGCATTATGTTATTCATTTTTTGATTTTCTCTATATTTCCCAGTCATTCAAGTCTCTGACCAGGTTTTGTATTGACTATATTGGCTATTCATCTATTTGCAGAAAATGGACATTTGAACAACCTTACATTTTGGAGGCCTCGAGCTCCTTCAAATTATGTTGTATTAGGAGATTGTGTAACATCTAGGTAAAACTATTTTAATGTTCACATGGCCCAATATTTGCGGAAATTCCAGTACTCAAACTCCATAGTTTTGGAGTATGTTATATATTCATCCGCATCACTACTCACTGGTTGGCGGATCATAAAGGCATTACTGTTTGGATCATTAATGGAGATCATACTGTTTGGATCATTAATGCTGATCGTGTCATTTTCTCCTTTTCTTTATTTAATTTTTTATTGTGTCTAAATTTTTGCCACCTTCCTTTCTGAAGAGTAGTAGGATATATAGATATGATACTATAATTAGCTGTGATGTCTGAATTATTTTCCTACTAAAGTTTAACATGTTCAGGTCAATTCCTCCGTCACAAGCAGTAATGGCTGTGAGCAGTACATATGGGCGTGTACGGAAACCTCTTGGTTTCGAGCTCATTGGATTGTTCTCTTGTGTTCAACAATGGGAAGGCTTAGAAGGCCATTTTGATATTAATGGTGACTGCTCCCTTTGGATACCAATTGCACCACAAGGATATACGGCATTAGGTTGTGTTGCACATAAAGGAAACCAACCACCACCTACTCACATTGTTCATTGTGTACGTTCTGATCTTGTAACATCCACAACATATTCAGAGTGCATATTTAGTACATCTGCGAATTCGTCCTTCTTGTCAGGATTTAGCATCTGGCGATTGGACAATGTTCTTGGGTCCTTTTATGCTCATCCTTCATCTGCCTGTCCTCACATAGGCATTTGTCATGACCTAAATCATCTTGTTGTGAAGAACTCAAGTCGGACTCATTTTTCCGTTGAGGAATCTACCTCCAGTTTAAATTTTAACCATGATCATGCATATGGGAAAACAAATAGCCAGAGTGCTAATTCATCAGGATGGGACATAGTCAGATCCATTTCAAAATCAACTAATTGTTACATTTCAACTCCCAACTTCGAGAGAATCTGGTGGGACAGGGGTGGTGATACCCGCCGACCAGTCTCCATATGGCGACCTTTGCCATGTCCTGGCTATGCTATTCTTGGTGATTGCGTAACAGAGGGGTTGGACCTATTCTTTCTTTACCTTGTAATTTTTAGGGCCATTAACTTTCATATAACTTTATACATTCACTAATGGTATTACTTTTTTCCTTCTCAGTTTAGAACCTCCTGCTCTGGGCATAATTTTCAAGGCTGATAACCCTGAAATCTCTGCAAAGCCAGTGCAATTCACTAAAGTTGCTCATATTGTGAGGAAAGGTGTGGATGAAGTCTTTTTCTGGTATCCTGTTGCTCCCCCTGGCTATGCTTCACTGGGATGCATTGTCTCGCGAACAGATGAGGCTCCACGTTTGGATTCAATTTGTTGCCCAAGGATGGATCTTGTCAGCCAAGCAAACATTCTTGAGACCCCCATATCTCGATCTTCAAGTTCGAGAGGATCTCAATGCTGGAGTATATGGAAAGTGGAAAATCAGGTCAGAGTTACCTTTTGCAGGACTCACAGTTCAAGTTGTTTAATAAATTATGTATATTTGAATAAAAATCAATGTATTGCTCATAATTATAGTTTATAAATTGCATGGTCGTTGTTCTGCTCTCATTTCCCCCTGTTAAATATTGTAGATTTAAAATAAATATGTACTTCACACCTCAAGCAATTAAACTTTTTCCCCCTTTATTTAGGCTTACACTTTCCTTGCACGCTCTGATATGAAAAAACCTTCAAGCCGATTGGCCTTTACTATTGGTGATTCTGTCAAACCGAAGACACGGGACAACATAACTGCTGAAATGAAATTGAGATGCTTCTCTGTTACTGTTTTAGACAGCTTATGTGGCATGGTATGCATCCGAAGGAGGATTTTGCTCTTATTGCCTTGATATGGAAGTTATTTTATCTTTATTAATCATTCACATGTAAATTTGGATCCTTTTCAGATTACACCACTTTTTGATGTCACAATTTCTAATATCAAGCTTGCAACTCATGGTCGATTAGAGGCAATGAATGCTGTACTGATTTCTTCTATAGCTGCATCAACTTTTAACACACAGTTGGAAGCGTGGGAGCCACTTGTGGAGCCTTTTGATGGGATATTTAAGTAATATGTGTTTTTATATTTATTATTGTAGTATTTTTCTTTAACAGCCTATTGTTATGTCATTTGTTGTCAATATGTTTTCCTTAATCAAATATCCTTTTTGCATCTTGGAGGTTTGAAACGTATGATGCAGATGAACATCCACCATCAAGACTTGGGAAAAGAGCACGTGTTGCTGCGACCACTACTCTGAATATAAATCTCAGTACAGCAAATCTTAATATGTTTGTGGAATCCATTACTTCATGGAGAAGACAGAGAGAACTTGAACAGAAAGCAGTCACACTAAATGAGGTTAAATGGAGCCTAAAATGTTTATTTCATAAACTATTTAATAAAATGATTTAATGCTGACATATTTAGTTTTCATATTAAATCACCGACTTTGCAGGAAGATGGTAGTCATCGTGGGCGTGGAGATGATTCAAATTTCTCTGCGTTGAATGAGGAAGATTTTCAGACTGTTACAATAGAAAATAAACTTGGCTGTGATATATATCTGAAGAAACCCGATCAGAATACAAATGCAGTCGGATTACTGCGTCATGAAGATTCTACTTCTTTGTGGATTCCACCTCCTAGGTATTCTGACAGGTTGAATGTTGCGGATGAAATAAGGGAAGCACGCCGTTTTGTTGCTGTACAAATAATTGAAGCCAAGGTTAAATATTGCTCATCTAATGTTTAGTTGAAATTGTTATAATTACCTTTGAAATAGAAATATGATTTTTCCAGTTATGTGCAGGATTTACCTATTGTTGATGATGGAAATAGTCATAACTTTTTCTGTGCCTTACGCCTCGTCGTTGAAAATCAAGAGACAAAGCAACAAAAACTTTTTCCACAGAGTGCAAGGACCAAATGTGTTAAGCCTTCTGTTTCAAAAATCAATGATGTTGATGAAGGCACTGCCCGCTGGAATGAACTCTTTATATTTGAAGTTCCTCGAAAGGTAGTTTTTTTGATATGCAAAATAATATATTCTTTTTATCTGATTAGTACAAAAATTCGCTAAAGTGGGGAACTCATGGGCACAAGAAGTATGCAAAAGATGTAGTGAAAAAGTAAAAAGCAGCTATCTACAAAGGAAAACCTATAAAATGACTACATATGCTCTCACAATCATGGTTCAAAGTCGTAGTAGTGGTCTATGTTTCGGAAGGACTCAGTATCGGTTTCGATATAGGTATTGGGCGATACGCGTCGTTAGCTAGTTAGGAACTTCAAAAACAATAAAAAGTTGTGAAAAAATTCTAAATAATAAAAGCAACAAGAGGAATCAATTAAGTTAAAAAAAATAATATCTAGTGCACACAACATTGTCCAAATTATAAAACAGATGTTTCGCAAATATGTTTAATTATATTTGAATAAAGTTGATATTGATGTTGTCTTGGCTCAAATGGTCTGCATAATTTAATTACAAATTAACTTATCTAAGTACATTTTAAGTGTTATTTTTTTTTAAATTGTACTTAACCAGGAACTATACTTGTACAATTTAATAATAATTTAGCTTAATTAGTTATATGTTAAGTACATTTTTTTAAGGTATACTTAACAAGGAGTAGGTATAATTTATAGAGAAAAGTTTATTTTCTTTTGTCATCTCCCATTATAGCTTTGAACAAATTAAATTTTTTTTGTGGGTTTTCTCCCTTTGCGCTGTGATTTCTCCTTTATTTTGTCCGAAACCACTACGTTATGCCGAGTTGTCAAAATTTCACCGAAAATTACCCTTTACATGAATACTTTGTAATTTTAGTATTCGTGTCAAGGTTGTAGTTCGGTTCCGACCGATACGCCGATATTTTGATGTAACGGCTGATACTTTGAACCATGCTCACAATTAATCTACATAGGAACGATAAACAAGGGATGAATCTCATTAAATGATACAAGCTCGGAAATTGGAAGCGGATCTTTGTACAAGTCCACTCCTTATCATCCACCTACTATTCCTTTCCAAATTGTCCACAAAATCTGTGGGGGGTTCAGTCTCACCGTCTCCTTTTCTCGCTTCCAACCACATGAAATATAGATGGATATAATTGAGAATTATTTTGGAACTATACTAAAGAGTAAAAGATAGATGATAGTTATATTACTTAGCGTGGAGACTCATGTAAATAACAATAGAGAAAGTGCATACATTGACAATATTAATAACATTAGAAGAACAAGTATGTTAGGGAATTACAGAGAAAGTCCATACATTAACGATATTATTAATATTAGAAGAAAAAGCAAATTCATATATTTTCTATAGATTTGAAGAAGTCTACGCTTGAGAGTAGAGTCTGATAGATACGATATAGTGAATTTTAGAGTAAGAAAAGTTATAACTAGATATATTAACCGATATGGTATATATGATTTTAGGAGAAATAAGCGTTACCCAATGATTGCGGGCTCCAATATTTACCTAAAAATTGCAGCAATAAAGTGCATGCATTGAGGATAGTAATAATAGAATTACAGAACTATATACTTAGAGATATCAGGCTATTTCAACGTACATATATCAACACACATATTCGAACACTTAGATGACATCAAAAGAATATTGACACCAAGTCATTTCTCTATGATATAAGGAAATGACCCAAAGACCTATTCTCATCTTTCTTGATGTATAATTTTAAAATCATAAATATGTTTCCTAATGATTTGTTAGTTATTCTATCTTTTACTTGGAGAAGTAAAGTTTATACTCAAGCATTTGTGTCTTTTATAGACTTTTTGTGAGATTCTAGTTCTCCTCCACCTCTATATGTCATGGGTGGTGTCCCCTTCACTTATATTAACATAGCTTTTATTACCTTGCCAAAAGAAAATTGTTTTCACTAAAGTTTTGGATCTCTTACTATCAGTAATCTGAATTGTAAGCCATATAAATCTTTTGTTTGTAATGCTTCAGGGTCTGGCTAAGCTGGAAGTGGAGGTGACAAACCTTGCAGCAAAAGCAGGAAAAGGTGCTTGTTCCTTGACAAATCAATTTCAGAACTAAATGCAATTTTCAGTTAATGTTGTCTGAATACTCCTATTTTATCATTATGCTATTGTATTGCTATCCATCTATGCCACTTGAGCTACGAAGGCATATTCCTTCAGAATCAGAAAGGGTTACAGAATCATGCTATCTTGTACCATGTTAACAGAAAAAAGGAACTATTAAATATATATATATATATATATATATATATATATATATGTATATATATATAGGGCTTGTAATGTTTATATTTTTTGGCTATTGGAAGTTTGGAACTTATGTTTGTTTAAGCATCACGTATAAGAAATATAAAAATTGTTTATTTATGTATTTTTTATATTTTAATTATAAGTATGACTAACTTATCATGTAAGATTATGCTTAGCATACTTTCATCGAATTGTTTATGCCAGTTCAGATTTATATTGATTTAATTTTAACTTGTTCCACATTTGGTATTTACCATTGTTCTCAAATATTCTTCTTGAGCATTTATGCATTTAAACATTACTAGAAAGCATAATCTAGTTTCATTTTATGCAATTGGTGATTCCAACCTAAATCACCAAAGCTTGGAGTGGTAGGATGAAAGTTATAATTAATGAATAAATGGAGTTGAGAGTGTCTATATAATAAAATATTTATTTTTTATGTTGTGTTTTTACTATCAACATAAGGCATCTAGTAAGGTTCCAAGGATGGTCATTTCGTAGGTTTTTGAAAAGATTAAAGTGTTTAATAAGTAATTTGATGTTATTAAGGATGTGACATATATTATGGAACAAACATTTGTGTGTAAATTTGTGATGGCACACCCAATGAATTAATTACCACCCAAAATCGATGCTAAACTCTTATTTTTGTTGCCTGGATGAGCTAAATGAAGACATTTATAATAAATTGTCATGTTGCATTTATTTGTTGTTGATATTGATGGGACCCACATGCATTATGAATATACTGGGATAATAGATGCCCAAGAAATATGCATTTAAACCCTTGTAATCCCATCCAAGGTGATGGGTTTTTGGATGATGGTGAGACCAACAATGTTATATAATGCTGATTGTTGGGTAACGAAGATGCAACATGCATATGATGGAAGTTGCCATTACGAAATTGTTAAGGTGGATGTGTCTCCATACAAAGTTGGATATGATCGTAAATAAGGATATCTGAAAGATGGTTTGGATTACAACGAATGAGGAAAATGAGGGAGCATTTACTTAGATGGCTTTGTCATATCCAACATTGGTCTATAGATGCACCATTACGAAGAGGAGCCTTGTATCAGGAATAAGATACATGAAGACTGAGAATGAAAGAAGTGGAATTTAATGGAGGACACGGCCTTTGATAGGAGTGAGTGGTGGAGTAATCCGCATATCGAAGGTCAAGTAGGATGTTCCATCTTTTTCCTTTTCCTCTCTTTTTTTGTTTAATATTTTTTTCCTCTTTCCCCCTCTCCCTATATTTTTAATTTTTCCTATTGATTTTATTTAAGCTTTTTTATTTATACGTGAGTTCAATCCCCACGGGGCCAAACTTACGTCTCAATGTGATATATATGAGTCCGGATCTTAAGCTCACCTCTTATCTAACTCACCCGAGCTCACCCCCCGTTTAGTGACGGACCCGACCACGGTTCGGTCATACAACCGTCGTCTATACTTTTAGCGACGGACAACATATAGCGTCGCTAAAAGTATAGACGATGGTTGTATGACCGAACCGTCGCCGGTTCCGTCGCTAAAGGGAGGGTGAGCTCGGGTGAGTTGGATAAGGGGTGAGCTTAAGATCTGGACCGATATATATAATACGTGTTTTGTGCTACCTATGTGTGTGCAATTAAAAATGTAAATTTTATGGAATGAGTGAATATGAAAGAGATTTTAGGGATAAAAAGTGAGGAGAAAAAAAAGGTTTAAATGTGACACAACTTCAAGATAGCAGTTATTTTTACAGCTCTCCCTTAATAATATAGATTCTTTTTATTTTACATTATTATATTTACATTTTTCTTATTTTATCTGTTTCATCTTTTTATTTTTCTCCTTGACTTTCTACTTTTACTCGTGGGATTCATTTTCAGCGTATCCCCAACTAATTTGGGATGATAGGCATTGTTGAGTTTAGATATTAGGATTTTACTTGTATAGATTCATCTAGCTGCAATGGACAAGTGCTTTGTGACTGAGCAACATGTCGGAGGTTCAAACCAGGGACACATTTGGTTTTGAGGAGACTAAGGTGGTGTTTGATAAAAACTGAATAAATCTGAATTTGAATCTGAATGAGCTGAATCTGAATGAAAAAAGCTGTTTGATAATTGACATGTCTGAAACATCTGAATGACAAAACTTTATTATTTTACCCCCTCTAAAAAAATTCAAAATTGTTGTAAATTTATTTAATATTACTTAATATAATAGTTAATTTTTTTTTAATTTTTAATTTTTTTACTTCATTCAGCTGCTCATTCAGCCATTCAACTCAAAAAATCTGACTTAGCCATTTAGCTCGTCTATCTTACCGATTCAGCCATTCAAACCAAAACAAACGCACTGACCGATTCAGCCATTCAGATTCAGCTCCATTTAGCTCTAAACAAACACCCCCTAAGCTGATCGAACTTGACTTATTTCATTAGCAAAATTGACTTTCTTAATTCACGAACTAGCCCCTGAATTCATGTCACCCTCGCTAATCCATGCGTTTAGTGCATGTCTGTGACCCTAAATAGGCAGATTTGGCGACTAAGATTAGTAGGAATAATATTTTTACAAAAAGCTGATGATAGGAAATTGTATATTAAAATCAAATATCTTACTTGCAATGTAGGTGAAGTTGTGGGTGCATCTTCATTTTCTGTTGGACATGGTGCAAACGCCTTAAAGAAGGTGTCTTCAGTAAAAATGCTGCATCAAGCATCTGAAGTTCAAAATATTTTATCATATCCCCTAAAAAGAACGGTTAGTTAATCTGGTTCATATTGTTCCTACATACCGACATGTATACATGTCCATTATAGCTTTATTTTGTTTATAGCTAATTTCAACTCTTGCACTGTTACCGTTTGTTTGTGCTCAGGTATTATCTAGCAGTGATGATATGCATTCTCGTGGTTGCCTTCTTGCTTCTACTTCCTATTTTGAAAGAAAAACAGTTGCGAACTTTCAAAGTGAGGCGGAAGAATGGAACAATGTTGACAGGGATATAGGTTTTTGGGTGGGGCTTTCCCCAAGAGGTTCATGGGAAAGTTTCCGTTCATTTCTTCCTTTGTCTGTGATTACTAAAACATTGAAAGATGATTTTATTGCTGTTGAAGTTATCATGAAAGATGGCAAGAAACATGCAGTTCTAAGGGGTCTTGCTACAGTTTTGAATGATTCTGATGTCAAGTTGGAAATATCCATATGTCATGCATCTATGATTGACAATAACGTCCTCTCAACAAACAATGTTGTAGATCCTTTAACACCTGGTTCTTCTACTGTTTTACCATGGAAAAGTATGTCTAAGAATTCTGACTGCTGTTTACTAGTTCGTCCTTGCAATGATCATCCTCACCCCCCTTATTCATGGGGGCATCTAGTTACTGTAGGTTCTGGGTATGACTGGGGAAAGGACCAACATTCCAGTGAACAAGGTTCATTTTCTAGACAAAATACCTTGAAGGATAGAAGTAAAATGTCTGTTTCTTCATTCAAGCTAAGTCAACTTGAGAAGAATGATGTATTCTTCTGTTGCTCAAGTACCCACAGTGAACAGTTCTGGCTCAGTGTCAGTACAGACGCATCAGTTCTTCATACAGAGCTTAATTCCCCTGTTTATGATTGGAAAATATCGATTAACTCTCCTTTGAAGTTGGAGAACCGACTTCCTTGTCCTGCAAGATTCATAGTCTGGGAAAAATCAAAAGATGGTAACAGTATTGAGCGACAGCGTGGTATTATATTATCTCGTGGAACTGTGAATATATATTGTGCTGATGTCCGAAACCCTATATATCTTACATTGTTTATACAGGGAGGTTGGTCTTTGGAAAAGGTAAAATTAATCTTCTTTTTAAAGTAAAAAATAAAGATTGTGGAAACTGTTTTGCCTGAGAAACCTTATCTCTATTCTTCATCGCAACAGGACCCTGTTCTTATTTTGGATCTGTCATCTAACAATCACATCTCTTCATTTTGGATGGTTCGCCAACAGAGAAGAAGGTTTGTGATCTTGCTGTCATGTCTATGAATATTTCTGTAGCTCTTACTGACTAGACCATAAACAAGAAAATCGGAATAATGGCAATAGCTAAGCACTGCCTCTTGACTAATATATATAATTGTAAAATTTTTATTCCATAATAATTAAAGATGGATACAACTGGACAGCAACTATGTCAGAATAACTTTTTTTTCTTAATCTAAATGTTTTTTAGCCCTCAAAACTCTTTATCCAAAACTACATTCAGTTATACATGATCAGTAGCCTCCCATGCTCTTTGCTGTTCAAGGTGACATTTCATGAGTTTGGACATTTAATATCTGCTTTTGAATCTTTAGTTCTATATAAACCATAAATGATTGAGCTGTAAGTATGCAACTGTCTCTTCATGCTTTGATCTTCTGTTCTTGTAATTGCGCGGGTAAAATAGAGACATGGACCAGATCAATGATTTTTCTGATAGTTTCAAATTAATATCGCCATAGCAGATGTCTTCATGAATAGAAGATATAAGACCAGTCTATCGATATAGGTGAAATCACTTTGTGACTTAGTAAATCCTTCTAAAGAGCTTCCATTCCAGCCTTCAAATCTCACACATGCAGACCACCCAAAGTGAAGTGGTCTTCTAAATGTTGCATGTGTCCATCTCCTAAGTCTGAGAAACTATGTAAAGCATTATTACTCGCTTTACAAGTTTTAAAACACTTTAAGCTATCTTTTCCGAATTAGTAATCAATTTATTCATCTCTTCCCTATTACGTGCACTAGCAAGTAATCTATATGAAATCAGGTAAATGCACTTTTGATATGTATATACTTCATGATATTTTGTTAGTTTAATTATTATCTGGTCAAAGAGTCGAAGGGTGTTTTTAAAAAAAAAAAAACTGTGTGGCAGGTTATTCTATTATCTTTTTGTGTATATGCTTCTCATTTGGTTCAAGTTATTAGTAGTTGCCCGGGAGTGGATTCTACCATGGACTTCTTCCTTTTTTATTTTTCTACAAGTATTTTTATTAGAAAAATCCTCCAAAGAGGAGATTCAACGAAGTTGTCCTGACTAGATAAATCAATCTTTTAATCCGTTCGAAAATTCTCTTGTTTCATTTTCTCTAAATCAACCTCATATAGGCATATGCAACAAAGGGGTAGCACCCAATTCTTCAGCAATTTTCTCACTCTAACCCCTTCTCTAACAGGCCATTAAGCAATAAATTGTCCTTGGTTACTCCACAACTACTAGTCCTTCGCCCACTCACAATGAGTTACCAGTTGAACAGTTTCAGCAGCCTTGTTGCATAGGCAACACCAGTTCACTATTATCTTTCTTACAGTCTGCAAGTTCTTGATTGTGGGATTAGTATATTGAGCTGCAGTCCACATGAAAAAAATTGATTTTCAATGTCGCCCCTTTATTTGATTGGCAAGGACGCTGTTTATCAATTATTAGGCAGACAGTTGATTTCTTATGATTACTTTATGAAGTACGTCTATAATATTATTATCTTCATGGATAATTTGTGCAGGAGATTGCGTGTGAGCATTGAGCGTGACATGGGTGGGACCATAGCTGGTCCAAAAACCGTAAGATTTTTTGTTCCATATTGGATTAGTAATGATTCATCTCTGCCTTTGGCTTACCAAGTGGTGGAAATAGAACCTTTTGAGGCTTCGGACGTGGATTCCATCCAGCTCTCTAAAACAGGTAAATCTTCAACAGCAGCCATGAGATATCCTAGTACCTCCCTGGATAGGAAGCCTACTGGCTTGAGGAAAAACCTCCAAATACTAGAAGTAATTGAGGACACTACTCCAACACCTAGCATGCTATCTCCACAAGACTATGTGGGCCGTGGTGGAGTTGTGCTTTTTTCCTCGCGAAACGATGCATACCTGTCTCCACGGGTGGGTGTTGCTGTTGCCATTCGAAATTCTGAAAATTACAGTCCTGGAGTATCTCTTCTTGAACTGGAGAAAAAGGTAATACAAATGACTACTTACATATCTTCTAAAGATTGCTCCAGAATCTGGTGTTTCCGTGTTCTAACCTCTTGCATTCATGGGAATTTGATTCTTTACAGCAACGAGTTGATGTCAAGGCTTTTAGTTCTGATGGATCTTACTATAAACTTTCAGCTGTTCTACACATGACGTCAGATAGAACAAAGGTTTATTTGCTTATCCTGACACTTGAGTATGGCAATAACGTTTCTGCTCTGCAATATCCTCAAGTTCATTATATCAGTTTTTAACCTTATTCCCCATGGAACTAGGTTTGGTGTTTAATCAAGGAATTTTACCAGCATCCTCAAAAAGTTTTGGACTTTTTTCATAGCACTTTTACCACATGAAATTTCTCAAGTTCAAAATGTAACTTATTGTCATAATTTTGCTCACATTCCTTCCTGTGACTTGCTGGAGAAAATGTAACAGTTACATTATCATATACTTTTGAGCATAAACTTCTTTCACAACTACAAATCTGATGGAATGTTAGGTGGTCTAACTGAATTCACAGCATTCAGGAGTGAACCACATGGCATAGGAGACAGAATTTTTTCACAGGGTCCTGATTGTCGTACTTTGCCATATTAGAATTTTATTGGGAGTTGGGACATAATGAAGGTCATGCGAGTCTTTGCAGTTTCATGTTATTTTATTCCAGTATAATCCTTGAACAAAGACTTGCCAATTAATTCGTAAGTAGCGAGTACATAATTCTGATCAAACTCTAATTTAAGTGGTATGGTGTTGTTTGATCATGTACCTTTTTTATTTTATTCACAACATCATTCCAGATGGGATCGCCACCCAAATAAAAAATACTTCCAAAGGGAAAGCCATCTAACTAATGTCCCTCTCAGAGTTCTTCAGTTGGGCATAATTAGAGGGATGGAGTTATAATCTTCATGTTAGGTGTTGATACAGTGTGTGACCATGTGAATTGGCTTCTTTGTTTTTTGTTAATTATGAAGTCAAGAGCAAGGGCTAAGGGAATTGTTTAAAAAAAAAGTGCATTTTGTGGTGTTCTAGGTCCTTATCTTGTTTTGATGTAGTGGTCCTATATTGAAGAGGTGGTATGCAGTATGCTCATGCTCATTGGGAGTCAGCGGAAATTGGGTACTCATAAGATTTTAAGTTTCCTATTGCACTTTGTGGATGATATTAATCTCTTCTTTTCTGATGATATTGATAGTTTCTAGAATATTCAAGTCCAATATTTATTTGTGAGAAAGTTAGGTTTTTTAGTTAATTGGTTCAAAAAAGCAGTTGTCCTCTAATTCGATACTCATGTTTTTCTTAAGTTATTCTATTTTTATCCTAAATGAAAAGCATATACATCACTAAATATGAGATACTGAACTACAAACTTACTGTATACTGTTAATTTCTAACCTGTGGACAACTAATTGTTACTGTGTGAATTTTCCACTGCAGGTGGTTACTTTTCAACCCCACGCTCTGTTTATTAATAGGCTAGGTTGCAGTCTATGTCTGCAGCAGTGTGATACTCAGTCATTTGAATGGATACATCCAACTGATCCTCCTCTACAATTGGGATGGCAGTCCCCTCCAAAAGTTGAATTGTTGAAAGTATGAGCAAATAAACCATTCCTCTATACATTTAATACATTACTCTCTCGTCTCAAATTACATAAGAATGAACAACCTTATATATGGTGTGAATGATGATGTGAGATAGATTTTGGAGGAGGAAATTACTTCATATATCAAATCTATGGTTTTAGGATTAACTTAAGTTGCACTATTAAAAACTTTAACCGACTTTACAATTAAATCATATTGTCAATTCTCGTACTGACCATGGGTAGTTTTCCTTGAGCTAGAGCAACTTTGCATCTTATGCGGCTAGTTTCCTTTCATTTCAGTTGCGGATTGATGGATATGAATGGAGTACACCATTTAGTGTTTGGACTGAAGGTGTTATGTGTATTTCTTTGAGAAAAGAGCCAGCAAGTGATCCAATGCACTTAAGGGTAGAAGTAAGAAGTGGCGCAAGGAGCTCTCGCTATGAAGTCATATTTCGTCCCAATTCATTCTCAAGTCCTTACAGGTTAGAGAAAAAACACTGAGATTTTTTATTTTGGTTTTCTTGAGTTTTATTGGCTGTGCCTCTTTGTGCAATTTGTGAGATCTTGAAAACTCAAAAGGAGGCTTGAAATGTGTGGTCAAGTATCCTTGATTATATCAATTTATCTAAACTCCACTAATTATTTATTTGTAAGATTTTAAATTCACTGTTTTGAGTTTTATTTCCTTTTGGGTGGACTTCTTTTCCTCCATTTGCATTGTAGTTCCACTTCTCACGTCTAATAAAATTTTCTTCTTTTATTTATGAAAGGTAGATTTTTAATTAATTGGTAAATGAATCAGTCTTATGTTTTCTTATAATTATTATTCTGAAAATACTGATGCATATCATACATATATGTGTGTGTGTGAAGCTATTTACGTACCCCCTCGTCCCATATTGAGTGTAAGGCACTTTTAGATATTATATATTTCATTTAGTTTTTTCAGAGCTTCACTCTAGTTCCTAAAGAATAACGAAAATTATATTAGAAACATTTTCTGTATATGTACAGTGTTAGCGTCTTGCGATTAAAATGTCTGATGAAAACTTTGTTTCCCAGATAAGGCACTTTTAGATATTATATATTTCATTTTGTTTTATCAGAGCTTCACTGTAGTTCCTAAAGAATAATGAAAATTATATTAGAAACATTTTCTCTATATGTACTGTGTTAGCATCTTGCGATTAAAATGTCTGATGAAAACATTGTTTTCAAGATAACACTTGATTTGGACAGAGGGAGATATATTTATTTGGAACATATTTTTATTACTAACAAAACTATATTCTTTTCAATGACCTAAATGTGTTTGTTTTCTGAGACATCCAGCATATTCAATGTTAGGTGGCTGTCTTACTTTTGTGTTCTAAATCACATATTAAGTTATTAAAATTCATAGTTAATTTCATCAGTTATCATCGATTCACTAAAAAAATCTCCAAGGTTTTGACTTCTATCTTTATAACTATCTGTTGTAGTAAGAATAACAATAAAAGTATATATTGACAGGATTGAAAATCGTTCTCTGTTTTTGCCCATCCGTTTCCAGCAAGTTGATGGTGCCAGTGATTCATGGCGGTGTCTTCTTCCTAATGCATCTGCTTCCTTTCTATGGGAAGATCTTGGTAGACCGCGATTACTGGAACTTATGGTTGATGGTACAGACGATTCAACATCACTGAAGTACAATATTGATGAGATATTCGATCATCAGCCCAACCTTGTGAATGGAGGACCAAATAGAGCTCTACGTGTTAATATTCTGAAAGAAGATAAAGTTAATGTCATCAGGATCAGTGACTGGATGCCAGAGAATGAACCCCGCACAGCTATCAGTAGAAGAGTTTCTTCATCTATATCACAAATTTCTGAAAATGATTCGCAGCTTCAACAATTGGCATCCACTTCAAATTGTGAATTTCATATTATTTTTGAGGTTGCTGAGTTTGGACTATCTATTATTGATCATACACCTGAAGAGATCTTATATCTGTCCATGCAGAATCTTCTGCTTTCATATTCAACTGGCTTGGGTTCTGGGATCAGTAGGTAATATTCTATCAATAAACAGGATCCTGATTCCAAGCAGTTGGTTTTTGGCTATCTGTTGGGCAGTTCTATAGGAGTGAGTTGCATTTGTATAGCTAGAGAGTTGCAATTTTATAATACATATATAACAAAGGCCACCATAATGCAACTCTAAGCTATATCAATGCAACTAATTCCTATAGGACTGCCCAAAACCAACTGCCTAGAATCCAAATCCAATAAACAATGAGAAGAACAACTTGTTCAATAGATATGCTAATCTGCATTCATGCACACAAATTTTGCTTACTAATTGAATCATATGTATGTTTGTCGTATTGGTTCATCTGATGAAAATAACGATCATGTTCTGTATTGCAGGTTCAAATTAAGAATGCGCGGGATTCAGCTGGATAATCAGTTGCCTTTAACTCCAACGCCTGTTCTCTTCAGGCCACAAAGAGTTGGAGATGAGACTGATTACATCCTGAAATTTTCCATGACACAGCAGTCTAATGGATCACTAGATTTATGTGTGTATCCATATATTGGTTTCCAAGTGAGTATGCCAAATATACTATTTTCCACAAAGTTTGTGTTAAGTCTGTTCAAAATATTTATCTCTGTTTTTTTCCCTTCCTGTACTAATTTCTATTGCTTTCTGCCCATCAGGGGCCTGAAAATTCTGCGTTTCTTATTAACATTCATGAACCAATCATCTGGCGTCTCCATGGGATGATCCAGCAGGTCAACTTGAGCAGGTTATATGATACTCAAACCACTGCTGTTTCTGTTGATCCAATCATTCAAATTGGGTACGTATTGTGCATCTTAAAGCTTATTTTACCTAATTATTTACTGCTTTGAACTTTTATCAAATAATTTTCACTTCACAGTGTTCTTAACTTCTCTGAAGTTCGGGTTAAAGTCTCAATGGCTATGTCACCAACTCAACGACCAGTTGGTGTTCTTGGGTTTTGGGCATCCTTGATGACTGCACTTGGAAACACTGAAAATATGCCAGTAAGCATTCAATCCGTCTGTAATTGCTTTTTATGTTGATATATTTTAGTAATTCGCTATATCTGAATCTCAAAATATAATGAATGCAGAAACCACAGCGTCTAAAGAATTAGAACCTAAGACAGGGCACTTACCTTGCTATATTTTTTGTAAAACTCGGACTTGTCAAAAAGAAAAAAATTGAAAAACTTGAAATATCCGCCAGACATCGTATCATGAGTTTTAACACCCCATCCTAAGATTATCATTAGATTTCATCATATTAGTTGACAATAACAAAATGTACTGATGGTGTTATTTCAAGTTGCCCCTCTATATTATGTTTATGGTCAGTTGCAGATGTTTCAGCCTGGCCCTTTTGGACCCTGGGTTCTTCAAGGGGGCATCGTATTTAGATTCATGGGTATAGATCAAGTTCTTGATCTATCATATTGTCTCTTTCAGATTCATTGTTGTATTTAGATTCATCGTATTTTATGTAACATAATCAATAATCTATGTAATTTTTGTTGTTTATAAGTATCGTTGGCAAATGTACCATCACTTATTCTTCTTCTTTGGTAGCATTTTGTGGAGAATAAATTACAAAGAGTGATTGAACTAAGTAAATCATTTAATCTGTGTTATTTAGATCCGGATAAATCAAAGGTTTCAGGAAAATTTGTGCATGAGGCAAAGTGTTCTTATAAGTAATGCAATCTCAAATATCAAGAAAGATCTTCTCAGCCAGCCTCTTCAACTGCTCTCGGGCGTTGACATACTGGGCAACGCAAGCAGTGCTCTTGGGCATATGAGCAAAGGTGTTGCAGCTTTATCAATGGATAAGAAATTCATTCAAAGTCGGCAGAGACAGGTTTGACAGTTGACATTGATTGTCATTTTACCTTTCTTCGTTGAAGATATAGTTTCAACTGCTAGAGACTCCATTCTTTAAATTGTCTTACTGCCATATGAGCTGCATTGGAACTTGAGTATATGCTTTGGTATTTATCCTGCCCTACGTAAACTTTAATGATTATAAAGCTTTGTAATGTAACTACTTTTAGCTTTTCAACTAATACAGGCTAGAGGCTGTAAACCAGAATACAGAAGTGATGATTACTGAAATTGTAGGTGATAATGTAGTTAGTAGAATAGCTATATTATGTATGAAATACATACACAAGGACACGCATACATCTATACGGATGCACCACTTGTTTATACTTTATAACATGTGTGAGAGAGAGTACTTAGCTGAATAACTCGTGTTTATGTCGCATGCATAACTTTGGATGCTCGCTTTGCTTACGTGCAAATTTTCATAATCTTTTCAGGTCACTGATACTCTCACCCTTAGTATTTTCATGTACAATTTTTCCGTGCTTTACTTCACATGTTCAATTTGCATAATCTTTTCAGGTCACAGATACACACCCTTATGAAGTTATTCAAAAAAATTCTTTTTTCTTTATGCTTCGTACATATGAGTCTTGTTCACTGATAGGACACATTACAATCCTCTTAGAATATAAGGCTATTCTTGCATAATATATTGTACCACCAGATGACAACATATTTGTGTAAATGTGTATTTGAAAACTAAACATATTTTTTGCTTGGCAGGAGAACAAGGGTGTGGAAGACTTTGGTGACGTTATCAGAGAGGGGGGTGGAGCACTAGCAAAGGGACTATTTCGAGGATTTACTGGAATCTTAACAAAGCCTCTTGAAGGTGCCAAAGCTTCTGGTGTTGAGGGTTTTGTTCAAGGTGTTGGAAAAGGAATAATAGGTGTAGCTGCACAACCCGTGAGTGGAGTTCTGGATCTTTTGTCAAAAACTACTGAAGGTGCCAACGCTATGAGAATGAAGATAGCGTCTGCTATTGCTTCAGAAGATCAGCTCCTTCGCAAGAGGCTTCCCCGAGTAATTGGTGGTGATAATTTGCTACGACCATACGATCCGGACAAAGCTCAGGGACAGGTATCAGTGGTCATCTTCCTACTATGTGCTCCACAAGTTCTTTCGTCTCTGATGTTCTTATTTGGGAGAATAATGAATATGAAGGAATATTCAAATAGTTTTTGAAATCTAAGTACTACAGGATAAAAACAGTGTCAGACAAGCACTTGCCCAGTGCTTTGAGAATGGGCCGTAAAATATTTATCACGCTCTCTATCTTCCTCTTAGAATGTACGCATAGACAAGATGAAGAAATTGAAAGAAAAGCAAAAAAGGAACAGGAGAAATTAAAAAAGGGCAACTTAATTACCTAGACAGTCAAATGGGGAATCTAATGCAAATATTGTGAAACCAATACCTTATTGAGTCGAAGTGATGCAGGATATCAACTGGGAAAGGATAAACTAATAAAAAAATAACCGAAACTGCTGTAAAGTAACTAGCGTTTATTTTTCGCACCGAAATCACTAGAATCTGGTGATCACATCGAAGATATTGTCATATTAGTTGCTCGTATTCTGCCATTCATCTTGATGCTTAAGTCATGTAATTGAAATTTGAAATGCAACTCCAACTTTAATCTACTTAATATGATGTCATCATGAAGGTGATACTGCAGCTAGCAGAATCTGTATCTTTCTTGGGCCAAGTGGATTTATTTAAAGTACGTGGAAAGTTTGCCTTGTCGGATGCTTATGAAGATCATTTTTCACTTCCCAAAGTAAAATTTCTTGTTGTCACACACAGAAGGATTTTACTTTTGCAAGTAAGTCAATTTAATTTGAAACTATGGCCTCAAACCATTCTCGTGTCACCCAACCATTTCTTGTGGCAAAACTAAAATGATGATATGTCTGTCATTTTTCAGCAAGCCTCCAACATTATTGGGCAAAAGAAGTTCAACCCAGCCAGAGATCCATGTTCTGTGTTGTGGGATGTACTGTGGGATGACCTGATAACAATGGAGTTGACTCATGGAAAAAAGGATCGCCCAAATGCACTACCTTCACGGGTCGTTCTTTACTTACAAACAAGACAATTAGATACAAAGGATCAAGTTCGCATCATTAAATGCAACCGTGATTCTAATCAAGCTTTTGAGGTTTATTCTTCTATTGAGCAAGCAATGAATACTTATGGGCCAAACCAATCAAAGGTTGGGATTTAAATTCCCTTTGTGTTTCAGTTGTGTGCATTTCTGTTTTGTAGAGCTTGAATTCTATGCTTGATTAAGAAAATTCCTGACCCATCTATGCCTTTTAGGGGTATGTGCTCTTTTCAAAAAATTGAGCATGGTTGGAAGAACTCTGTCTAAGACTCTGAAAGGTGTTGTTACTTGGTTATGAATTTTATAAAACTTTTTGATATTCCTCAGGTCACGACAAAAAGGAAAGTCACAAAACCATATTCACCAATTACTGATACCGCTACTACTGAAGCAATCCCAAAAGATACATTTTACTTCTTGTCTCCCCAGCATATGCCTTCATCAGTTTCTCTGAATTCAACTTTCGGCAGTGGTGCAAATTAATGACAAAAATATCAATGCATGGTTTTATAAATTCTCTGGTCTACAGATGCCAGGTTATTGACCAACACAAATTGTCTAAAGGTATGTCATGTCTTATATTTTGTTTGACATTACTGCATAAGAACAGTCAGAAAAGAGCTCAAAGTCCAATAACTGGATAGAATGAGATAAAATACAGACAACTGAGAAGATAATATATTGCTGTCAGATTAAGTAGGCACATACCTTCTATCTTTGTTATGATACTAGGGAACAGTCCCATTTGAAGGAAAAGTTTAAGAAACCATTGAAGAGTCGCATGTTGACGAGTGGAAATCGAAGTAGATGTGTTTGTTGAAAAATATCATACCACAAAATTGGTCCATGGCACATCGAGTCCCCAATATATTGATTTCATCGTCCCAGACAAGCTCAATTATGCGGTATTGAAAGTATATATATATATTTTTGGCTTCTAAGAGCTCATTCTAATTTCAGGTTTTCAAGCTTAATCTCATATTTGGAGTCCAGTTTGTGACTTGTGGATTCTCTCATATTTTAAAACACGAGTTTTTTTCAAAGGAGGAAAAAAAATGACGAGGGAGAGAGAAGATTGTTTGTAATTATTAAATATATGATGTTATTATTTAGATATAAATATTTGGTATAATCATATTTTATTAGAGTAAACCGGATATATGGGGAACCGGATATATCTAATTTAAACATCCTAATTTTCTTTAGCATAACTTCCTTCCCTTTCATTTCTCTCTCATAAGAATTCTTAGCCTCTCTCTTCCTCCACCACCACCACCACCAACCAAGATACACAATCACCTTTTGTACCACCACCTAGAGTTTGAGGTCGAATTTGTTGTTTTGAAGTTGGATGACTGAAGGAGCTCAGAAGTGATGATCGATAATACATAGGTCTTGTATTTAAGATGAAGAGTCGTATGTGTAACTAATTAAAATTTTAAGCTCACGACGACGCTGTTTCATTGGGACTGCAGAAATAAGGAATAAGGTATATCCGGTTCCCCGGGTATATAGTTTTCTCTTTATAATATTAGTTAGACTATTCTAAAAGTTTTATTTTTAGCAGTAGATTATTATTAAAAACTTCTATCCTTTTTTAATTAGACTGCATAATATTTTACTTTGTCGTTAAGTTTAGGGTGTTCTCTTATATAAACAGATTTAATTCATGATATCATTGTTTCCATTAAATAGATATTATTGATTTTCAGTCGAGTACTGTTGTCGCCATTTTATCCGGAAAGTATAGATAAGCTTACGATGGAACACAATGCACAGACAGGAAAGAAAGCAACTCAAAAAAAAAAAGAGGGAACTTGTAAATATTTGTTTCCTGAAAACTGTATAAATATGAAGTTTTCCGTGTATAGTTGTTTGTGTGCAATTTGTATGTCTTTGGCGGATGTTTCTATACGACAAACTATACTGAACTTTATACTTGTAAAGTTGCTTACTGGAGTAAGCTTGGGAATACTTAGCCAAGTTTATGCTCGACACAAACTTATTAGAAGAGCAATTGTTATGGTGTCAATATAAACTTGTAGTAATATTTTTCAGATTGATTGATGTTATTGCAATTGACAGGAAAGCTGGAATGAGAAAAGTGAGCATTTCTCAGATGTTAAGCCGTTAAACGAACTACAAGCCAACTACAATTTCCAAGGGCTTCTGAGGAACAATACATTGGCGCAAAGGAGGAGTCCCTGCAAGCAATCCCCTTAATTTTCAAGAAAAGTCAAGGATAGTTGTAAATAGACACATATACATATATGTATATGTATATGTTTACATCACTTTTTATTAAAGAAAATCCAGTCGGCAGTTCAAAAACCTGTATAGAATTACACTAGTGTAGTGTAGTGTAGTGTAGTGTAGGTACACCACCTCAGTGGGCAAATTTTGCAACGTTGTGTGTGTGTGTATATATATATGTATCTGCTGTATACGTCGGTTTGTAGAGCAACAATTTAATTCGGTATCAAGTTCATTGATTTTCGTCATTCTTTCATTCAGATTTGATGAGCACATTTTTGTGTAAACAAACAAACCAATCACTGGAACAGTATATACTGCTGGGTGTGATCCTCCACTTAAATTTGAATAAAAAAATTATTATTTGTTAAAGAGACTAATCATAAATATATCCAAAATTTTATATTTAAGAATTTCTGTAAACTTTTTATTAAAAACATTGTAAATATAAGGAGACTAATTTTAAATCTCCATCATTCCACAACAACAGATCCATTTGTATTCCACTATGGGTATATTAATTAATTAATGGTCATTTTTTTAATGGCTTGATAAGCTTTGCTTTTTCTTCCACGCCGCTAAAGATGCTTTGTAGTTAGTTTTACATGTAGAATGAGGATTTTTGACAATTACTTGGTATATTATATTATACCATGGCACAGTAAGTAGAGGTAGAATTACTCTTCTATTTTTTAATTTTTTTTTAGACTGATTAACATGAAATTAACAATAGATCTATGTTTATTGGTCAATTGACTAACTTATCATTAAATTGATGGCTATTTTTTTTAAGTGGTTGAAACCCCATCTTGATTAGATCGAATTTGTAGCCATCCATCTGCTGCCAAAGAGGAAGAGGGATGGGATGAATATGATGGTTGCGTGACCAAAGAAAGGATGCCACTTATTAACTGCACTCATTCCTCTTTTTTGTTTTTTCTGTTCATGGCAATAAGCTTTTTCCTTCATTCTTTTTTATGACAGATCAAGCTCGACTTGGTAATGGCCAACCACCCCACACACACGCACACAATAAATATATCTTACAAATTACAGATATTAAATAAGGTCATAATCAATTATATTTGTGGTCCAAAAGAGATTAATAATTAACCTATAATCTGTGAGCACGCCGATGACCTTTGGAAACATGAGGAGGAGGAGGGCATGCATGCAGATGGTAGAAAATTCGTAACTTTGTTTTTATTCTCTTCTTTTTGTATTTTCATTCCTTTGGATGAAGAAGCATTTGATCCATACCATATCTGGAATTTTATTTGGTATATTATTATTATTATTATTATTCTACACTTTTGTCTTTCAATATGTTTCAAATTTTGTCTCCTAATTGTGCACGTTTAAGTCTGCCTTGATGGATATGCCTATGTAATTATGATGTTGAAATCAATAAATATGATGATTGTTGTTTAGACACGTACTTACATTATATATATCTTTGCAATAAAAACATAAAATACCCGTTATAACTATATAAAACTCTCGTAATTACTCATTTTTATATGTAGAAGAATAGTTTCATGACAAATTTAAATTGCGAGTAATATAATTTTGAATTTTAAGCGATATGATAAAATAATAATTTGTGAATTGTTTCTTTATTTTCACCTATTATATTTATTTAAATATGTCAAAATATAGACATAAATTTATCATCATATCAACACTCTTAAATAAAAAGTTTGTAACTAACGTGTCTCATATATGCATACAATCAATCATTATATTAGTTGTCTAATATTATAATAAATTCTTAACAATTATTATAATAAACTTATAAAATTACTATATGTATGTATTTAAGACGCTTTTAAAATATCAAACATTATTCCTTCTCTAATTTACGTTATTGCTCAATTCATTGTATTAACTCATAGTATTAATCAACCTAGCCTAGCTATACCACAAATGCATCACATATTTCGTGGTATATATATTTTGTGTGCAATCTGTTATTTCTTTTTAATTAAAAATATAGCAGATAAGTTTGATCATATTTTTAAATAACACATTTTAGTTCTTAATTTAAAACTATTTAAAGTATGTATAGACTAAATGTGATACACTAATGGTAGACACATCTTTAGGATACTAGGTTATAGGTTATAAGTTCAACCACTCAACTTCTAATTTTTTTATTTTTTTTAAATCTTCGATTAGATTCTAAAATTAATATTCTTAATCTTTTTTTCAATCGTGTATGCTAACAATTTATGAAGTATATTCTTACTCGTAAAGACATTTTAATTTTAAAAATAGTCAATATAATTATAAAAGTTAAAATCTGTCAAATAAAATGCTAAGTTGAGTGAATTAAAATAAAAATTAATTAAATTATTTACAAAGTTTAGTGATACTTTTTATTCCTGATTTATTAATAAATTTGGTTTAATTTTATTGAATGACTTAATAATGTACTATTATTTAAATGAACGAGATTTTTTAGTAAAAAAATATGAATAGATCACATTTAGTGAAAAATAATAATTATAATAAAATATCTAAATATGGAATAAAATAAAATATTATTGTAATAGATTTTTCTTCCTTCCTATGAGTCTATGACAGCACTCCCAAACACGGCACCGACATTGAGATTTTGACCTAATTTTTTCACGTCCACGTAGAGTTTTTTTCCCTAATACGCATAATAATCCCAAATTCCCAATATGAATAGGATTTCTCATCGCCTCTCCCTTATAAATTACTCCAAATACAAACAAAACCCTCATTATCGCAATTCCCCAAATAATAGTTTCGGCGAAAAAATCTCTCATATCGTTTAGAATCAATCCAGAAGAAAATCATCTTAAATTAGGGTTGTGGTTGATTGTAATAGTAAACAAGAATCAGAAATATGGTAGCAGAAGCTGATATTTTGTGTGGACAGAGCCTTTCTGTTCAGTACATCGCCGACGCCGTTTCGATTGGTCCAGGGTTCTTCGACGTCTCCACGCCGTTGACATCTAAGGGTTTTCTTGATGCTCGTGCTTCTGAATCTGTGTCCATCGAAATCGCTCGTTCTGAATCGGTATGTTTTTAGTTTCTTATCTCTCTTTTATGTGATTATGAATTGGGTTTCGAGTATGATATCTATTATCTAGATTACAGGTAAGACTTAGGATTTTTGTATCCGTTGTTATTGACTTGGCTTTGGTGATTAATTTGATCGATTGATATGGATTATTGGCTTTTCATGTGTGTATGTGTGTTATCATCTGGGTATTGGTTGGGGTGAAATTGACGTTGCCTTTGCAAATTTTGAGTTTATTGGCTTACCCAATTTTTTTTTTGGGATGGGTGTAGCTTGATTATCAAGAATCTACTTTTCTTTGTTGTATGTAAATAATTTTGACTGATTGTTTTACCTTTTACTGAAACATTTGATTTTAGTTGAGATATTCTAGTTTGTGGGTTTCTTATCTTTATGGTTTCACAGTTGGTTGTAGTTTACCTTTCTACATAAATCATAGTTAGTTAATCATTAGCTTGTTTACTCGATAAGAAAAAAATAGTCACTTTATGCTTTATGTGATTGATGCTTGTAGTAGTTTATGGAATCAATGAGGGTCCTCCTTATGTTCTGGTGTGTTTATTGCACTTTTCTAGTGCTTTCTTGGAGTTGTTGGAAGCTGTATATTAAATTGGCTAGCTCTGTGTGAGTGATGTTGTTATCTTACTTTTAATGTTGTGTTCAGTAGTTGATCTAATGTTTTTCCCATTGCTTTTTGTAACAAAGTCATTGCCTTTAGGTTTACCTGATCTTGCGATGTACCTTGTAATTGGGCTAACCTTCTTTGCTCCTTGTTTAATAGGTTTTGAGGTGCTCAACTAGTATTCAAGCTACTTCCCTCGAATCTGCTGCCCCAAAATTTATTCCAAGCATTCGTTCGGGCAGTTATACTGATATTGGACCACGCAGATCCAATGAGGATGAACACATTTGCATTGATGATCTATCTGCTCGGTTGGGTTCTCGCTACAGGTGGCCTCTGCCAAGTTCCTTCTATGCTGTGTTTGATGGTCATGGAGGCTCCAGTGCATCATCTTATGTCAAGAATAATGCCATGAGATTATTTTTTGAAGATGCCGTATTGCCACAAATGTCTGATGTTGATGATGCATTATTGGAAGATCTGGAGAATTGTCACCGGAAAGCATTTTTACTGGCTGACCGAGCATTAGCTGATGAATGTAGTGTCTGCGACTCTTGTGGAACAACCGCTCTGACTGCCTTGGTACTAGGAAGGCATCTACTGGTGGCGAATGCTGGCGACTCTCGTGCAGTTCTCTGCAGGAAAGGAGTTGCAGTTCCGATGTCTCAAGATCACAGGCCGAGTTATTTACCAGAACAGAAAAGGGTTGAGGATGTAGGTGGCTACATCGAGTATGGGTACCTTAACGGTGAACTTGCAATCACACGGGCCCTTGGAGACTGGTATATGAAATCTCCCTCTGGGTGTCCGTCACCGCTCATTGCTGAACCCGATGTTCAACAGAAGTTATTGACCGAGGATGACGAATTCTTAATCATTGGTTGTGATGGAATATGGGATGTGATGTCAAATCAGGAAGCCGTCGGCCTTGTACGCCGCCAGCTAAGACAGCATGATGACCCACAGAAATGTGCTAAAGCTCTAGTGGATCAAGCGTTACGCCTGGATACATCTGACAATCTTACAGCGATTGTCGTGTGCTTCTCTTCCCCTGTTGAATGCAGAGAGTCATCCCCTCCTCAGCGGCCTAAGTTCAGGTGCTGCAGCCTGTCTGAGGAGGCCCGGAATAGGTTACGTAGTTTGCTACAAGACAACTGAATAATTATTTTCAAATTATTATTAGGTTACGTAGTAATTGTAGTAATTATTTTCTTGCCGGTTGCCAATGCAAGACTGGGGCAGTGTAAACCACAATATTTTTGAAGGATTAATATAAATCAAATTATTTTAATGTTATATAGTATCTTTTTGTTCTTAATATTCTGCAAGTTCCTATAATAGATTTGGAAGGGAAATCTGATCTACTATGTGAGCATAAACATCAATTTTAAGTGTCTTGGTATTTTTAGAAAAAATTGATCCATCAGCCGCATTAGTTCGAGTCCATACTCTGGTAGATTAACAAATAGCATTGGCTAACAAAAAAACACAGAATATAATCAAATATTAATCCAATTTGATAATCATACTTATGTGAGATAAGTGATTAAAGGGTATTTTTGTCAAAAAATCAAATGGGCCTTTCATTTTGGAAACGGTTGGAGCATATATTCTTATCTTAATAGGACCAATTTTTTATTTTTTTTATTTTTTTGCTGTAAAACCTTGACCAACCAGTGTTATTTGGATAAGAAAAAAGATTATTTTCTCTCTCTTTTTTAAAAATCAGTGGTCTTAGATTCTGGCCACAGCTGTAGACTAACTATCTATAATTTTTGCCGCATGAATTTTTAATATTTTCACGTAAAAATTATTATTATAGTCTTATAACGACGATTTTTACTGTTATTAAATATTTATAACGATATTTTTTATATAAAAATATTAAAAAATCATATGAAAATATCAATTTACTTTTTATAATAACAAAGAAGAAAGATTCTACAGATGGATCACAAATTATTTTTCACCAACACCAGTAAAAATCTGGCTATTAATAATATTTTAATTAAAGAGACCTCAGTATCAGTAAATACTCCAGCAACACCTGAGTATAGCTCAATAAATACTCTACTAAATTAATAGAATATAAATAAAAGCTCTTACATAAAAAAAAAAATTAGACAAGAAAAATAAATCCCAATATATTTAAATTTTACTTATTTATATTTTTATTCCAATATAATCGGGTCCAAATGTCCAATTTTTCTGTAAAATTTTAATGCACTTAGAATTTTTATATAAATATATAAAACTAAAGCTGATATTCATAAAATCAAAAAGGTCGCTGATATTCAGAGAAGAAGTATTCGGTATTCCAATCCAATTTGTTGAATTGAGAAGCGGAAATGGCAATGGCGAGCTTTGCCAGAAGAAAGGCTACGCTTCTCTCGAAGCATCTCTCCAACAATCGTTCCGATGTTTTCCGTTACTCTCTTTCTCTCTCCTCTTTCTCCCGAGGCTTCGCTTCTTCAGGATCCGATGAGAACGACGTCGTCGTCATTGGCGGCGGTCCCGGCGGCTACGTCGCCTCCATCAAGGCGGCTCAGCTCGGCCTCAAGACCACCTGTATCGAGAAGCGTGGAACTCTCGGTGGTACTTGCCTCAACGTCGGTTGTATTCCTTCTAAGGTATTGTTTTCGTTTCTCTTCTCCGTCCGTCATGTTTCTGATTTCGTTTTAGATGCGGTTTGCTCGTTCTTTTAATGTTCAGAACTGGTTATCAGATCTAAGGAATCTGGGATTGATTGGATTATCAGTAGTTTAATGTCTAAAGTATATGAAGACTGAAGCTAAATTGGATAGTTTTTTATTTTTGAAATATATTAGTAACTGAAATTCGGCCAATATAATTCAATTCTGAAGTTTAGTTCTTTTAATATTATGTATTATTCTTTTGTGTGTATAAATAATTTATAGGTGGTGCACATAATTGGTGTTGCATCATGTAAGAGAGAGCATGGATGGCATTTTTATTTGATGTAGAGTGATTTTTTTCTTGAGACATTTGTTTGTACTGAAACAACATTACCATCATGTAAGAGAGAGCATAGAGTCTCGTAGTTATTGTGAAATTGGTTTGTGAGAGGAGTAGCTTTCAGTAGGCTCCTTGGCGAATTAGATTTTGCTTAAGATATTTCCATCCTTGAATAAAGAACTAATGATTGAACTTTTGCACCTGAAAAATGGTAGTAAACTGCCGACCTGGTGCGTCTAGCTGAGAATTTATGACCTAACATACAGGCTCAGTGGCGAAGCCAGAAAGTTAGAACAGTGGGGTCAAAATTAGTAGCAAGTTATAAAAAAATTTGCGAGGGTTCGGGGGCAGCGCCCCCGAGCCAATTTTTTTTTTAATACTTTATACTTTCGGGTTAGACAAATGCATTTAAATATCCAATTTAATAATACTAACAAAAGGGGGAAATCACAATTGATTTTTGAAAACAAAACTGATGCTGAAGAAATTGAAGAGAGAGTAATTTCTGTTACCTGCAAGGGCACAATGCTGCAAGAGAGTCACAGTAGAATAGAGTCGCACTTCAGTCTCCACACTCGTGACTCGCCAGTCACCACTCCGACCACTCGCGAAAGGCTTTGATGGTTCACGGTTTGACTTTTGTCTTTTGCGATTTGGCTTTGATGTATGAGATTTAGGACTGAGGCTTGGCCGTTTGGGTATCTCTAATTAAAAAAAAATCTGAGTGGGGTCAAAAATTGAGTAGAGATCAAAAATTGAGTGGGATAAAAAAAAATTTGTAAGTGATTTCAAAAATTGAGTGGGGTCAATTGACCCCACAATTGTACCATAGCTTCGCCTATGCATACAGCTCATACAAAGTTGTAATGATTGAACTTTTGCACCTGAAAATGGTAGTAAACTGCCAACCTGTTGCATCTAGCTGAGAATATATGACCCAACACACGGCTCATACAAAATTGACTAATGATGAATTGCTTATCCAATGGCTTACAGTTGAGTGACATGACATACATGCTGTCTCACGTAATTGAACAATACATTGTGTCCTTCCATGAGAGAACACTAGAGCTATGTTATTATTCATTGTATTAGTTGTTTTTGGAAGTTAATTGTATTTTACAATTGTAAAACATTTATTCAATTGTCTTTTGAGCAGGGGAGTTAGTTCTTTATTGTTCTGCTAAAGAATCTGATTTGTTACTTTCTCAAGTTTCTCTAACCATTTATGGGCTTTATGGATATCGAACACAATAATACCAACATTTATTTGTAGATTATACACTCAGCATCACTTTGTACAAAATAAAATGATAATTTGTACTCCCCGGACTATTGTCTAAACTCAACAATGTCTTTTATCCCGAACTAGCTAGGGTGGACTGAAAATGAATCCATATATAAGTGTGAAATTATGTGGGACTAAAATTATGTAGTACACACATGTGATGTTTACTTAAGAAGGATCAATTTTGGGAAGGTAGAATTATAGTGAAAACAACTGTGGTCTCCTGGGCGACACAAAAAATGAATTGAGTTTTTTGATGTTTAAATTCTTAAAATCAAAAAATGTGTTAGCTAAGTAGCACTCATACAAAGTACAAAATTGTTAGCCAGCACCTTCAGAACGAGGTTAGCGATAGACGGTTTAATATAGAAGTCAGCAACCAAAATTTGTATTCAAATACGCTTGGCATCTGTTGCAGAAACCTAGTCCAATTAAATTTGCACAAAATGCTAAATGAATGGTTTCTCAAATACTTTGATGCACATAATTCATACAGGAAGCTAGTGTGGCATAGTATGCAGCTGAACTTGTAGGTTTATATGTAGGCATTTAGCTATATTAGTATATTACTTTTAACATCTAGAACCTTTACTCTTTACAAAACTGATGTAAGGTCATCTATTCAATTTGAATACCTTTCGTTTCTTTAATATTTCTTATATTCAGGCACTTCTTCATTCCTCACACATGTATTATGAAGCCAAACATTCATTTGCCAACCACGGTGTGAAATTCCCTTCTGTTGAGATTGATCTACCTGCAATGATGGCCCAAAAAGATAAAGCAGTTTCTGGTTTGACACGAGGTATCGAGGGTCTCTTTAAGAAAAACAAGGTCACCTATGTTAAAGGCTATGGTAAGTTCATCTCCCCTTCTGAAATCTCTGTCGACACCATTGAAGGTGGGAATACTGTAGTGAAAGGCAAGAATATAATCATTGCCACTGGCTCTGATGTAAAAAGTCTACTTGGTGTCACCATCGATGAAAAGAAAATTGTATCATCGACAGGAGCTTTATCTTTGTCTGAAATCCCTAAGAAACTTGTAGTAATTGGAGCTGGCTATATTGGCCTTGAAATGGGCTCTGTATGGGCACGTCTTGGCTCAGAGGTCACTGTCGTTGAATTTGCTCCAGACATTGTTCCAACAATGGATGGCGAAGTACGCAAGCAATTCAAACGTACACTTGAGAAGCAAAAGATGAAATTCATGCTCACAACTAAGGTGGTATCAGTGGACACATCTGGTGATGGTGTAAAATTGACCCTTGAACCAGCAGCTGGTGGTGATCAGAGCATTCTAGAAGCTGATGTCGTTCTTATTTCTGCCGGTAGAACTCCATTTACTGCTGGACTTGATTTGGACAAGATAGGAGTTGAAACTGACAAGATTGGTCGGATCCCCGTTAATGAACGATTTGCTACAAATGTACCGGGAGTGTATGCTATTGGCGATGTTATCCCAGGGCCAATGTTGGCTCACAAGGCAGAAGAGGATGGGGTTGCATGTGTAGAATTCCTAGCAGGGAAAGAAGGTCATGTGGACTATGATCTGGTCCCTGGCGTCGTTTATACACACCCCGAGGTGGCATCTGTTGGCAAAACTGAAGAGCAGGTTAAGACATCAGGGGTTTCGTACCGCGTTGGAAAATTCCCTTTACTAGCCAACAGCAGGGCCAAGACAATTGATGATGCAGAAGGACTGGTGAAGATACTAGCCGAGAAGGAGACTGATAAGATATTAGGTGTACATATCATGGCACCGAATGCTGGGGAGCTTATTCACGAGGCAGTGCTGGCCTTGCAGTATGGGGCGTCAAGTGAGGACATTGCACGCACATGCCATGCGCATCCAACAATGTCCGAGGCCTTGAAGGAGGCTGCCATGGCCACTTATGACAAGCCCATTCACATTTAGATGGTGATGGTATACCCTTGTTTTTCTTGTTCTAGCATCTCTCTTGCAAATTTTTGGAATCTGATTTCTACACGTCAGTTGAGTATATCAAAATTGCTCGAGCTAAAATTGTTTTTCTTCTTTCCTTTGTTTTGGAATTCATACTAATTCCGAATGCTGCTTTATCTGCATATTGAAATGCTCAATAATATGATGAGATTTCTATCCTTCATTGGTTTATAGTACAGTTTTCTTAATTAGTTTAGGTGGTTCGGTTTCTATAAAAGGAGTTTATATTAAC
Organism: Panax quinquefolius; assembly: GCA_020205615.1. Classification (NCBI taxonomy): domain Eukaryota; kingdom Viridiplantae; phylum Streptophyta; class Magnoliopsida; order Apiales; family Araliaceae; genus Panax; species Panax quinquefolius. Next base: position 122,727,049 of record CM035171.1, on the reverse strand, counting down.
AGGTCAAAAATTATGGGATGGCATAATTATTTTTCTGAAAGACAAATTCCCTCTAGGCAATAAAATAGTGCGAGTCACGCAATTATTATAATCACGGACAGCAAATTGTCTAGGTTCAGATTTGTCTAATTGAAAATAAACCAACCTCATCCTCATGTATGGAGTGTGAAGATAAAATTGATAAGATAGATGGAGCGTTACAACTTCTAGAGATAGAATTTTAAATTCGTGAAGATTTAATTGGAATTGTTCAAACATAAGACATATCAAGGTTACACAACATCAATAAAAAAATCTGTTACAGATCGTCTTGTGATTATTGGTTGTGATAAAGGAGGTATTTATCGGGATAAACAAAAAATTCCGATGAAAAGTTGTAAAAGAAAGACATCATCCCGTCTAATAGATTGTCCTTTTAAAGTTTGCAGAAGGAAAAGGGTTGGGCAACCTTGGCTGCTTAAAATTATAAATGCATGTCATACCCATGATCCTTCAGTAGATATGTCGGGTCATCCTTTTTGTCGCTGCTTTTCAAAAGAAGAGTTTGAACGTGTTAAAGAAATGACCAAGTCTGGAATTGCTCCACGTCAAATTCTTTCTTCACTAAGGCAATGTAATCCGAATCTCAAGGTTATTTCTAGAACAGTGTATAATGCAAAAGTCAAAATCCGTAGGGATAATTTGGGCGGTCGTATAATGATTCAAGCTTTAGTTGAAGAACTTGGTGCAAACGGTTTTACTTATGATGTGGAATCGGATTCTACCGGACACGTGAGACGTTTATTTTTCGCTCACCCTATATCAATAGCATTGACTAAAAGGTACTCAAATGTCTTTGTAATGGATTGTACTTACAAGACCAACAAGTATAAAATGACGTTACTTGACATTGTTGGAGTATCAAGTTTCAATACATCATTCTACTCTTGCTTCACTTTTTTACAAAAAGAGGAAGTGGAAGACTATATTTGGGCTTTGAAGAGATTTAAGGATATTCTTGGAGTAAATTTTGAACCTTCGACTATTGTGACAGATAGAGAGTTGGCATTAATAAAAGCTATTACAATGGTTTTTTCAACAACATCCAATATCTTCTGCGTATGGCACATTGAGAAGAACATCTTGGCAAATTGTAAATCTCAATTTCAAGAAGGTGAAGATTGGGAAGGATTTATGAAAAGTTGGACCGTGGTTATAAATTCTCAAAGTGAAGATGAATACAATAGAGCTTTGGAGTACTTTGAAATTCAATACAAAGAAAAGACAAGTGTTCTTAATTACATCAAAAATACTTGGTTGCATCTAAAAGAGCACTTTGTTTGTGGTTGAACAGAAAAACACTCATTTTGGAACTCGTGTTACCTCAAGGGCAAAAGGTGCACATGCACTTCTTAAAAGGTACTTGCAAGTTTCGGTCGGGGATCTTAGTGAGGTCAAAAACAAATTATGTCTTGCAATTGAGAATCAATTTCAAGATATCAGGACACAATTTGAAACAGAAAAAATAAGAATTCCTCACAACCTTCATATTTCTTTGTTTAAAGAGCTTCTTACTCATGTTTCAGTGTTTGCTTTAAACGAGCTCCATAAGCAGTACAAATTAGTTATGTCTCATGAGGAATCTCTTAGTTGCAAAAATCATTTTATGACTGTCATGGGTATGCCTTGTGCACATAAAATGAAAAATTTAGGAGATGAAGTGTTACATTTAGATGATATACACTCGCAATGGAGACTTGAAACAAAATCATTTTTAGACAATGATTTTACTCAAAATAGTGGAGAAAGTGAGATATGTGGGCTGCTTGAAAAGTTGCAAGAAAGATATGTGGAGTGGCCTCTTGCGTGACAACAAGTTGTTCAAAAGAGAATTTATGAACTTGTGGACGGAAATGATTCGTTCTTACATGAGCCTCATATACAACCCCACAAAGGTCGTCAAACGGGGTCAAAGAATAAGAAGACTACATCTACAAAACGTGATACTTCTGCTTTTGAGTTGGTAGAAAAGGTTAGAAAGTGTAGTATATGCAAAGATCCGAGCCACAACAAAAGATATTGTCCATTCAAAGATAACTCAAACACTTCACTTTGTACTCCATTCAAATTTTAATTTTACTAACTTCATAAATTTGATTGATTAAGTAATACTAATATTAGTTTACATACAGTTGTATTACTATTATATTATTTAGTTTTCTTTAACTCATTTTGATCTTTCAGTATTGATGAAGGTGATGGTCCTAATGGATTATCTGATGTATCCTTACTGTAACTCATTCAAAAAGAAGAAATGTTTGGTGCCAAATTTTTCTATTTTGATGTATCATTACTGTAACATATTTTTATTTCTTTTATTTTCCTATTCCGTTCATCTATATATGTTTACAGTTTTGGTGTCAAATTTGGACTGATGATCACCTGCAACAAGTTTACGTGAAGTCAGTTTGGACTTTTGAAGAAAGGGAATTTAATGATCCAACAGTGATAGAATTTAAAGTTCAGTAGCAGATGCTTTGTAACTGTAATGTTTTTGGAGTATGAGTACAATATGCTTACCGTAATATGTTCAGACATGGGAGGGCAATTTGATAAAACGAATTTTGTAGAATTGTTAACTTATTGCAGTTGTCTCAACCATAGTTAATTAATGACCCTACCGTGCAGAAATAACAAAAAACGGTGTGGATTTAACAGTTCCATTTACTTTAACATGTGCATAAAAAGGTGAATGTCTACTTTATTATTCTCTCCGTTTCAAAATTAAAGATACTCCCTCAGTTTCATTTTAAGTGTCGTTATTACATAAAACACACATATTAAGGATATCATTACTTTGTACTCCCTCCATTTCTATATGTAGGTCGTTTTAGACTTTTTTGTTATTCTTAATTATTTGTCGTTTGTGGTTATTTAGGAGAATTGATCACTATTTTTTCCAAATTGCCCCTTATTACTTCACCTAATTTTTTGATCTATACTTATGAGATAAGTGAGGTGAAGGGTATTATAGACAATTGATAATATAGTTAATGTTTTTCAATCATTTCCTTAATTCTTGTGCACATGTCTAAAACGACCTATATTAAGGAACGGATGGAGTAATTACTAATATAGGTCCCAATTTCCATATTTACCCCTTATGTGTTGGTAGTCTCTCCCCTCCAATTAAGGTGCAAACTAACGTGCATCTCTCCTTAAATAAAAGAGAGAGAATAGAATGGAGTAAGTCGTGTTTTTATAGGATAAATTTCCTCGGAAAGTGGAGAGAAATTAGGTGTAGTATTTTTATGGAAATAAATTTACTTGAAAAGTGTTGCACTTGAAAAGAGAGATATTTAGGGGTAAATCGGAAAAATATGAGAAAATTTCTCCTAAAAATCTGCAAACGACACTTAATTAGGAATCCGTTGTTTACTCTAAAACGACACTTAATATGGAACCGAAGGAGTATGTTTTTTGAGTCAATTTATAAAATTATAAATTTAAAATTGATATAAAATTATTTAGTTTTAATATAATTTAATAAATATCACAATTGTAAATTATCTATAAAATACTATTAATTTGTTTTCAAAACTTGAACGAAATTATATCAATTTTAAATTTTAAAATTTTAAAAATTACTTTAAAAAATTAAAATGTATCTCTAATTTTAAAACAAATATATATGAAAACTGCAGGAATTTAATTAATAAATAATTACTCGGAGGGGATTAAAACGAGGGAAAAGTGACAATTGGAGACCCGCTAATTGTATTAGTGTCCATAAATGGAGTATTTATTATGAATCGTTTTCTCAATAATTAGAAAAACGGAGTCTTAACTTCACTGATTCTCTTCAAACAAAGAATATTTTAAAAATATTTTCCATAAATGTCAAACTTTGCTTCGTTTGCGTATTTTGACTACCATAAATCTTATTGGTGTGATATGATAATTTTAACTGTGAGAATAAATATTTGAAAATTTATATTTTCATAAGAAAATATAATAATTTCGCATGGTTTCTCTAGTGTGAATAGTGAATGAGTTCTACATCTACGTGAGAGACTCGTGTAAGAATATCTGTTTTTTTCATGTGATTTTATATTATTTAATCGTTGACTTTTTAAAGTGCAACTTAAAAAAAATTAAACTCAAAAACTGACATAGATTATTTTAATTTTAATCAATACAATGATAAATATTATAAACTATATAAAAATTATTACTCATTGTAAGTTTTATTATTTCATAATTTTTAATGAATCATCTTATTTTAAGTTTAAAATGTCTCGCATTGACATTTAAAAAGTCGATAATGATCATATAATTTGAAGCGAAGAGAGTAGTATTTAATTTTTTTTGTGATAGAGCGGTGTTGTTGTTTTTCAGGCCGTTAATATGGTGCTACAAGAAGAAATATAAATTTAACGACATTTTTATAATTGTTTTAAAGACACTTCACATTTTAAGCAAGATGCATTATTTTGACAACATCATTTATCAGCCAGTCTTTTTTGAATGTAAATCTTTGATTAAACCAATATTAATACGGAACTATTATATTTCACAAGTAAAAATGATAATTTCACATAAATAGTCAATAGACCCCTCAATCACTCAATTAGAGAAAATTTGTGAAATATCCATGATTATTGATTTGAGATCATATAAGTGATTACAAATTAGTAGGAGAATATATCCATGATTATTGATTTCAGATCATAAGTGATTACAAATTAGTAGGAGAATATATTGGTGATTACAAATTAATAGTAGCTGATACATTGCCTTATATTTTACTCCTCGAGGACTATATATAGAATGGTGTCACTGTTAATGAAATTCACACGCACCATTTGGAGAGCTAAACCGAAGAAAAAGAGTGAGCTAATAATATATAGAAATGGCTGTTTCTTTTAGTCATAGCATCACATCATTTCTTTTACTATCATTAGCTGCTGCCTTAGCATCTGCTGATCAGAATTTAATTGATTCTATCTGCCGAACAACACAAAATCCAAATCTATGTCGCGGGGTTTTCAAAGGTCCAGCCTATGCCAATGCCGATCGTGCTACCCTCGCACAAACCGCTGTTAATTTAGCATTGTCTAGCGCAAAATCCACGTCAACATTGATCAACTCACTGCTAAATAGTGCTACCAATCCGATGCAGAAAGAAGAATATAAAACGTGCTTGGAGGTTTATGGTGATGCCGCTGATGAACTAAATCAATGCAAGACCTTGTTGGCCAGCAAAGATTTTGGAGGTGCAAACGTGAAGGCCTCGGCTGCCTCAACGGACGCAGATACTTGCGTTGATGAAGCACAAGATTTGCCCAACAATCTTAAAACAGCAACTAAAATGTTTGAAGATTATGTAAGCATAGTTTTGAGTTCTACGTACCAACATTAATTCATAATTGATTTGGGCGGCCGGCTAATTATAAGAACTAGTACTATATATTGTTGAGATCAATAAAATTAAGTATGATTTGGCCTAGTTAATTTCGTATATTATCCACATGCATGTTAAATTAATATATTATCTAGCTATAATTTGAAATGTCTGAAGATGACTTATTTTTTAAGTTACAAGTCAAATTTGGAAACTAACAAATTCTTGCTTCTTAAAAAATGACTTATAAATCATTTTAAATAAGTAGATTTCACCAAATATAATGACAATTTTAATTTACTCTATATATATATTATTTTTCTAAATGACATCTTTACCCACAAAAACCTTTGCATCCTCCAATGGCTCTGAATACTCCTCATCCAGCACCAGCACCAGCACCAGCACCAGCAGAATATTCATTTTCTCATATGAACTCTCATGTCTGTTCTTCTTCGTCTTCTTATGTATAAAATGGTCTGGCTTGTGTATAAAAGATTTATACTGATAATTAGTTTTAATTTTCACTCATTAATTTTCAAATCAAATTTACACTTATATTATTTAAAATCATTTCAAATGTGAATTAGTTTTAATTTTCTATATCATACAAATGTAAAAATTACGATGTTGATATTAGAACTAATATTTTTTTTTCCTATAACGTGTCATTGATCCTATTTATATTTAATTTTGTTCCACCTATATTTTAGACAATTTCCTTTCAAGTAAATATTCTTTAAAAAAATACTACTGAAAATATAAGTGAGAAATTTAAGCCTTCGGCTGTGAGGATCTTAATATAATAGGTTTATATTATTCCCCAATTTTCAGGATCGATCCTCTATGAGGATTTTGTTGTGGGGTTGGGATCCGGATCCTCTATGAGGATTTTTCTGTGAGTATCTTGTGAAGGTTTTGTCGTGGAGTTGATAACACATTAAAAAGGAGATCCAATGGCTCACAACTCTTTTTTTATCTGTGGTTTAAGGGTTTAGTATTATGCTTACTAAGGGGGTGTTTGATAAAAACTGAATAAATCTGAATCTGAATCTGAATGAGTTGTATCTGAATCTGAATGAGTTGAATCTGAATGAAAAAAACTGATAATTGACATACATCTGAATGACAAAACTTTATTATTTTACCCCCTCTAAAAAAATTCAAAATTGTTGTAAATTTATTTAATATTACTTAATATAATAGTTAATATTTTTTTTTAATTTTTAAATTTTTAAAAAAAAAATTTATTTCATTCAGCTGCTCATTCAATCATTCAACTCAAAAAATCTGACTTAGCCATTCAGCTCCTCTATCTTACCGATTCAACCATTCAAACCAAAAGACTTAGCCATTCAGCTCCTCTATCTTACCGATTCAGCCATTCAAACCAAAACAAACGCACTGACCGATTCAGTCATTCAGATTCAGTTCCATTCAGCTCTAAACAAACACTCCCTAAGTTGAGAAGTTCGGTTTCAAATTGAGCACTGAATGAGAAATATCGTCTTAATTATAGTAATTTCCAATTTTAACCCCTTGAACTATTTGAATAAGATTATTTGGTGGTAATTTATAAGTTGGCGTACTAAATACATTACTAGTTACATTCTAAAGCAAATCAATCTTTCAAATTAATAAAAAAAATTATGATATACTACAACGCTCTCTTCCAAACTGTCAAAACAAAGATTAAATCCATTCGTAATCTCTTTACTGGAAAGGTGCATAAGAAGAAGATTAAAGAAAGAAAATAAATTTAGAAGAACTAAAAAAGAAACTGTGAATCTAGACAGAGAGGGAGAAAGAAACAACTAAAGGATAATCATGGTAACTTTCCAAATTACAAGAGAGTATTGTAATTCAATTGTGGCTATTTTGGTAAAAGTTCATTAGTAGATACTACACAATTTAAGAGATTTATTAATATTTTAAAGAAATTCTCCATGCAAGAATACATAATTCATTTGTATTTGTACTCGTTAATAAAAAAAATATTACTAATCCTCGGGAAATTTCTAAAATTCAAACAGCAGTAGCTTCATTATTAGTAAGAAAAACACTTGAAATGACTTTTAACAACATAGCCAGCCCTCATAACTCAAGCTAGCTGCAGAGTATTCAGTAAATTAGGTAAGAACCTGGTTCACAATACATAGCAAACTTCCATAGACGAACTAAACTGGAAACCCATTTAACTCAGAGATGGACTGCTGTGGGCTTGTAGTCGATAACAATTACTTTATCCAATTTAGGGAGAAAAGTATTCGCAAACTCGACATGGGCTGGATGACTAATATACTCTGCAATGCCTTCTGCGCTGTCAAAGGTTGACTCAAAGACGTGGGTAAAACCTTGGTGCATGTTCTCAATACTCACATCTGTGCCCCTACAACATAACAAGACAGATTTCTTTGTTTAATTTACAAAGTTGCATGAAATTTTGGAACTTCAGCTTCTGGCCAAATATAATCACATGCAGTTGCGAGACAACTTGATATTGCAAAACTTATCACTACTTAAATCAACTAGAAAGAACTTTGTAATGATCAGTCTATAAAGTGAATCTCGCTTCTAGTTCAACTAAATTGTTGCTTGACAAGTAATAGGTAGAACCGTAGAACACCTTTATGTAGTTTCTCTATTTTGTGGAAGATGTCAAGGGAGGATCTCTGATTCCACATATTTCTGTAATTTGAAAAAGCATGCAACACTTTTTCCTAGTTAATGTAGACAAATGAGGCCATAAGAACAAATTCTAGGACTTGTTGAGCTTATTGAAAGAACTGAAAAGACAAAAGAGGGTGGGACATAATATTTGAACATAAGTGCCTATATTATATTATATCCATTAGAATGAATACATAAGAAAATTTTCATTTAGCAAACTCTTGATTGGAGAAAACAGTTAACTAATTGCATGAAGTGGCTTTTCGGAACCGTTAACTTATTTCTATATAAAGTGCTGACAAGTATCTCATTAATCAAGTTAGCAAGCTGCCAAAGTACTAGAGGACATCAGGGTATGAGAATCTTAATATTATTTTCAGAAGTCCTTGAACTTGATAATACGGATCGGGTTACCATGAAAGTTAAACTTCATGGTAAGTTGGTCAATTGACCAATACCGTGCTAACACGCAAAGAAATCATCTCCCAGCATGTGTGTCAACACTGTATTGATCAATTGAACAAAGTTAAGTTCATGCTAACCACTTCCTCCTTCCTGATAATACGTTTGCAATGCATGACCAATTTTGTACATTCGGGAAAAAATAAGTCGATAAAATGGTAGAACTTTGATTTCCGTATGATTTACTTATATAATTTTACCAGAGAACTCAAAGAGTCGAGATAATTCTGAAATGCAGAATTTAACATAAATAGTTAGCTGTATAATACAAAGAAATCCTAAATCTTAACAAATTTAATAATAACAGTAACAAAATGAAAAATAACCAATATACATCCAATCCAGAGCACGGATCAGTAGGTTGATTAGATATTCACAGAAAAGTCAAAGCTTTAAATCAAATGAGATTTGGCGAAGTTTGGATTGTCAGCAATTAGAAAAGTCGGATCGAACCCACAAATACATTTATCAATTATCAGACAATAAGGGGTAGTTGAAAATCAAATTAATTTATCTAGATCTGAAATTAATTACAAGGGCATATATGAATATAAGGTATAATTGCAGAGAGATAGAGATGGGAATGGAGGTTGTGTACCATCGAAAAGACTTCATGGGTTCGATAAGAGAGACTAGGCTGGCATAACCCTTGATGAGTTGCTCAATCTGGTCCGACGTCGTTTCATCTGTAAACTTTGCGAGCAATATGTGCTTCATCTCTCCTGATTTTCCCCCCTCCATTTTTCCTTGCACCTCACCTCTACTCTCTCCCTCCAATTTTCTGCCGATATTTGTATATACCGCCTTTGACTTGTGAAACAGAGCGTATAAATATGACTTGTGCTCCATGTTTAAGTGGAGTACAAGTATTGGTAATAATTTTTTGGTAGCACTATATCTACCTATATTAAAAATATCAATTCCTTAAAAAAAAATTATAGGGACGTAATAAGGGAGATAAGAGACTGTTTGATTGTATTTTAATACATTGAATAACTCATCTTTTTAATGTATATTAATGTGGTTCTATGAATAATTTATTTATATTTATATCTTAATAATTTAGAGACATTTAGAGAAATTTTTTACCTCAATTTCAAACATTAAGATACATCATCTCATAAGTGGGATTTTTATAATTTTTATTAATTTTATATATTAATAAATTTCGCAATTATAATTGAACGTAATTATTTATCGTAATACATAGCAACATTCCTCCTTTTTTTTTCTTTTCTTACAAATCAATACTTTATATATAAAGGCATCACAACCGATCCTTTAAATTGTATAATTGGATGAATCAACTCAGTCAATTTGAAATCAATTAAGAGTTAACTCGCTCAATTGAAAAAAATTAATGCTAAATTGGAATCGAGCCAAAACTGTTTCTCTCCTCTCTTCTCTCTTTTCTCTTCCGCTCTGTTTCTGAGTTTTAAAATGGACAGAAAAGAAAAGAAATGGACGGAAAATTTAAGTTTTCTTTTAAATTCTTATGTTTCTGAGTTTTTTAATAAACGGAAAAGAAAATAAATAGATAGAAAACTTGGCCACTTTTCCTGCCAAAGTTTTCCGTCCAAAATTGGCATGATTTGGACGGAAAAGAAATTAGAATAAGTAATATTTTTATAATTCTCATATTATCCTCAACTTTTAATATAATAAATTTTAAATTACAACTCATGTCCTTAATTTTAAATTTTATATCATTTTTCATTAAAAACTCAGAAACAACACAAAAAAAAAAAACTTTAAATTTTCTATTTTTTTATTTTCTGTTATAATTTAAATTTTTTATTCTTATCTTTTTCTTTTCTTTTCTGGTCAAAAATCAAAAACAGATCTTCCTCTTTCTCTTCTTCACTACCCTCACCCCTATTTCAGTTCCATATTTCTGCTCCCCTTCTCTCGCTCCTTTCAATTTCCCAACTGCTCCTCTCTTCCTCTTCCTCTTCCTCTTCCTCTTCTTCACTACCATCACCCCTATTTCACTTCCATATACACATGTTCCCCTTCTCTCGCTCCTTTCAATTTTCCACCGCCGAAAACGAGCACCGACCCTTCTTCTTCCTCCTACTACTCCACCTCCCCCGCCGCCGCCTCGACCCATACCCACGGCGATGTCTCGCCGGCAGCGAGACTGGCTTCCATAGTCTGACAGAAATAGAGAGAGGGAAAGTTCAATGACCTTATGGGTACGGTTCAAGGCTTCAAAATGGGTCAATTTCCTGGGATTTTATCACCGGCGTTGGCGACTCTACCACCGATCGGTTATGAGGATGAATACCAAGGTATATTTAATTTTATTCTATTTTATTTTGAATCTGTTCTGTTTCTTTCTCTTTATTTTGTCTTAGCAAGTTGAGATCTTCAATTTTAATAATGTTGAGAAATCAAATCTCTAAGGTTAATGATTATTATCAATCTCATATGTAATACAACTATTTCAATGTTTGTTTAATTGTTTCGAAGTTCGATTGAATTGGCAACACTACTCCCTGATTCGAACATTTTTTTGGTTAATTTTCATATACTCAGATAATCAGATATTGGAGGAGGCTAAAGTTGATACAGATGGCCCATCCTTAAAGGAGGTGGTTGTGCATAAAATGAGTTGAACCATATAAGGGTGTTTTGAGGTAAAATGGAATCCATTCTTTTATGTGATTATCTGTTTATAATATTCTTAATCTTATTTGTATGATATTTTGTTGGTGTAAATTCTTATCTTATTCTTATATGTTTGCCTTCTCTTTTGCTTTATTTCCTCTGCATGCAATAATTTTCTACTGATTGATTATATTGGAATCTTCCTATATCAACACAAACAGCTGTTGATAATACTAATCATTCTCTAGATAGTTATTAGTTATAGTATTAATCATATAATAGGTATCAATTTTTTAAAAAAATCAAGAGAAACGGTCAAGGATATTATCCGTTTTTTCCATGTGTATGAAAATTTTGAAACACATGGAGTGTGTGTGTGTGTGTGTGTGTGTGTGTGTGTATATATGTGTGTGTGTGTGTGTGTGTGTGTGTGTGTGTGTGTGACACATCTGAGAAAAAAATAGCCACATAACAGATTATCTGCGTCTTAGGTATATATGTTCATTAGTCATTTTAATCATCAATTTTATGATCTTATAGTCCTCCATTTTACCACGTAGAAATTGTATCTATTTGCGTAGGAAGTTTTCATTCCTTTTGGTTCACTAATTTGTTAAGAGGATAGAAAATATGAAAGGAATTTAATAGATAAGAATTTAGTTTTCTCAAAATCTTATAGATATTAACTGTTAATGGTGTAGGGTTTTAATAGATAAGAATTTAGTTTTCTCAAAATCTTATAGATTTGTTTGTTGTAGATGGTAAAAGGAGTTTTCTCAAACATACTAGGTAAAAATGAGATTGGGCCTTTGTGAGTGGCTGTCACTTTCTTTACTGCATTAGTAGGTGTGTTTTGGACAACACCACAGGGCATGCAGAAGATTTATTGTTGTAATTTTAAGTTCAGTTTTAGAGCAGTTTTAAATAAAAATATGTAGATGTTTTGGAATATTTGGGTTGTGGTTCATGACCTAACTTCCACACCTTTACTGGATCGGAGTTCGAGTATGCAAAATGATCATTCTGCCTTTGATGCTCAACATCCGTGCAGGTATCTGTAAATAGTTAAAAAAAATTCCCCAACATATGAATGCTCCATCTCTTGATGTCCTAAAATATGTTCTATTTTCTAATTGTTATATTAAGAGTAATAGTTTTCTTAATTTGCATCTGAATCAGATTAATAAGGGTCCTAATCCTTACCGCTCATATGATATTGAATTCACTGAACATGGCGGGAGGATTGGGAAAAGCGTGGATGGAGCTGCATTCATCTGTACCAACAAGTTTGACTTGAGTAACTATGTTGTAAAGAAGATACCAATTAATCGTAAAAGTGAAGGCAGAGTTAAAATGTAAAGCTTTTAATGTTTTCTTCTGTTTTAACTTTTTCCACTTATTAAATAAGGGAGATAATTAAGTTTCAACACTGCCATGTAATGTACTTTCAAGTACATTTCTTTTAGTCAAATAACTATCTGATCACCAGAAATTTGGCTTAGGCCCTAGGTTACACATCAAGGAAAATAGAGATTTTGACTCTTCATGCCAAGTAGTATGCCACATGATTTGCTGAATGATTATTAAGGGGTTGTAACTGCAATAAGTGCCTGGGTATTTTTTCTTATTTTATTTGAATTAGTTTTTGTAGATTTTTTTTAAGTTTGGTGTCCCTTTGAAGTTTTCAATTGTGCAAGGTTATCCAGTTTACATAGGTTAGAATTTCATATAATTTAGAAGTGAGGCAGTATTTGATTTGAAGAGGTTTGAGTGGAAAGGTTAGAATTTTATGTTCTATCATCACGGACAACACAATGCATACATAATAATTATAATAAGATATGAGATGTGTTGATTGCTTTGGGGCTCCGGTAGATGCTGAAATATGCCAAAATCTATTTTTTTGTTCTTTTTCTTTTTGTGGCAATCAAACAAGTATTATAGGCCAACTTTGTTATCTTCCACCTTTAGGTAAAACACCAAGTAAGTGCTTTGAGACTACTTAAGATGTTTGGTAGAAGTTTTGTGTTAGTGTGTGGGTCAGCCTATGTTTTGGGTTATTCTTATCATTATAGAAAAATAAGGGTCCTGCGCATTATTTTTTCTATAAAAAAAATCATTTATCATTGGTGCAATTACCGTAATCTTCCACTATACCATGTTATGACCAGGGAAAACTCCTAATATTTTGAATTGGGACCGAGTAAAAACTCCATTTCAGATAGACCCATAAAGCCAATAGACATAAATATGATAGTCTCTTTGTGACTTTGTATAGCCATTAGACATAAATATTATAGTCTCTTTGTGACTTTGTAAATTCAAATTTTCTTGATGCAGAAATTTGCACTTTTCTTCCATATTCAATATTCTGTCCAAGTTCAGTAAAATTTTGACAGGGTTGTGAGAAAGAAGTTACAGAGGCTTAGATGGTGCCTCTGATGAACAAAAGGGTGAAAGCATTATGCGGTTGTCAGTATATCATGATATTGATGAAAATGATGGTGTGTTTTTGGTTTGTGAAGAGGAAGATTCATTTTCTGTTGAAGACCCAAAAGATCACTCATGCACAACAGGTGTTTGATGAAATGCATATTAGAATTTGCCCAAATTCGTGACAATTGACATCATTCACTTCATTCATTGAAACTTCTGCCAGATTCGGCAACTATTGAGACTGTCTTTGTGTGAGATGTCATTATTATTGGTTTTGTGTATTTTGGCTTTCAATTGGATGACCCAGCTACCCTAAAGTTTGCTTTGATAGTTGGGGGAAACTATACTTTTGGAGGACATCAAAATGCTCAAGAGGGTGGTTTTCATGCTTTCATTGTTTTTGATGATCAAGATTAGAGGAAATTTATTTCCGGTAAGCAATAAACTCCTTAAATCATTATTTTTTTCTTTTAATATATGGGGGTTTTCTTTGGTTGGTTGTTTTTACTTTGAAAGTTCAATAGTAATGTATAAAACATCTGGCAATTTTCATTTGATTTACTTTATCAAATTAAGAATTTTTGTTGTTGGCTATGAATTGTAGTTTGAGATATATGTATATGGGTATTTGAAATTTTATGTGTTAACTATGAATTAGTTATAAAAATGTGCAAGAGTTACAACGGATAATACATCTTCAATTTAATATAATCTATTGAATCAAAAAGAAATTCATGCCAAGTAAGGTGGTGTTTTGAGTAATTATGATCTAAATGTGATGAATGATTTCTAAAGTCATGTTTAATTGTTACAACGGATAATACTTCTTCAAATTTGAGAACGATTGTCGATTGTGCTGAATTCAAACTAGCCCGTGCGTTCCACGGGTTATTAACTACTATATATTAAGTTTACAAATGACACATTTAAATGAAAATATTTTTTTAATAATCGTTTTGCTAATATTGAATTTAAAATTTAGAACTTGTGTAGTACTCCTTTTATTTCACAAAAAGCATCATTTATCAAATTTTTATTTCATAAAAGAGTTATTTTATATTAATAGTAATATAAAATAATATTATATCTTCAATTTTGTCATCATAGTTTCATTTAATTTCATGTTGCCCGTAATAACTTAACATTCAACAAAAACACATACTTGATATTTATAAATGAGATTTTCATGTAGATCGAAGGGACTGTCTATAGAATTATGTCACATCTTATATCTGCCGATTTTTATATATGAAAAGAAATTTTACAGAAAAAAATAGAGCTCTTTCATCTATAAGCTGAGGTTACTACATACTAGCTAGGTAGGAATTTTTTTTTTAATGTTCTAAAATAAAGCCATTTTGAATCTTTATTCCAAGCACATGAATTATTGACAGATAACTAATCGGTACCAATTTATGAATACATACACATCATTGTTAATTTTATTAGTCCCCCACAATAAAATATTTTAGATATTTTTAAATTAAATGTTTATTTACTTTAAATATTTTATTCTCTATAATAATTTATTTACAATATCCTTAGGCTATGTTTGTTTATCAAGGTTATAATCTCGAATTATAATTCATGGGATAATCCCAAAATTATTACTCATATTATTATAATCCGGAATTATAATTTTAATTTCAAGACTATTAATTAAGTTATTTTATAACTTCTAGAATAATAGTCAGTTAGTCACAAGTCTAAATTTGAAAACAAATAAGACACTTAGGATTAATAGTCTTATTCTATGTATAATCCTTGTAAACAAACATAGCCTAATTAGTATTAATTGACATAATATTTTTATTCTCTATGCATGAATGTTTATAGAGTAGCACTAGTCAAGTACAAATTAAAAAACTATGCAATTAAACAAGAATTTAAATATGAACAATTTTGTCATTTTATCTTATGTAAAAAATTAACCATAATTTTTATGTTATAAGGTGTGACGCCTCCAAAATAGGTATACATCACCCATTCTGAGTCGCCAAATACATGGTACAAAATACAAATACAACCTTAAATATACAACATGGTGCCTCGACCACAACACCTTACAATGGTACTTTACATAAAAGTACAGTCAATAACTGTTTTAGAAATTAAAATCTTTGGAAAATACTCAAGGAAACTTTCGTACATGGGAGGCTATGCGTCTAGGTTATAATAGATATCATATGCCCACAGAATTATCCTTGGTTGACCCAATAATCCCCAAAGAAAAATAAGAAGATTGTTATCATCTTCTTTCCAATGGTGAGTCTTCTCTTGACTTATAATTATCTCCATTGTCTCCAATTGAGAATCATATTTCAAACAAACCCCAAGATTATATAGGTAGTGTCATAGTGCTCGTAGATATACTAAGCAAGTGGATGTGCACAACCCTGTCTTATGATAATACGTGGTTGTATGTCATTAGACATCTTGTATGATAGTGGCAAAATATCATTCCAAAGTTGGGTTCACTTCACCCTATTCGGTTAACCAAAATTAAATATCAAATGACGTATACAATACGACACACTTATCTAAAGTTCTCAATATATTTATTATCACACTATTTCACAGAATAGTGAGGACTACTAATGCAACCATCTGGACCGTCAATCCATTCCCCGACTAGTCCCAACTATATTCTCATTTCCTGAAGAGAACATTGAAAGAAAGGGTGAGCTCAACTAGCCCAGTAAGAAATATTATGACTAAGATAATGCAGAATAAATTATCATTAGCCTTCAACAGTATAACAACCGATAGAATATAATGCATAAACAAGTTTTAGATCAACAATCTATGAGATAATAAGCAATCCATTAGAAGAGTCAAGAGTAGAATAAAATCTACTATCTTCTATAATTTAAAAGATTTATCAACAATTTTATCGCTAAGACTCAGCTTAATAAATAATCCATATCATTAAATCATCCATGCACTACAGGTCAAGGATATTCTTTAGTATCACGACCACGAATTATCCATGCACTACGGGCCAAAGATAATCGCGTTTTCATCAATGGTTCTGATCATGCCATAAAACAATTCATCTTTGCACCCTTGTCCGAAGAGAATCCATAGCCATAATCATACCAAAAAACTGTTCATCAATGCACTACGGGCCAATAAAAACTTTTTTCACATCATTTGTAACATTACGGTCATGATTATACCGAATAATCCCTGGTCATAATCATACCAAGTCCATCTATGCACTACAGGCCACAAATGACTTTCAACATAATATAAGCATGAGGATGATGACAATTCAATAAAACAAGTTCAAGAATAAATTTTAAAGATTTATAAGTTAATTTATCCTGAACTCAATAACGTCCAAATTGTCAACATGATACTGCTTTGTGGAGTAAAATTCAAGAATGCTCAGAAGAATATCTCCATGAAAAGATACTGGATGAAGCGCAAATATCAAGGATATTCCACTAATTTTATGGAGTATAGAAGCCAAAACTTTAACCAACTGAGTATAATAGAATATATAAAACCACAAATAGATTTTTGCCTCCATGTGGTAATCCACGTAGACAGATTATTCCAACAGAATAATAAAGAATGGAAAAACAAAAGAATTCACCAAACGTGCGTAATCCGCATGCATATGAGTTATTCAATGAATAATAATAAAGAATGGAATCGGTCATGCGTAATCCGCATGCATGTGATATTCCAACGTAATAATAAAGAATTGAATAACAACAGAATTCATCGGATACGTGCGATAATCAAGCATGCAGAAAGGTTATTCCAATGAATAATAAAGAATGGAATAACAACCACTACGAGTATTGAAAGAAAATAACTTTCTTCATGAATACGAAAGAATAATACCTTTACCTTAAAAAGAAGAGTATTTCGACGGGTAGGGCGGGGATATACTTGAAGAAAACTTGCACTATTTTCTATGCTCAAAGCTTTCTGAAACTCTAAAGAAATACGCTCAAGATTATAGAAGAAGAATTCTCTGAATTTCTGGTGTGATTTTCAATTCTAACTAATCATCCTATTTATAAGAGAATGGAAAGGATACTATGATGCACTATGCAATAAAATATAATATATTATATTTATAATCAAATAAAATAAAACTTTATAAAAAGTATTCTGTTTTATATAAAAAGTTTTTACTATGCAAATACTATCGCAGTCTTATGCAAATACTATGCATAATAAAATATAATATATTTTATTTAAAATCTAATAAAATAAATAACTTTATAAAAGTATTTTGTTTTATATAAAAAGATTTTACCATGCAAAACATTTATACGCAAATACTATCGATAATAAAATATAATATATTCTATTTATAATCAAATAAAACAAAACTTTATAAAAAGTATTCATTTTATATAAAAAGTTTTCATTTTATTACATTTAATAATAATAATAAAACAACATTTATCACCATTATTATAATTCACAATATTAATCGACCGAATTCGCTTTCTGAAGGAAGAGGGGATTTCAATAAGGATTTCTCCCTATTGGCGCGCAATTAGGTGACCAAACCTCTCCTTGTGTAACTTCTAGACATCGTCAATATTTCAAATAATAATATTAATAACTCGTCATCTCAATTATAAAATATAAACAATAATTGAATCAAATAACGTGAGATCTTATCACGATAATTATCAGTAGTAATAATTGAACAAAAGCGAGTGACTTCTCACGTAAGCATCGATAATCAATCTTGGTGTGCTACTTATGCAACCACGTGTATTATCGTACTTTTACTACCGAGTAGTTCAACAGTTTTAACGGTAAAACTTCCACCGTTATTTTCATAAAAATATTTTTGTCGTTTTCTCAATCCGACAATAATTCCGTTTTGGGATCCATTATAATTATACCGTCGTACGAATATTTCCCGACCAATCGAATATTATACAACAACTTGCATACTTTTCAAAATTTATAAATATTACCCACAACTATAACATTATCTCAAATCCACGCCATAATTTTAGAAAAAATATTTCGAAAAAATTAAATCTTTATTCATAAAATTTGGAATTTTATAATAAGCCTTAATTAGAGTATGTTTCTAAGCTATAACATTGACATCTCCAAATTCCAATTAACAAACAATTTATTTGTAAGACCCTAACTTTTATGAATAAAGAATAATTTTTTGAATTATATTTTTGAATATTATGGTGTTAATTTGATATAATGTTATAGTTGTGGTAATATTTACAAATTTTGCAAAGTAAAGCAAGTGGTTATATAATATTCGATTGGTCTGGGAATATTCTTTTTTTTGTCGAGGAATATTCGCACGGCAAGACAATCATTGGTGGACCCCACAACGAAAGTAAAGTAGTAGTCGTAGTTAAAATGACAAAATTTTCTTTTCTATAAAAATAATCATGAGTCAGTATCGTTAAAACCGTGAAACTTTAAGAAGTAAAAGTACAAGAATACGTGTGGTCAGATAAGAAGTAATACCAGATTGATTATCGATGCTTACGTGAGAAGTTACTCGATTATACTCAATTATTGCTACGAAAGAATTGATGCATCATATCTCATATATTATTGATTCAATTATTGTTACAATATCATCCGTATAATATGTTATATTATTAAATCAATAATTGAGACGACAAGTTATAATATTAATGATTAATAATTGTTGAAAGATTAAATATGTGTTGATTAAAAATAAAATGATTTGTGATAATATTTATTTAATCCTTGATGTATATAAAGAGTCTATTATGAGACGTTTGTGGTAAATTTGGTTATTCTATGTTATTCTACGGGGGCTCATATGTCATCATCTAAGAGTTTCTTTCGCCAATAGTAATTACCTTTACCAGACGTCAAACCACTTGCCGTTTCATATTACAGGCGTCGAACTAATTGTCGTTTTACATTATAGGCGTCGAACCAATTGTCGTTTCACATTACAGACGTCAAACCACTTGGTGTTTCACATTACAGGCGTCAAACCACTTTTCTTTCCACATCACCAGTCGTCAAGTCGTCATTTTTCACATTGCAAGTGCTAAGCTAGAAATCTTCTATAAATAGAGGCCTAGTTCTTCATTATTTTTCATTTAATTCATTCAAGCTTATGTAGAGAGAAAGTATAGAGAATAAGAGAGAAAAGAAGAAGAGTATTCATACATTACTACACTACTGCAGTATTCAATCTCCTACTAATGTAAGGGGTGTTATTTCTTTTGTATTCATGAAGAGAACTTCGTTATTCCATTATTTATTATTACGTTGGAATAACTCAGATACGCTGCTACCCTATACTTGGTGAAATTCTTTCGTTATTTCAGGTCTTTGTTATTCTGGTTGGAATATCCTCGTCTAGTGCATTTTACGCCGGACTGGTTCCGATCTTTATTATTACATTGGAATATCTTGTTCAGATGTTTTATTTGACGGACTCGGTTCCGATCTTTATTATTACGTTGGAATATCCCACATGCATGCGTTTTTTACGGGGACTGGTTCCGTTATTTATTATTCTGTTGGAATAATCTGCATGCATGGGCTATCTATCGCATGCATGGTGATTTCTTTTGTTATTCCATTCTTTATTATACTCGATTGGTTAAAACTTTGACTTCTATACTCCATGAAATTAATGGAATATCCTTGATATTTCAAGGCTTCATCCAATATCTTTTCATGGAATTATTCTTACGAGCATTCTTGAATTTTACTCTACAAAGCGAAGATCATGTCGACAGTTTGGACGTTATTGGTTCTGGATAAATTAATTCTTGAACTTGTTTTATTGAATTCTTATATCATTGTCATCATCCTCATGTTTATATTTTATTGAAAGTCATCTCGTGCTTTTGTAGTGCGTAGATGGACTTGGTATGATTATGACTGAGGATTATCCGGTGTAATCATGACCGTAATGTTACAAATGATATAGTAAAAGTCCTCATTGGCCCGTGAAGTGCATTGATGGACGAGTTGTTGGCATGATCATGATCATTAATGAATACACAAATATTCTTGGCCGTGAAGGTATGGATAATTATGGTCGTGATACTAAAGAATATCCTTGGTCAGTAGTGCAGGGTGATTCGATGATGTGGATTATTTATTAAGATGAGTCCCCCGATAAAAGTGATGAAAACCCTTTTAAATCATAAAAGATAGTAGATTTTATTATCTACTTGACTCTTTTAATGGATTGCTTGTTTCACCGCAGATTAAACTTGATGTTTGTTATATTGTATCGGTTTAACATCTTTGTTTAAGGCTAATGATAATTTATTTCGCATTATCTTAGTCATAATATTTCTTATCGGGCTAGTTGAGCTCACCCTTTCTTTCATCGTTTCTCTCGTGAAATGAGAATATATTTGGGGACGAGTCTGGGAACGGAGTGATGGTCCTAGATGGTGCATTAGTAGTCCCTCACTATTCGTGATATAGTGTGATAATAATTGTAATGAGGACTCCTTTTGAGTTTGTATATACTCTTTGATACTAAGATGTGAGAATAGTACTAGGAGGGAGAGACGGGAATTCCTTCGCTAAGTATGACCTACCTAAGTTTATGTGGTATTTAATTGGTCGGTCGAGAATTTAGGGATAATATGTTACATGTCAATTAACCTTTGTTTTGTGCAAGATGTCGAAAATGACATCCGAGAATGTTGAGAATAGCAATGAGCACAAAGCGACCGTTGATTCACCACATATCAATAATCAAGATAATGTGCATCAGAAGGCGACAATCTTCATGCGTGAACAACAACAACGACCAAATGATGAATGATCAAATGTTCAGAGGATTTATGATTAATTCATGCAACAAAGAAAGAGAGGCGGCTCTCGCCCAAAATGTAGGTGGAAACACTTGGAAACTCTCGGACGGTCACCGCTAAGCAGATTCAAGGAGCTGGGACCATCGGAGTTTATTGGAGAGCCAAAAACACTTAAGGCGGAAGCATGGATAAAGCAAATCACCAAGATATTTGATATCTTGGGATGCTCCGAGGAGCAAAAGGTTCCCTTTGCTGCCTTTATGTTACGAGGAGAGACAGACATCGGTGGAAATCCAAAAGCGTACTCAACCGCCGCAGACTAAAAATGTCTTGGGAGAAGTTCCAAGAACTATTCAACGACAAGTACTTTCCCGAAAGTATTCGTCACATGAAGGAGGTGGAGTTCATCAAGTTGGAACAAAATAATATGACCGTGTCGCAGTACGAAGAAAAGTTTGCCGAGTTGTCCCAATTTGCGTCCCACTTGGTGGATAATGAAGAAAGAATGACGCGGATGTTTTTAAGAGGTTTGAAGCCGGAGATACGTCAACATCTTATTTCTCATTAACTGTGTTTGTATTCAGATATTATAAATAGGGCTCAGTTAGTGGAGCACGATAACGAGTCAATGCAACCAAAAGAGAGCAACCGATAAAATGATAATACCAGTGAGAGCAATCATCGAAGCGGTGACAACAAGCGTGGAGGAAATCAACGAGCGTAAGTGGTAACCACTTCCGGTGGTAATCGAGGCCAAAACAATAAGAATGGGCATTTCAAGAAGAGGAGATTCAACAATGATGGAAAGGCGTTAGCACCAAAGACTGTCGTTAAGGAAGGAGAACGACCACCTATCATATGCTTCAAATGCGGAGGGAGGGCACATCGCCCAAACTGCGCGGGATCTCGTCCGTCAAGCATGTTATAATTGTGGAAGAGAATGTCACTTAGCCCGATTTTATCGTTCACCAAAGACAAGTTCAGCTAGGATGGAGGCACCAAAGGCCGTCCCAGAAAAGTCAAAATCGGTAGTACAAGGGAGAGCGTTTGTTGTGACCTCCCAGAAAGCAAGGAACCCGAATGAGGTTATCACGGGTAAACTTATCATAAACTCTAGCGAAGTCTATACCTTATTTGATACCGGTTCTACCCATTCTTTTATTTCTCCTATTTGCGCTCTACGATTAAATTTGACTCAGGAGAAATTAGACTTTGACTTATATGTGGAAACTCCGTTGGGAGAAACTTTCATTACATCCACTGTGTATAAGTCTTGTTTGGTTCAAATCGGTACCCTCACATTACCTGTCGATCTTATTTCATTGAAAATACTTGCATTTGACGGGATTCTAGGGATTGATTGGTTAACTACTCATCATGCAAAAATTGATTGTTTTCGTAAGGTTGTTAGCTTTCATATTCCTAACCAACCTATTATGCGAATTCAAGTGACCAAACCATTAAAATCAATCACGGTCATTTCAAGCCATAAAGCTATTCGTTTATTGAAAAACGGATGTCAAGCTTTCTTAGCTCATGCCACAGATTTAAACAAAAATACATCAGTTTTGAACGATATTTCTATTGTTAATAAATTTCCTGACGTATTCCACGAAGAACTTCCCGCCTACCCCCCAGAGTGTGGAATTGAATTTTGTATCGACCTTGAACACGGTACCAAACCCATTTCCAAAGCCCCATATCGAATGGCTCTATTGAACTTCGAGGAGTTAAAGACCCAATGCAGGAATTGTTAGACATTGGCTTTATTCGTCCCTAAGACGTCTCCTTGGGGTGCTCTTTCTATTCGTGAAGAAAAAAGATGGGAGTATGCGACTTTGTATTGATTATCGGGAGTTGAATCATGTCACCATCAAAAATAGGTACCCATTGCCACGTATTGATGACTGTTTGACCGATTGCAAGAGCCAAATTCTTTTCAAAGATTGATCTTCGTTCGGATATAATCAATTGAAGATTAGAACCGATGACATTTTAAAAGGCGGCTTCGGAACTTCGATGCGGGCATTATGAATTCCTAGTCATGTCCTTTGGATTGACTAATGCTCCTGCTGCCTTCATGGATATGATGAACCGAGTATTCAAGGAATATTTGGATCACTTTGTGGTCGCCTTTATTGATGACATCCTTATTTATTCCAAAAGTCGTGAAGATCATAAGCAACACTTGAGGCTGACACTCCAAAAGCTTCGTGAATACAAGCTTTATGCCAAGTTAAAGAAATGCGAGTTCTGGCTTGAGGAAGTAGCATTCCTTGGGCATGTAGTATCAAGTCATGGAATATCTATTGACCCGGCAAAGATTGAAGCTATTGAAAGCTGGGAGCAACCTAAATCGATGATCAAGTACGTAGCTTTCTCGGTTTAGTTTGGTTATTATCGGAGATTCGTGGAAGGATTTTCTCGAATCGCTACACCATTAACTCAACTAACTCCCTCGAAAGATACAAAGTTGGTTTGAGCGAAGAATGTGAGAAGAGTTTTCAAGAACTCAAGAGGAGACTCATTTCGGCGCACCTGCTCGGCAATACCATCCGGCTCGGAGGATTTGTCATCTCAAGTGATGCTTGAGCAAAGGGTTGGGATGTGTTCTCATGCAACATGGGAAAGTCATAGCCTATGCCTCGCGACAACTCAAAGAATATAAGAGGAATTATCCTACTCATGATCTAGAGTTGACAGTTGTTGTCTTTGCACTTAAAATTTGGAGGAATTACTTGTATGGGGAGAAAGTGGAGATCTTTACGGATCATAAAAGCCTCAAATATTTCTTCACTCAAAAGGAACTCAACATGCGACAACGACGTTGTCTTGAACTGTTGAAAGATTATGATCATACCATCCAATACCATCCTGAAAAAGCGAACGTGGTAGCTGACGCATTGAGTAGAAGATCATATACAAGTACGAGTGCGATATTGTCAACACAAAGACCTATTTTATGTGACTTGCAAAGGATGGAGATAGAGTTAAAGACTCTAGGGACCCATGTGATGATGGTGAATATTCGAGTAGAACCAACTTTAATCGATAAAGTTAAAGTTGCTCAATCTACAGACCTGGAGCTGATGCGTATGAGGAAGAAAGTGCAAGAAGGTGCTATGCCGGAAGCAAGAATCGATGAAGAAGGAATACTTGAGTCAACTCCGGACTTTGTGTTCTAACGACCCGATTTAAGGTATAAAATCATGATGGGCGTACAACACACACCGTTTGTAATCCATCTAGGAGTACCAAAATGTATCATGATCTTCGTCATACATTTTGGTGGAGCAATATGAAAGAGAGATAATATTTGTTTATCTCAAGGTGTCTAACTTGTCAACGAGTTAAAGCGGATCATCAAGTACCAAAAGGTCCATTGCAACCACTTGAAATTCTAGAATGGAAGTGGGAGCACATTACCATGGATTTCGTTCACGGTCTTCCTAAAGTTTCTCAAGGCATAGATGCGATTTGGGTCATTGTTGATAGATTGACCAAGTCCGCTCATTTCTTATCGATCGAGAAACTTATACACTTGAACGTCTTGTCGTATGTACATAAATGAGATTGTAAGATCGCATGGTATGCCGGTATCCATAGTTTCGATCGAGACCAAGGTTCACTTCACGATTTTGGGTTAGTTTACAAAAAGCTATGGCGCAGACTTACGATTTAGCTTCGGCATATCATCCTCAAACAGGGGACGGACGATGGAGAGGACTATTCAAACTCTTGAAGATCTATTAAGACTCTGTGTCCTTGATTTCAAGGGAAGTTGGGACAAGTTCTTACCATTGGTGGAGTTTTTCCTACAACAACAGGTTATCAAGCAAGTATTGGCATGCCTCCATGGAAGAAAGTGTCGATTCTCCAAAGTATCTTTGGGATGAGGTGGGTGAAGCAACGTTGTTGGGGACCGGAGTTGAGTACGTATGACTACGGAAAAGATTCAAACGATTCTAAGAACGTATAAAAACCTCACAAGATCGATTAAAAGAGTTATGTTGATCTTCATCGAAAGGATGTGGAATTCGATATAGGAGATCATGTGTTGTTACGTGTTGCTCCATGGAAAGGAGTTACGAGATTTGGAAAGAGAGGAAAGCTCAATCCTCGATTCATCGGCCCATTTTTAATCCTCGATCGAGTAGGAACTGTGGCTTATAGACTCACCTTACCGCCAAGTATGTCTCGTGTTCATAATGTTTTTTACATATCTATGTTGCGTAAATATGTGAAAGACCCGAACCACATTATTGAGTTAGAACCAGACGAGATAGAGGAAGATTTAACGTATGAACAGTTACCTGTTAAAATCTTGGATAAGAAGGATCATGTTCTACGCTCCAAGGTTATACCTCAAGTCAAAGTTTTGTGGAGAAATCACGATGTGGAGGAAATGACTTGGGAGTTAGAATCTGAGATGAAGTCAAGGTATCCTCATCTCTTCGACATACCAGGTATGTACCCTAATTTCGAGGATGAAATTTCATAAGAAGGGGAGGTTGTAAGACCCCAACTTTTATGAATAAAGAATAATTTTCTCGAATTATATTTTTGAATATTATGGTGTTGATTTGATATAATGTTATAGTTGTGGGTAATATTTACAAATTTTGCAAAGTAAGCAAGTGGTTATATAATATTCGATTGGTCGGGGAATATTCTTTTTGTCAGGGAATATTCGTACGACGGCACAATCATTGGTGGACCCCACAACGAAAGTATTGTCGTAGTTAGAAAATGACAAAATTTTCTTTCTATAAAAATAACTGCGGAGCTGTTACCGTTAAAACTGTTGAACTACCCGGTAGTAAAAAATGCGATGTCGTGTGGTTGCGTAGTAGTAGCACACGGTATTGATTATTGATGCTTACGTGAGAAGTTACTCAGTTATACTCAATTATTGCTACAGTAATTGATGCATCATATCTCATATATTATTGATTCAATTATTGTTACAATATCATCTGTATAATATGTTATATTATTAAATCAATAATTGAGACGACAAGTTATAATATTAATGATTAATAATTGTTGAAAGATTAAATATGTGTTGATTAAAAATAAAATGATTTGTGATAATATTTATTTAATCCTTGATGTATATAAAGAGTCTATTATGAGACGTTTGTGGTAAATTTGGTTATTCTATGTTATTCTACGGGGGCTCATATGTCATCATCTAAGAGTCTCTTTCGCCAATAGTAATTACCTTTACCAGACGTCAAACCACTTGCCGTTTCATATTACAGGCGTCGAACTAATTGTCGTTTTACATTATAGGCGTCGAACCAATTGTCGTTTCACATTACAGACGTCAAACCACTTGGTGTTTCACATTACAGGCGTCAAACCACTTTTCTTTCCACATCACCAGTCGTCAAGTCGCTTGCCTTTTCACATTGAAAGTGCTAAGCTAGAAATCTTCTATAAATAGAGGCCTAGTTCTTCATTATTTTTCACGAATTCATTCAAGCTATAGAGAGAGAAAGTATAGAGAGAATAAGAGAGAAAGAAGAAGAGTATTATTCTGCTACTACACTATCGCGATATTCAATCTCCTACTAATGTAAGGGGTGTTATTTCTTTTTGTATTCATGAAGAGAACTTACATTATTCCATTATTTATTATTATTCATTGGAATAACTTGATATCTGTGGCTACCCTATACTTGGTGAAATTCTTACATTATTTCGGTCTTTGTTATTACTGTTGAAATATCCCGTGTCCAGTGCATTTTGTGGGACTGGTTCGATCTTTATTATTCATTGGAATATCTTATTCAGACGTTTACTGACGGACACGGTTCCGATCTTTATTATTACGTTGGAATATCCCATGCATGCGTTTCTGGGACACCGGTTCCGTTATTTATTATTACTGTTAGAATAACTGCGTGCTTGATCTATATCGCATGCATGGTGATTTCTTTTGTTATTCCATTCTTTATTATACTCAGTTGGTTAAAACTTTGACTTCTATACTCCATGAAATTAATGGAATATCCTTGATATTTGCGCTTCATCCAATATCTTTTCATGGAATTATTCTTCTGAGCATTCTTGAATTTTACTCTACAAAGCAGTATCATGTTGACAGTTTGGACGTTATTGGTTCCTGGATAAATTAATTCTTGAACTTGTTTTATTGAATTCTTATATCATTGTCATCATCCTCATGTTTATATTTTATTGAAAGTCATCTGTGGCCTGTAGTGCGTAGATGGACTTGGTATGATTATGACCAGGGATTATCCGGTGTAATCATGACCGTAATGTTACAAATGATATAGTAAAAGTCCTCATTGGCCCGTAGTGCATTGATGGACAGTTGTTGGCATGATCATGATCATTAATGAATACACAAATATTCTTGGCCCGTAGTGCATGGATAATTATGGTCGTGATACTAAAGAATATCCTTGGCCGTAGTGCAGGGGTGATTCGATGATGTGGATTATTTATTAAGATGAGTCCCAGCGATAAAAGTGATGAAAACCCTTTTAAATCATAAAAGATAGTAGATTTTATTCTCTACTTGACTCTTTTAATGGATTGTTTGTTCCGCTGCAATTAAACTTGATGTTTGTTATATTGTATCAGTTTAACACTATTTAAGGCTAATGATAATTTATTACGCATTATCTTAGTCATAATATTTCTTCTTGGGCTAGTTGAGCTCACCCTTTCTTTCATTATTCTCTTCGTGAAATGAGAATATAAATTGGGGACGAGTCTGGGAGCGGAGTGATGGTCTAGAGATGGTGCATTAGTAGTCCTTACTATTCTGTGATATAGTGTGATAATAATTGTAATGAGGACTCCTTTTGAGTTTGTATACTCTCTAGTAGACAATATTTGTATTCAAACTCACAGTTTATGTTTTGTCGTATTGTACACGACAATTATATTATTAAGTTGTATTTGAATTCTGTATCATGTATCTGGCGACTCAAGATGGGTGATGTATACCTAATTTTGGGGGCGTCACATTATTTATCATTAATTATTTAATCATAAAACATTTGAACCATGGTTATAAAGACCAGCTAGCTAGCGTACTTCAAAAGCAATCCTTAACCTAACAAGGAGAACTTAATAGGAAATCATAAAATTGTACTCCCTCCGTTGCTTAATATAGGTCGTTTTAGAGAATTATTTTTGTTCTTAAATATAAGTCGTTTGAAAATTTTAAGTAAACTTTAATTGCTTAGTTTCCAATATTACCCCAAGTAATAAATATAACTTTGGTTCTCTTACTTTTTTTTTACCCAATAAATAACATTCTTTTTTTCCAATACAAGGGCAATATAGACAATTGATAGTATATTTAATGTTTTACAATCATTTTCTTATTATTTGTGCACAACTCTAAAACGACATATATTAAAGAACGTAGGTAATAGTATATATAGATAATTACTCCCTCCGTTCCTAAAAGATTGTCGTTTTAGAAGAAAAAATTTGTTCCAAAAAGTTTGTCATTTACAACTTTCGAGAAGAATAAATTATTTATTTTCCTATATTACCCATACCTTCTCTCATTGTCCCAATAAATTCTCTCCCTTGTATTAATAATTTTCAATTTTCCATAAAGGGGTAGTGATGAAATTTCAAACAAATTTTACTTGGTAAATGACACTTTCTTAATCCATGTGCCAAAACCTTAAACGACAATCTTTTAGAAACGGAGGGAGTAGTAGATTCACAATCCACATAATAATTAATTACTTATAAAAAGAACTTAAAGCTAGAAATATCTTGCTAGCTAGACGTCTTAATTAATTACTTAATTCAGCAACCGAGTTAATCACCGTTGATCTTTGTGATAAAAGACTGAAATTAATTTAAAAAAGGTCATGCCGCTACAGGCTGTAACAACAGTCATTTAATTCCAAAAATCATGTGACATTACCAAGTTGCCCCTGACAATATTTAACCCCCCTGCCGCATGAGCTTGTGGCGGCAGGGTCACCAATTTAGTTTGCATCACCAATTTAATTATTATTATTATATTTAACATTATTATTATTTCATGTTTTAACATATTATTATTTTAAACATATTACACCTATAATAATAATAATATTATTATTAATAATATTATATGTAGATAATATTATAATTATTTTAAACATATTATATATATATATATATATAGTGCATGTTTAGGCTGCTGATGGGCAGGAACGTAGTCAACGACGACACCACCTTCCGACAACAGTATAGGAACTGCAGGAATTAGAACAGATTTTCCCTCATCTTTGGAGATGATGTCGTCGTTAAAAACTTAAAATTATTGTAATCCAACGTCTCATCATTGTATATATCCCACCATTAATTTCTCCACTAGCATTTTTATATCTTCCCTCGATCTGCATGTTCTCCTCTTTCCCTGTGTACCTCCACGGTTTCGATCCCTGACAATTTATATAAAATAAAATTAAATTACTACACTAAAAATGGTTTCTAGTGAAGGACAAATCCTTTCCAAGATATACTATATCACTCACAAGTGATTTATTGCAAAGAATTTTTTTTTTCACACGATTCCTCGCATTAGACCTCCTAGCAATTGGGTATGTTTCGCTAAGTAATAACTAAATATTTTCTGTGAAGGATATATTGTGAATAATTTTTTGTTCACAAATTGTATTTGGTAATAGAATATTGTTATTTAGTGAAAGATTGGTTTCCTTCAGAAATAATATTTTAAGAATGACTATTTGATATTAGTGAATAACTTGATTCCTTCACAAAAAATATAGTGTGAAGAACAAATTTATTTAACAAGGAATATATATTTTCCTTCACTAATTATAAATTGAGAATCTTTCTTCAAATTAGTAAGAAAAAATTCCTTCACAAATTATAAATTTGTAAATAAAAAATTAATTGCTAAATAATCAAAATTCCTTGAAAATTATAATTGATTTTTAAATCATTACTTTCATATTTATTATTATTATTAATCTCTATAAGAAATATTAAATTTATTTTTCAAGTAAATATAAATATTGTCAAATTTTTTTCAAGCTAATTGATAAGCTAATGCATAAAGAGCTAATAAAATCAAAACTTCACATATAAATAGATCATAATACTCGAGTCACAATAACTACAAAATTTGTTATTGTATCTAGGTCTCCCAAGAACCATAGTACCTACAATTTTTATTAACTAACATAAGAAAACTGAAAGAATAACAATGAACTAGAATGAATAAAGTGTAACATGTTAGATCCACTTCATCATCATTTTCTTCAAAAAAATCAAGGTTGGGCATGTAAAGTTCATGCTGCAAGAGAAACACAAAAATTTAATTTTAATAAGACGAGGAATAAGAAAAGATGAAACTGGCGAACTTAAATTAAAAAAAGAAAAAAAAATAAAAACTTCTTTTGACAACAAACAATGATCCTAAACTAGTACATAGAACTCACCATGAAACTGGAGTTGGTGCAGTTACATAAAGTGAAAAATGTTAAATATAAAAAAATAGAAAGATAGTTAATCAGATAATAAAATTTAAGGGGAAGAAAACAAAAGGAATAGCTATAAAATTATACAATCTTCTAGTGTTCTGTCCATAAAAAATGTTATAGATAAATATTTTTAGCTAACATTACTCAAGTAAATCGTGTTTCGAGTCGTATGTTGTTACTTTTTATTATTATTATAACTTTTTAATTTGGTTTGTCATAGATAAGCACCTGAGCATTAAAATAATTTCACTTAAAGTTTGTTTAATACACTTTAAAGTTTTTCGCTTTATACATTTTAAATTCTAATGTTTCTACTTTAAAACATTAAACTTTAATATCTCTTAAATTTTTATAAATTAAATTTTTTGACCACCGAATTTAGCATTTTTTTAACAAAATAAGTCACGTGACGATTAACTTTATGGGTATATATCATTTATATATATTAGTTGAATTTTTTCACATTTTCCTTCTCTATCATACAATTATCACATGCCTACATTTTTATATATTTTTAAAGATATTTAAGTTTTTCCCTAATGTAGAAAATTAAGTCCTTCAAGAGTATATATCATTTATATTGACTTTACTTATTTTCTTCATCATCATATATACACTTATAACCACATGCTTACAATTAATTTTATTTTCTTTCAAAGATATTTAAGAGTGAAATTATCCAAAATACTCTCATTCAGATCAATTATTACACATCGGTGGCCAAAAGTTTTAATTTATAAAAGTTAAAAATATTAAAGTTCAATGTCTTAAAGTTGAAACATTAAGGTTTAAAGTGTAAAAAGCAAAACACTTTAAAATGTACTATTTAAGCCAATTCTACTAGACATAACTTGTTTAAAATCCAACTCAAATTTTATTTTACTCATGTAATATCAAACTAAGTATATATATATATATATATAGAGAGAGAGAGAGAGTCCGGATCTTAAACTCACCCTTTATCCAACTCACCCGAGCTCACCCCCTTTAGCGACGGACCCGATTTGACGGTTCTGGGTCATACAACCGTCGTCTATACTTTTAGCGACGGACAACATATAGCGTTGCTAAAAAGTATAGACGACGGTTGTATGATCGAACCGTCACGGGTCCGTCGTAAAAGAGGGAGGTGATTTCGGTGAGTTGGATAAAATATGAAATTTAAGATCCGGACTCCTCCTGCAACATCACAACCTCTTTACATATTAAAAAGGTCTCCTGCAACATCGTTAACCTGCCTTTAACAAATAAAAGAAAGATCTCCTGCAACATCACAACCTCTTTGTACATATTAAACCACCTGTTTACAACCTGCCTTTAAGAAATAAAAGAAAGATCTCCTGCAACATCACAACAATACCTCCTAACGACATCACAGTAACATAAACCTCCTGCAACAACACAAACACAGCAAAATAAAATCACAGCAATATAATGCGCAACACAGTGTTCACGATTTCACAGCCAAATAAAATCACAGCAATATAAATCAAATCACAGCAACACTGTGCACAGCCAAATATAAATCTAAAGGGAACCATGAAGGTTGCCGGATTTGTCTCGAAACTACTTGCTTTATTTACACAACTAAAAAAACATTAAAATTCTGTCAGTAGAACAAATTCTGTATTTCGAAACAAAAATATGCACGAAATAGTCCAAATGCGCACTAGAAACTATATCATTTGAGAATCTCTAGCCATCTGTTGCACTTTTTCTGACAAATAGTCAACACAGTATAACAAAAGTAGATTAATAAAATACTAAAGCTACCCGGACCAAGTGAAAAATAATTAATCATACTTTCACACCCAATTTGCGACTCTGGTTAGCTAATTGAAATTGGAGAAAATTTAAGCTATGTTAGAGTGATTATCAAAATGATGAAACACATTAAAGAAGCTCAAGAAGCATGAAATCACATACTAAATAAGCTTATTACACCTGTGGAGAAATACATACTTGATGAAGCCTCTAGAATGACTCTTGGGATTGAAAAAGCTGCTTCTGCTGATCGATTACGTTCTGCTGCTGAAGAAGGGTACCGAGCCTTTGCTGCATGTCACGTTATAACGGATTTGGCTGCTGCTGCTGCATACCTAGCTGCTGTTGCAACTGTCTTAGCTGTGATTGTATCTGTGACATCATTTGTTGCTGTGATTGCTGTTGTGACTGCTGACCTTGGCTGGGCAACAAATTTGACATCATTTGTTGCTGTGACTGCTGTTGTTGGTTGGAAAGATTATTTTGTTGACTTAGCAACCTCTGTTGTTGCTGCTGCATGTCGGGAATACTGTTTTGTTGTCCAACTGCTGCTGCTACATTGATTAAACTTACACTTATCAGGAGTCTATTATGCGATATATATAACTTGATTATCATAGATAACTGGTCTTTCTGAAAAGGCTACAGAACTAAGTCCTTGCACATATGGTAACTGGGCATGTATCTTAACTTTTTCAATCAAACCATTGTTGTTTCTTCTCACTATATCTACTTTTTTAATCAGGTTTATGTTAGTAAAGAATATAATGATAGTACAATAATGGATTCCAAACACGCAAACATAATGGAATCCAAACAAGAAAGAAAATATCCATAGTATTTCAAGGAATCTGATAATATAATAATGGAATCATTTTGAAACTATTCACCCGAGTTTATAAAACAACGTGTTACGACAGTTAGTCAAATATACATTCATTACTCTTCATTACGCAAAAACAGATGGTTTCTTGACCCATGCCCACCAATTTTGAGGCCACAATGGTTTCCCCCAGCCACCTTCTACTGGTAGTCAATACACAATTACATATGGGTGTGTTAGGATGCAAAACATATGATCCCAAGTAGCAGCAAAAGACTCAATTTGAAGATATGCAATAATCATTACAACTATTTAATATTTTAAACTTATATTTTTTCAATATGTTATTCAAAGAAACAATGATATTATCCAGGTGTCTATGTTATTTACCTGAGAAAGGTTGAATACAATAGGGTCACAGCTGCAACTCATCAACTAATATAGATCTGCAACAAAAGAAAAACAACCAATTTCAAATTTTATTATGTAAAAAGATATACTACATGTATTAGTACAGCTGGTTTTCCAACTTGGTCTTACTTGAAAATCTGGAAATCATTTTTACAGTTTGGGCACTGCATGTGGGACATAGAAGCAATCACCTGATCCATGATGTCTTAAAATCTTTATCAAGAGTATTAGCTAAATGTAAACTAAAACACAAATAACTAGTGAACATGGCAAAGGAATAACAGTTCCAAACTATAGATTTCATTGTTAACTATGTATCAAAATTATCTCATAAATCTGTTAGGCATGAAGCCCTCAAACAAAGAAAACAAAATCGGATGTTGCAATGTAAGTGGACCACCTATTAGGCTGTCTAGTTTCCTAGATGGGATAAGATATTTTCGGGAAGGAGACATATTTGGAGGGCGGCTTAAACACTTCGGGTGTGTTTGCAAATAGAATGTGTAGCAATTTTTTGTATAGGGCATACTTAGAAACAGAGAGCTCAAACCCCAGCAATCCATAGTTACACAAGATTCATTCAATAATATGTCTACTATAAGTAAGATGTTAAGTCTCAAGCATCCAAGAAAAACAAATATCTTTTCTTGAGGTTTCACCAGAGGACATCCAAAACTCTAAGATAAAAAATTGACATGGATTGATTTAGGTGTTTGAATTTATAACTTTATGCTCAACTTTATATAGTTTACTGTGATTCATTAACTCTATTCAACAAAATAGTTATTGAATTCATGTCAAGTAACAATCCAAAACTATAAATTTGGCTTCAAAAGTCAAAATTGTTAATAAGTAAAATATAATAGGTAATCAATAAATTGAATTAGACTCCTTAACCACTGCGAATCAGTGTTCTAAAAGTCGCTAGTCGGTCCCATGTCGGTTGGCTACCGATTAGCGACTCGGGGATTAATCGGGGATTAATCGGCAAGTCGGATTTTCAATTTTTTTAAAAAATATATATATTCTCCTTCCTCCTTCATAAGTTTTGAATAAGTAGAATAACATAAGTAACATAAATCATCAAATAAAAACATGAAAACTAAGTAAAACCCCAGTCAGATTTTAATAATTTAATTTATAATTGAAGTTGAAACAATTTAAAAATTAAAATGAAATATTACAATTAACTAAAAAAATTAACTAATTCTAATTTATCCAACCTTTTCTTTAATGCCCCACTAAGGAACTAATTAACTAAAACCAAATAAAAATTGCAAACTGTTTACAAAAAAATAATTAGAGAAACTGTTAAATGTTAAGTATAAGCCTTATATAAATTACCTTATATCGAAGAAGTCGAGGCGTAAAGTGACGGCAGATGAGTCATGAGCGCAGATGGCGTAGTCGTCAAGAAGAAAAGCGATGGCGTCATCGGCGAGAAGAAACAGGAGTCGTCGTCGGTCGAAGCCTCGAACTTCAGGCCTCGAAGTCGGAGTCGTCGTCGGTCAGGCTCGAAGGAGTCGAGGCTCGAAGGAAGAAAAAGCAGTAGCGTGGATCGTTCGATTTTTTTTGCTAAGAACAAGTAGCAGTCGGATAGGGTTTAAAAGTTATCAACACAATCTATAAATTATACTATGGCCCCAAACATTTCACATGTCTTTTTTTTACCCTCATATGCTCCGATTTGTTCCGATTTGCCCCGACTTTTCCGACTAGCGCCGACTTGAGGCCGACTAAGTCGACAATGACTAAATCAATCGACTAGGGCAGGTCGACTCGGTGAGCCTCCAGGCCACGACCTAGTCGTAAGCTAATTAGTCGACCAACTAGGCCGACTTTTAGAACTTCTTCTTTGAATAGACTAATGAGAATGAGAAAATTAGGGGTTGTGAAAAAAAAATTACTACACTTATCGGTATATCCTCTGTAGAATTTTAACAAACAGCTAATGTGATCGCCCCATGTCAGCTCTATATGGAACTTCCAAAAATTTGATGCTATTTTCTGCAATTTTTTGACAACCAATTTGAATTGAAAACGAAGAGGTTCAGGTGAAATAGAAGGCAAATAAAATCAAGTAAAATGTAGCAAAATCGAATAACTGAAGAATATCAAGTGAAAGCCAGGCAAATAAAAATCAGGTCATCAGGAAAACCTCCATTAATGACAAGCCTCCCTTTAGGTACGGATTTGATTACAACACCCAAAATCAAAACAATTTACCAATTGGAATTGATTACAACCCCCAGAATCAAAACATTTCAATTTAGGTACGGATTTGGGAGATTACATGAAAAACTTACCGATTAAATGATGATTAATTTGCTCTAGAAGGAAAATAATGCACGAACAAAGCTATGATTTCTTCAACATGTTGCCAATTTGCAAATCAGGTGAAACTAGGGTTCATGAGTTGATTTGGAATCGCAGCAGCTTCGGAATTGCAGCAGCTTCGATAGTCTCCAAAGAAATAATTTACCATGTACTGGTGTGCTTGCAGTGCGTAACTTCTAGAGTTACCGTCCGCTAGAAATTCTAGCGGATTATGTACATAATTTCGCAAGTTACCGTCCGCTAGAAATTCTAGCGGACAATGTACATAATTTCACTAGTCTTGCAGGCTAAATGGGAGCAAAATTGGCAAATATTTTACTAACTACGTCCGCTAGTATTACTAGCGGAGTGCTTACTACCAAACTTAATCTCAGCCATCTATTAACAAAACAGAGGGTTAAGATGCTATATATATATGGGGAATGATCCATAGCATCTATATGCTATGGAATAAAAAGTGTCATATAGCATCTTAACCCTCCGTTTTGTCTTTGGATGGCTGAGATTAAGACTGGGAAGTTACCGTCCGCTAGTAATTCTAGCGGACGTGATTAATCCAATTATTTGCCACTTTTGTCCCCAGACTAAACCACTTTTGCCCAGTAATTGCATGGTCCGCTAGACTTACTAGCGGATGGTAAGTTATTGTCCATCACACGAATTCCATAGAAACAAGAATTCTGCCTCTATTCCTCAAACAGTAAATCTAAAGTCCTCTGCAACAAGAACTCATGTTAAGTCCTCTGCAACAAGAACTCTGCCTATTCCTCAAACAGTAATCAAACTGTATATACAATTATTCATAGCACGAGCTGTATATAATTATTCATAGCACACATGCAATACAATTATTCATAACACGAACTGTATATAATCAAACAATAATACAATTATTCACTAGTAAATATATTAACTACAACAGTAATACAATTCAAATATATTAACTACAACAGTAATACAATTCATGAGTTGCAAACCCAGTACAGCCAGTAATATAAATCATCACAACATAGTTAGCATATTCTACATCAATTCAATAATTACACAATTTGAATTGATTACAACACCCAGAATCAAAACAAGATAAAATTCCAAATTAAAACAATTTACCAATTGTGTAAGTACATCAACAAATAAGCAACATCACATCCCCAATACATCAAAATTTCCAAATCTTTCCAAATCTTCTGCCCCAGAGGCATGGAAGAGCTTTGACAACCCTAGTCCAACAAGTCCTGCTACATAGTGACAATATTCATCATAATCATCTATTGTCTCCACCTTGCCAAGGAACTTGTAAGTGTCAGATATAACACAATTTACATGTCTCATATTCTACAAAATCTACAACTTAGATGTAGCTGCAGGCCTGCAAATTTTGAACACAATACGTCGCCAAAGATTTGATCTCTTAGGTTTCAATTCATTATGATAAAACAAATATACTGTATAAATATGCCAGCCATGTTTGACACTTCCTGCAAATATATATTAATATATACTAGACAGCTGCTCGATAGAGAAGCTAAAAGATTTGTTCATCCTCAAATTTTTGCTTGAATTATTTCTTTTTAAGCATTTCTTAGATAATATATTGATTATTTGATCATGAATATACATAAGATGCACAACAGAATAAAAATAACCTTAGTATTGTCGATATTGATGACAATAGTACTAATAACTGATATATCAAACAAAACATAGCCATTAAAAAAACTGAAGCTTAGACTATACTAGCAAAATGAAAGAATTTAAAAATAGTAGAAGTTTGATTATGCATAATAATCCCTTGTGCAAGTGTTTATACACGCACACACATAGAGAGGAAGAAATAGAGCAGAGCTTAGCCCGGTTGAAACAAAATGCAAGATGTCAGCTTTGACAGTTCTTCCTTAATTTGAAGTTTACAGTTATAGGGACCATCAAAACAGTAATTGATCAAGTGCACAAGAGAGATCACATTTTTCCAACATCTTTTGGTACAGAAGCAGAGCTCACAAACAGCTCATCAATGTTTTGAAGTTTGAACATCTGCCAAGCTAAGCTCCAACAAAAGCTCCCTAGTTGGATTTGAGCTCAAGTCAAACATGAATTCCCTCAATTTCTGATGGCCTTGACCTCAAACAACTAATACTCGACTCAATTCATTTCAACCTTAGTAAAGCACAACCATCAAATTAAGAAAAAAAATTCATCCCTTTTTGCATCTTTGGGTAGAAAATTGAAAGCACTCAAATTAATCATTGAAGTTAAGTCCTAAAACGTAAAAATATCAAATAAAGACGGTTGTTATGAAGACTAGGGGAATGAATCAATTGACAAATATGAACAGTTACAAAACTAACAAGTAGGAGAACAAAATACTCACATGAAAAGTGCCAGTCCTTATCATATATGTGGCGATGAAAAGCCATCAAGATAGGTACTTTAACCTCTGTAGGTATGCAAACACTCTAAATATGTTAAATTGTGTGCACATGGAACTAAATTTTGAAAATTGAAAGCTTAGCCATACGGATATGATGAAAACCTTATATGTATCTTATGAAGTTGATGGGACAGGCAATAACAATGTGATCATAACTATATATGTATGTTCATGTGAGAATGACAAATATTTTTTACTTGGTGAGACCAATTATGTAACTATCCAAAACAAAAACAATACTATCTATGAAGTATGAAATCAATTTGCAGCATAGATACATGCAACCAGAAAAATTTTTAGTATAGTTAAATCCGATGGGTTCCTTATCCTAAATAGCCTCGAGCGAGAGACGACAAATTAAAAATAAGGCACAAGTACAGAATCAACAAGTAAAAGTAGACGACTTTATTTTGAAAAGTAAAACAAGAAAGTGAAATGAAAAGGCACAACTACAGAAGACATGAAAAAGCTATTTTGGACCATACCCAAAGTCATCAATAGCAGAAAGGAGAAGAATCAAGTGATCATTACTACTTAATTCATCAATAACATACAATATTAATAAGTTTTATAATCTACAAAATTTTAATTGACAAAAAACAATAGTCCAAAACATTGAAAAGATATTTCCAAATTAAAACTTCCTCACAACAGTGCATGTGCCAAATATGTTAGCAATAAGCTATTTGACCTAATCCGAGTCTTTTTTATACCTCTATAAACAATAATGTTAGCAAAATGTCAATATTTTACCTTCTCGCTGAACTTCTCAAGTTCCCTTACAAGCCTCAGTATGAATCTTGCGAAAAGCCTTCCTCAATCGATAAGGAACATGGATCACAACGGCTTTGCGATTCCCATATATATCAGCTTTACCCAATTCGAATAGGAAGTTGTAGCGTATTCTATTAATTTCAAATTCTTGTTGCCGATTTGTTGTAGTTTGCTTCAGGTTCTTCACTATTCCCCAATTCGCATAAGCAGAATGCTGTAGTTTGCTTCTAGGGTTCCAGACAATTACCCAAGGATGAGAAGATGCGCAGAAGCAGAATCCAAGTTTTGTTGCCGATTTGCTGTAGTAGTTTGCTTCTAGGGTTCTTCGAAATTACCCAATTCGCAGAAGTAAAATGTTGTAGGCGCAGAAGCTAGGGTTCTTTGAAATTACTGTGAATTGGAAATGTTATACACCGTCCGCTAGTACGCAGCTGATTTGTTTTGGCTAAAGTAAAGGTGGGGGCAAAAGTGACAAATAATTTGATTAATTACGTCCGCTAGAATTTCTAGCGGACGGTAACTTCCCAGTCTTAATCTCAGCCACCCATAGACAAAACGGAGGGTTAAGATGATACATGCCATTTTTTATTCCATAGCATATATATGTTATGGATCATTCCCCATATATATTTATATATATATATATATATATATATATATATAAACTCAAACCCATAAATGATAGGAGATTGCCCATTCGGTTCTCATCCATTTTTTTTGGGTCTAGCTACTTGTATATTTCATGTTGCTGTTCAAACACCAACCTATATAAATACACCTCCCACCAACTCTTCAGCCTCTCATTTTCTTCCTAGCAGTTCTTGAAAGGACACAACTCTAAGGCATGGTTTCAAAGGAAAAGTGTTGTTAATGAACAAGAACATAGAATATGGAGGCAACCAAGAACAACAGTAGACATACAATAATTTATAGCTAAAATGTCTAAACTGGAAGTGGTTGATTTCTTTAATGCTATTCAGAAACATCTTCCTGGGGAAGTATTTTTTTCCTCAGCCCCACTATTTAACTCATTCTCCATGTGATTCATGTTGTACCTAAGAGAATCTAACTAAGGGCGAAAAAGCATTTTAGTTAACAAAATACCAATTTGATACTTTGATAAGCTGCTAGAAAATGATAAGCAAACAACTCGAACTACGAGGATTTGCATCAATTAGTTTTTACAGTTTTGACTGAATATGGAGTTGGGTCAAAACTAACTGCACATGGAACTGAAAAACAATTATTTAAACGTAATCAATAGTCTCTTAATCTAAATACATGACAGTAAAATGGGATCAGCTTAAATAAAAGGATACTCGGAGTTGAATTCATTTTTAAAAGCCAAGTTGGATTCCTTTGTTTCAAGATTCCCATGTGGTCCAAAGGCTGCAATGGCTGACAGACGAGGAGGAAATACATCAAACAGTGCTCGGGTCAAGGCAACAGTAAATTGTGGGACGAAACAAAGGATCAACCACGGCATTTCTTGGAAGCAGTTGAGGAAGGAAGATGGGGATTCTTTGCAGTCCAGCGAGATATAAATAATCTCAAAATCGTCAATGGACCTTTTCTTTTCATACATTCGCTTCAGTTGAGGTAAACACAATCCAGATTCATAACAAAAATGTGTTGCAAACAATAAGAGGACACATTTTCCTAAGAGTTTGGAAACAGTAGTATCACTTTCCTCCTACAAAAGGGAAATTTTCAGAAAAGCAGATCAGAGCATTTAGAGGTCATTCAACTTGGAAACACAAAATGATTGAATTAATATTACACTAACAAGCGAACATACCTTGTAGGCAAAACCTCCTCTACATAAAAGAGCTTCGGGCGATAAAAATTTGTCGACCACCAGTACATCCTGTTGTTTTGCTAATTACACATCCCTTTGTAGGGTAAATGGATATGCATCTCTTCCAAACATTAAAAAGATGTGAAAAGCAAAGTAACTCAGGTTGATACTTATCGGACTTAAGGACAATCAAATCACCGGCTGCATTGGTCTCTGATTCCCTCTTTTTTTAAAATCAGGCTCAATTTACAACCACAAACTTCTAGCGAGTACCAAGGGATAACACATCCAAACTTGTTTTTGAATTTTGCCTTAGCATATGAAAGATTAAAAGGTTATTTGTTGATGAACACAATCTCAAAATCTTCATGCTCTTTTTTCAAATATTGCCAAATTTCCAAGAGTTGTCTATGTGACACCCCCAAATCCGGGTACTTCAATTCCACGGGATTTGGTGTTCACTGTATAAATATCATCTATCTATCTACCCATAATAAATGCAAACCATGCAATAGATAGAAATAATAATAAATCTCCCCTTATGGGGTTACATCAACTACATAATAAATACAATCCCAAGGTTACTCTAACCTTAAACATACATCTTGGAATCATAAACAATTAAGTCTTAAACAACATCATTAACTTAAGTCTAACCTAAATACATCATCAAATAAAATAACAAGTCTTCAACACTTGCTAACTTTGTCCTTGCCTTTACTAGTGGAAGGTTAAATCGGTTCTTTCGTTCTTAAGCGCAATGTTATTATTAAGCGAGTGAGCACTAATGCCCACAAGTATAATAATGAAATAACGGTATAATAACATGCGAGTAAATCAAAGACATCTCGAATAAAAGCTCAACTTTTGAATCAAGAATGAATAATGAAAACAAAAGAATTACGAGGGTCATAAGACTTGAACTATGTCCTCTGGGTTATCGAGGTTATACTTGAAACCTTTAATGATCGTAAGACTATGGACCTTTCTACTCGTACTTGGGGGATCGATACTTCAAGACAATCATCGTAATAATATCTTAACGCTTAACGATAAGTAAATCCCTTTGCGGGGTTGTTCATCTCGGTTTGACATTCGAGTCGCACCAAAGGAAGTTTGATTTGGACAATTCATCGAGGTTGAAAATTTAGAACATTTCATCAACTATGGACTAGTCGAATCAATAACGGTTCGCTAGTCTAATAAGGTTCAATAATAATGATATTCAAATTGAATAATAATCTCGGGAAGTATCTGATAGGACAATTATTGCATTATATTCTCTTGAGTTCCCACGTAAGCTTCCGTCGACGTTGTGGTTCCTCCAAATTACCTTAATGAAGGTATAACTTTATTTCGAGAACTTGTTCTTTTTCGATTCGACAATTTGGATGGGAATTTCTTCGTAAGATAAGTCTTTCTCAAAATGTAGGGGTTCGTATTCAATTACATGCTTGTAATCGGCCTTGTAGGGTCGTAATCTGAGAAACATGGAAGAGCGTTGTTGACATTCTCGAGTCTTTGGAGGTAAGGCTACCTCGTCACGACTTCTCCGATTCTTCTCGAAGACTTGAAAGGGTCCGATGAATCTTGGACTCAATTTCCCTTTCTTTCGAACTTCGATCTTCCCTTCCGGGAGAGACCTTCAAAAACATAACTACACGATTCAAACTCGATATTTTTTACGATGTGGATCGGCGTATTTCTTCTGTCGATCTTGGCGCTACCGATCGTGCTTTCGGATCACTTGACTATTCTGTGGTCTCGCTTTACCAATTTCGCCCTAGCGAATTATGCATCACCAACTTTCGATGGCAAAGAGTTACGCACTTTCTGACTATAGCCAGATAACGCCGTGGGTGGCATACTATACTAAGCGTAATGCTTTGTTGTTGTGGCGAACTCTACTAATGGTAGGTGATCATCCCAATTTCCTTTAAAGTCCATCACACACATGCTCTTAGCATATCTTCTAATGTCCGAATCGTTCTCTCACTCTGTCAAAATCTGTTTGAGGGTGGTAAAGTCAGACCATACTCATTCATGATTGCGTACCCATGCATTCTAAAGAGGCGTTTCGGAAATTTGATGTGAAGCGCGGATCCCTATTTGAAACAATTGATCAGGAAACTCGTGCCTCGAAACAATCTCTTTTACGTATAGCCTCGCTTAATTTGTTCTAAGTTGAATCTTATTTTGATCGGAAGGAAGTGTGCGATTTACGTCGATTCGGTCGGCGATAACCCATCTCTGCGTCGTAGCCTTTACGAGTCGTGGAAGGCTGACCACGAAGTCCATTGTAATATGTTCCCATTTCCACTCTGGGATCTCTAGCGGTTGTAGCAATCCACTCGGTCTCGATGTTCCGCTTTCACTTTTTCGGCGAATGTCGGACACTTGGCAACACATTCGCAACATCACGCTTCAAATTCGGCCACCGTAAATGTTATTCAAGATCTTGGTACATCTTGGTACTACCAGGGTGAATCGAATATCATGAACTATGAGCCTCGCTTAAAATATCTTCCTTAATCTCTTGAACTGGCGGTACCCAAATTCTATTATCAAATCTCAGTATTCCTTCCTTATCCATCTTAAATCTTGGTTCGGTTCCTTCAGATATCTTCTTTGTCACATTTTTACATTCTTCATCCTGAAGCTGAGCCTCCTTAACTTTATCCAGTAGGGTTATTCCAGATTGCATCTGAAATATTTTCTCATCAATCTCCATACGATACTTCACTTCCAATTCCAGTTTCTCCATTTCTGCAATTAGCTCGTCCC
Source organism: Panax quinquefolius (assembly GCA_020205615.1). Taxonomy (NCBI): domain Eukaryota; kingdom Viridiplantae; phylum Streptophyta; class Magnoliopsida; order Apiales; family Araliaceae; genus Panax; species Panax quinquefolius. The sequence goes on along the minus strand of CM035171.1, from coordinate 122,683,091 downwards.
GAGCGATCAACATCGTCGACTTCTCCGAGCCTTTCTACTTAAGGCATCGGCAACGACATTCGCCTTACCCGGATGGTATAAAATCTCACAGTCGTAGTCCTTAATTAACTCCAACCACCTTCTTTGACGCATATTCAAGTCCTTTTGCGTGAAAATATATTTCAGACTCTTATGGTCCGTATATATTTCACACTTCTCCCCGTAGAGATAGTGCCTCCAAATTTTCAAAGCAAAAACAACTATGATTTAACTCCAAGTCGTGGGTGGATATCCCTTTCGTAATCCTTGATTTGTCGTGATCATACCTTGATGACTTTCTTAGTTTTGCATCAAAGACACGCGCCAAGTCCTTTATGCGATGCATCACTATAAACAACAAAATTTCTGTATCATCAGGAAGAGATAACACTTGGGGTAGTACTCAACCTCTTCTTGATTCTTGAAAACTTTCCTCACACTTATCCGTCAAACAAATTTCACGACTTTTACGAGTTAAATTCGTTAGCAGAGTTGCGATCTTGGAAAAGTCTTGTATGAACCTTCATAATATCACGCCGATCCAAGAAAACTTCAGTACTTAGATGGCGTCCTCGGTGATCCCGATTAATCACGGCCGACTTTGGATGGATCTACCGAAATTCCGTTTTTTATCGATCACGTGCCCAAGAAATTGCACTCGTTCGATCCAAAATTCGCATTTCGAAAACTTGGCATACAACTTTTCCCTTCTCGATACTTCCAACGTTAATCTCAAATGCTCTTCGTGTTCTTCTTTGTTTTCGAATAGACCAAAATGTCATCTATAAATACCACTACGAACTTGTCCAAAATGGCTTCGAACACACCATTCATTAGTCCCATAAATCTTTGCAGGAGCATTCGTAAGACAAAACGACATTACTAAAAATTCAGTAGTGACCAGTATATCGTGTTACGAACGCGGTCTTTGGTACATCCTCGGCCTCACCTTCAATTGATGATAACCGCTTCTCAAGTCTATCTTGAAAAAGTATCTCGCTCCCTTGATTGATCAAAACAGTCGTCGATCCTCGGTAATGGATATCTCTTCTTAATCGTGACCTTATTCGGTTCTCTTGTAGTCGATGCGAGTCGCATCAATCGATCCTTCTTTTCACAAACAACACCAAAGGCTCCCCACGGCGTCGCTCGGTTGAATGTACTTCTTGTCCAACAATTCTTGTAGTTGTACCATTAATTCCTTCATCTCTCTGGTGCCATTCGGTATGGTGCCTTCGATATTGGAGAAGCGATTAGGACGCCAAATCGATTACAAAATCTACTCTCTATCTCGGTGGAAGTCACGGTAAATCGTGCGGAAATACGTCGACGAAGTCCCTCACAATCAGTATTTCTTCTACCTTCGGATTCTCTTTTCATTTGTCAACTATGTAAGCTAAGTATCCTACTGCGACCTTGTCTTAACAACTTCGTGGCTGCATCATCGTCAGACAACTTGCTTCATCTAAAGCGACTTCTTACCATAAAACACTGACCTTTGATGGAGTCATAAGGTTAATACGCTTCTTTTGGCAATCAATTCTGACCCGTAATTGAATAACGATCCATTCCCAAAATAACGTCAAATTCCCCAAGTCGAATAGGGATAAGATCTACATTCATGATATTACCCTTAATATCCACTCTACAGTTCTTAAACACGTCTTAACGGAATTATCTCCTATTCGCAATTTCTATATTCATGGGATATTCCAACTCATCCATAAGCAAATCTAAACTATTAGCAAAGTCTTGGATATAAAGGAACAAGTAACACACGAATCAAATAAAACATAAGCATTAATTTCATTGATCGGAATGATACACGACACCACATCACGAGACTAGATTGCATCCCTGACCGTCGTATTGAAAGTCAAGGCGGTCGGATCGGTTTATTTGCGGTTGGTCCGGTGATGGTTAAAAGGCATTTCCACCGTTATTTCCGGTTTCCTCCGATCCCGACCCTCCCGATCCCTTCTTGGGACAATCTCTTGCCAGATGGTCCTTGAACCACAAGTAAAACAAGCACCCCTTCTTTGGGTTTGGGCGGTTTGGTCTTTATGTAGCCTTCACATCCACAATTGTAGCACACTCTTTTCCTTTCATACAAACTCCGAGATGGGCTTTCCCCATGAGTCGGGCATGCTTGATTCTTTTCTTCCGACTACCTTCTTTGATTCCCGATGATGGTTGTCGTTCCACCTTTTCTTCCGATTGAAATTTCCACCTCCCGTGCCACTTCCATCGACCTTGTTATTTCCTTCACCTTCACTCTTCTTCTTCTTCTTATGATCTTGATTGTACTTGGTCGCGTGATCGCTTCCTCTTTCGGCCGAGGATGGCTTTTTCGATACTCAAAGAAGCGTGTTTAATTGAAACATTGATAACTTGTTGTACACCCGAGGCTTTAGTCCTTTTTCAAACCATCTCGCCTTCCTCTCATCCGTGTGAACTTGATCGGGCGAACCTTGCCAACTCGTTGAATTTAGCCGCATAGTCGAGCACGCTCATATTTCCTCGCTTCAACTCTAGAAATTGAACCTCCATCTCGGATCTCGTGAACTAGTTGGGAAATACATTTGAAAAACATCTCTTTAAATCTCTCCCACGTAATTACACCTTCACCTCCTCGCACTTTGTTTGCTTTGCCACCACCAAGCTAGCCTCGGACTTGAGATAAACGTTTGCAAAAGCGGTCTTACGGTCTTCTTCTAACCCTAGGAATGTCGAAAACCTTCTCTATTTCCATAACCCACGTTTGAGCCTCAATTGGGTTCATGGAACCTTTGAACTCTGGCGGTCCCACCTTTGAAGTCCTTAAAGCGTTGTGTTTGGTGGAGCTTGAGGTTGGTTATTCATGGCTCCGGTCGATAAGTTCACCAATCACTTTGCGGGATTATTGTTGGCATAATTGTTATTATTGGTTGACTCTTCCCAGTAGGTTGGCGTTATTGTCTTCTCTTGGCGGCATTTTTTTTACATTAAATAAGCGCTTTATTAGAACTTTATTTATTTCTCTAAATAGTTAAGGCATTACTCAACAATTTAACATATCACTTAACACATCATCTCAAACAACTTGATATATTTGCATTCAAATCAAAGTCTTAACATTAAGCGATAGCATAAGCTGCTATTTACATCAACTATCCGGAATAAAGAATCCACAGGATTTAAAACATTCAAATATTCTTTTCGTTCATAAACACGTCGAATTTACATATAAAACTAATTAAGTCTTTCACATAATTAAACAAATTCTATCCTTTATGTCATCGAGGTGTTGAATAGCCTTGCCACGCTCCTCATCCATGATACGAGACATCGTCCTGCGATCCAACATATACGATGGAAGTCCTTCGAACTGGATGGGGTATCTCAAAACTCGATCTTGGCTGCTTTAGGTCTCCTCCATTTGGACACCCTCTCCTAGTAACATCTATAGGTTTACACTATATGGCCAGATGTCAAAAATTAGAAGCCTTTGGAATATGACAACACTTTCTCATTAGCAAATTGGTGAGCATTTCGATTTCTCGTGCAAAAAGAGTACCTCAAGCACGGTCCGCCGATTGGAATCCGCATTGAAAAATATATAGATGATGCACGTACAATCTTTGGACAAATTGATTGACCTGATTATTAGTTAGGAGTAATCTTTTTGGTGGACATATTCAAAATTGACATTTATTGGAGATGGTACTATGGTAGTAGTAAGATAAATCCTTATTCGTGAGATAGTATGAGTGTTGTCGAGGCAACAATGAAACCACTCTCAAGTGTTCATTTAACACATGCGAGTTCACGTGGAGGTCAAATGAACACTTGAGAGTGGTTCATTATCGTCCGACAACACTGCACTTATATCTGAATAATAAGTGACGATCTCACTACAGCCATAGTACCATAATGCTGAATTTTGAGTATGCCCACCAAAAAGAGTACTCCTAACGAATAACTGTGTTAGGTCAATTTTTTCAAAAATTGTAATTGCATCATCTATATATCTCCCCATGCGGATACCCATCGGCGGACCATGCTTGAGGTACTCCCTTAGCACGAAATCAAAATGTTCACTAATTCGCTCGTGGGATGTCATATTCCAAAGGCCTCCAATTTTTAAGATCTGGCCATATAGTGTGAACCTACTCGACTTGCCAAGGCTTCCGTATAAAATAATCCTACATAAACACAAATTATATACAATATCGAGAGTTCGAGTCTTCGAGATTGACTGACGATGACCGATGAAGGGCCTCCTGAGGGGATGAGATGATGGCCGTCGGCCGATGAGAGATTAAGACTTGAGAGTTCCAACTTCGAGTTCGAGATATGGGTTTGGGATGAGAGATTGAGACTTGAGAGTTCGAGATCTGGATTTGGGAATTGAGAGTTCCGACTTCAGAGTCTGGGCTAGTAGTGGGCTAAGTACTGAGTCATGTACTCATATTATTATTTTAAGTGTTTTGTGCAAGGTTTTGTACGGTTATTCAATTAAACCGAATAACCCAAAAGTGAAACCCGTATAAACTAACCGAAAACCGTAAATAATTTTGGATATAACCGAAATGTTAAAAATAACCGAATTATCAAATAAATTCGATTAAATTATTTCAATTCGATAATTCGGTTATTTTCGTTTTTTGCTCAGTCCTACATATAAGAACCATACACTTGAAAATGAAGACATTCGAAAAGATTTATCCACAAAATGAGGAAAGGAAATTTGAAGCAACAACGAGAAGTTGTGGCAAAAGATCATTCATTAAATATAAATCCCTAATTTGAATGTTTTTTAAGTTTTCGACATATACACAAATTGTTAGAGAACTCAAGCAGTGGATGGACAGAGAATTTAAACACATCATACAACAGACCTGATCATTATCCTGTCTGTTGCACTTGGTCCGTAAAGGATAGTTAATGTTGGGCATGTAATCAGGTGTGACTAATATATGCATGCTTTCAGGAACATATAAAATTTTAGAGTTTCCAACTTTTGTTTACTATTCCCAATTCCCATATTTTGCTACTAATTAATTAGAAAAGAGAAAAACCAAATGACAATGAAATATCATTAGATATTTGCTAGCTCTCTTGTTGATTGCCAAGAGATTTAATGAGGATATGCAGCCACAACATACATGAACGATGCTTAAACATAAAATTAAGCTGCCTATCGTTCATGTATGTTATTGAACCAGTGCAGTGGGTACACTATATTTGAGAGGATGGGGAGGAGGTGGACAATTTGGCAACGTGTTTTATATGGCAATGTCTGGGGCTCCCTTGGCTGCTTTAGGTCTCTCCTCCATTTGGAGACCCTCTCCTAGTAACATCTATAGGTTTACACTATATGGTCAGATCTCAAAAATTAAAAGCCTTTGGAATATGACAACACTTTCTCATTAGCAAATTGGTGAGCATTTCGATTTCTCGTGCTGAAGGAGTACCTCAAACACGGTCCGCCGATTGGAATCCGCATTGGAAAATATATAGATGATACACTTACAATCTTTGGACAAATTAATTGACCCAGCACAGTTATTAGTTAGGAGTAATCTTTTTGGTGGACATATTCAAAATTCAGCATTTATTGGAGATGGTACTATGACCGTAGTGAGATCGTCCACTATTCGTGAGATAGTACGAGTGTTGTCGGGTAACAATGAACCACTCTCAAGTGTTCATTTAACCTGTACCAGTTCACGTGGAGGTCAAATGAACACTTGAGAGTGGTTTATTATTGCTCGACAACACTCGTACTATCTCACGAATAGTGGACGATCTCACTACGGTCATAGTACCATCTCCAATAAATGCTGAATTTTGAGTATGCCCACCAAAAATATTACTCCTAACGAATAACTGTTAGGTCAATTTTTTCAAAAATTATAATTGCATCATCTATATATCTCCCTACGCGGATACCAATCGACGGACAATGATTTATGGTACTCCCTTAGCACGAAATCAAAATGTTCATTAATTTGCTTGTGAGATGTCATATTCCAAAGGCCTCCAATTTTTGAGATCTGGCCATATAGTGTGAACCTACTTGACTTGCCAAGGCTTCCGTATAAAATAATCCTACATAAGCACAAATTATATACAAGATCGAGAGGTCGAGTCTTCGAGATTGACTGATAATGACCGATGAAGGGCCTCCTGAGACGATGCGCCGATGGGCGTCGGCCGATGAGAGATTGAGACTTGAGAGTTCCGACTTTCAAGTTCGAGATATGGGTTTGGGATGAGAGATTGAGACTTGAGATTTGGGAATTAAGAGTTTCGACTTCAGAGTCTGGGCTAGTAGTGGGCTGAGTGCTGAGTCATGTACTCATATTAGTGTTGTGTGCAAGGCTTTGTACGGTTATTTGGTTAAACCGAATAACCCAAAAGTGAAACCCGTATAAACTAACCGAAAACTGTAAATAATTTCGAATACCCATCAGCGGACCATGCTTGAGGTACTATCTTAGCACGAAATCGAAATGCTTACTAATTTACTCGTCGTGAAATCGAAATGCTTACTAAATTACTCGTCGTGAGAAAGAGTTGTGTCATATTACAAAGGCCTCCAATTTTTGAGATATAGTCATATAGTGTGAACCTACTCTGATTAAACTACTGCAACAACTACATTTACACACAGACCAATTATCACACTACAAGAACCAAAAGCCTCAAGACAATGGCAACACAATGATGGTAAGAGATCAACGAGCTGATCCAAATCAATTGATGCATAACATTTCTTGTTTTCTTATTATTTGTCAAGTTGGGTGCTCCAAAACTTATTTGTTATTTTAATGTCTGTACGATAGTGTTTAAAAATTTTGGTTATAAACTTGTGGTCATGACGTAAAACTCATAATACAATGTGTGTATGCTCAATCTCTTCTTTAGTACCAAAATTTCATGTCAAAAATCTCATCCAACTGATTATTTGTATGCACTCATTTGTAGTTTCATGATTATTTTGGTTGCATTTGGTTATAATTTTCCTTTTGATGAACTTCTAACTAGGATTTTATCAATAATCGAGGAAGAGAACTAGGTTTTATTAATTTTTGCTATTATAAAAAGAAAAAATATTTAAGGAAACCTACCTCTATTTGATTGGAATGGAACAAAGGTGACAACAAATAACTCATTAAAGAAATGAACAATAAAAAGTTACGTCACTATTTTTGACCATAAGCTTAGAGGATCCTATAATATTAGAATTCCAATGCATTGCTTATCGTAGGATTAACTAATTAAGAACAAGTAGGATCAAGTAGGATTAATTAATTAAGAACAAGTACTTAACAAGCTATCATATTATAGTGGTTTTTGCAACTGATGCAACCCTAAAAAGACAAAAATGATGGTAATTACCTTAGGTCGCAGAATAAAGGGTTTGGTATTGAGTTAATTTTATTCTGCCAGCAAAATGAAAATAAGGTAAAAATTCAAAACATAAAATGCAAAACAAAGGAAAGGAGATAGGCGGAAATACCTGCAGCCGAAGCTATACCGCCATGAAATGATCAAACAAAAAAGTTGTAGTTAGTAGTAGTTTGCATAAAATTAGAAAATTTTAAAACTAAAAAATAAAAATGTTGGGTCGTCGTAGTGGGCCAAAAAATATTTAAGAATTAAATCATGGAAAAATTTAGGGTTTTGTAGGGATGATATTTTCAATACAAAGAATATTGTAGTAGGTTATATTTTTGTTGAAATATCATTGTTTGAACACTTTGCACGCAAAGAAAACCAAGGAATATCTTCTATGAAGAAATCAGGAAAACAAGGCATCCTATATACAGGTCAAAATTTGAGGGCGGTTACCGGAAGTCCAAAATAGCGACGTGTAGGTTGCAGCGGCGAGCGGAGTTAAGGTCCTTAAGTTTGATTTTGACCCAGATAAAAAAAAATGAAAACATCTTTCTTGGTGTATGTAAACCTCCAAAACCCCAATGAACCCTTTTGAGTTCCCTACTACTACTTCCTCAATCTGGCCATTCCCAGATAAGTTGTCAAATTTCTGAGCAGTTGAATCAGATTTGGGTTCCAGAGGGTTTGAAAAAACAGAGGAATTTGACAACATGATTCCTTGATGCGGAATTTTGATAATAAAGATGATATAAGTTCACAAACTAAGAGGAAAAACTGGGTCTTGAAAAAAGAGCTTGCCATAGAATAACAATTACTTCGACTTAAACTAACAGAAGAATATTTCAGAAACCCAAGAACTCAATTTTGGAAAAAACCCAAAAATAAAGCAAATCAAATCAAATCCCTGAGCTTAGCACTTTTACTCGGGCAGAACTTTTACACTTTCTAATATGCATACATGACCCAAATATCCATACACTGAGATTACATTATAATTCAATTATATATATCATATTTCCTTTATATAATATACCAATTCTTTTATTTTAATCAACTCTTTCCATTAAAACATTTTAGCAAACATAAGATAGGCACAAATTACTTTCAAAAAAATTCAGAGTTCATTAATCATGAACAAACCCAGATTTTAGTTTGAAATCAGTCCTTAATCCTTCGTATAATTACAACATCCAAATAACACAAAGTATCACACCAATTTGTTTATGTATATGATTACCAAAATTGAACTGAGAATCACAAACATGTGTTGCAGACTCTGTAGTCGGATAAGATAAAGTCGGAAGACAAATAGAGACACCTGCCGGCTGCCCCCATGACCCCAGCTCCTGTTCCACTGGAATGGCCTCCCCCTAGGAGTCGAGATCTGACGGCCGAGGAGCACACATGCACGCTGCCCCCACCGCCCCCACCCCTGTTCCACTGGACGGCCTCCATCACAGGGGTGAGATGCCCCGGCCCCAGTTCCGCCTCTGATCCTATATATGAAAAAAACAAAGAATAAATTTATTTGGATCTCTAAGGGTGTGCAGATTTACACCCAACTTTGATAACCACCAAACTTCAATAATCAAATAATCAATTACAATGAAAAATCAAATTGGTTATTATCGAAAGGGTAGGGGTGTCGGAGAACAGTCCGATCTTTTTTCCTACTCCATTATACTATTATAGAGCAAAATATTTAAAACTAGATCTAAATAGGAGATGAGAGGAAGAAAATGAATAGGCTTCTTCTGACCTAAAAGTTTCAGAAGACGGGGCAGGCCCTAAGTAATGTGCATCTTCTTAGAATAGGCGGTCTCCTTTATGGAGTATTCTCTATACATGGGTCGTGATGTGCACTTATTGGACTTTCAATCTCCATAATGACATCATCGTCATTAGGGTGATCATTCGGTTATAACCGAACCGAAATGGCTATTCGGTTATAACCGAAAACCGAATTATTGATAATTCTACTATCCGAACCACAAATCGAAATTTGAAACTAACCGAATTACCGAATATACAATTCGTTAATTCGGATAATAACCGAACATGTGCTCAAAATTAAAATTAAGAATAAAGCAACAGATTACGCTTAAGTTAACACTTAACAGTCAATCAAGACCAAGCCGTTCATGTAAAAAGACAAATGGCTTAAATATCGACTTATTTTATTTTCTGGACATCAGTTGCCTCAAGCGGCAGAGCAAAACTTACATCATCAAGAAGTCCAATACATTCATTCAGGTGGCCATTACATATCACCATACCCCACATGCCCATTGCCAATCTCATCTTACTATCCAGTCCAGTGTATCACCCTCCACTTCATCAACAACAACATATCCCTTATCCGCCTAATCCTCCGTACCCAGTTTACTTGCTGCCTGTCAGACCGACTCAGCTCACTTGAACTTTTCTTTACTCATTTCATTCTTCCACTCAAAAATCACAACAAACGTGAATTAAAATGCAGACAAAAACCATAGAAGGAAAAAAGCACCACCAAAATTATGCCATCAGATTCAGGGTAAGAAATTAGGGACAGAGACAGAGAACATACCAAGTTCTTAGAGACTTAGATTTATATAGACAGTGACTCAGTGAGACGGCGACTCGGCGACTCGGCGAGGACGAGAGGCGCGAAGGCCGAAGAGAAGAGACAGACAGTGACCAGTGAGTTAGTGAGGCCCAGGGTCGAGATGAGAGGCGGAGGCCGCGCCGGAGACTGAGACGGGGAGAGGTGGAGGCCGCGCCGGAGATTGAGAGTTGAGACTGTCGAGAGTCGATCGATAGAGCAAGAGGCTGAGGAGTGAGGAATCGAGAATTTGAGATCTCAGATCTGGTTCTGGCGAGTGGCGGCGAGGGTAAGCAAAAGGGGAGAAAACTTAGAAATACGTAAAACAAAACTTACTGAATTACTGATAGAATATAAGTTATAAATAATATTATAAATTTAATTTTTGAAGTATTAAAATTCGGTTATCCAGGTATTCGAATAACTTGTTTTTTAAAACCGAAATCGAATATTGAATATTGAATAATAATTTGGATATAACCGAAATTCTAAAAAAATCAAAATAATTCGATTAAAATAATTCAGTTCGGTTCGATAATTCGGTTTTATCCGTTTTTTACTCACTCCTAATCGTCATCACCGGTAGTACCGCAATATTCGTAAATTAATTAATTAATATACTTACAACTGGTTTGTTGAAAAATCGAGTTGCATAGGAGTACTCTTTTAATTGGATTATTATGTGGTACCACCAAAGATTTGGATTGGATTAAATATATTTGTAGCAAAACCTTAACAACTCAATATTTTTTTTGAAGTGATCATGAATTAGCTAGATTTTTTTAATATTGTTTGGATGTTAGGGGAGAGAAATGTTTCGACTTGTCAATTTTGTTGAGATATTTTATATGAATTTTACTTAAGATGTTAATAAGTACTACCTCCATTCTTTAATATAAGTTGTTTTAAAAAAATATTTTTGTTCCTTAATATAAGTCATTTTAGGAGTATGTTAGACCATGAACGTTATATTTTTTTGGATGAGAAGATGATTAAATATGTTTATTGTACCAATCTACACGTTCATTGATGATGAATTAATATCGGATGAGTCGTTCAATTTTTGCTACAAGTAGTACCGAAACTCAAAAATTGACTTGTCATGTGAGTCATTCGCAAGTCGTATGTTACACAAATTTGGATTGTGTAACATACAACTTGCTAATGACTCGTTTACAACTTTACTTTTGGGGCTTCGTTTTTGTAATGCTAAGTAGAGATTGTATATAAAAAAATGTCAATAGAAAAGATAAATGTGATTGATTTGGTTTCTATAACTAGTAAATTCCAATGTAGCTGCAGTTTTTAGGACTACCTTTGCCGACAGGATTTCGAAATAAAATAATTTATGCTTAAACTTCCTATTATATCTTTTAATTATGCGCTAATTTTTCAAAACTGCATTTTTTTGTAACATATTTTTATGTGTCAATTCTAGGGGTGAGCATTCGGTTATAACCGAACCGAAATGTCTATTCGGTTATAATCGAAAACCGAAATATCGACAAAACAACTATCCGAAATGCTTAACAGAATTTTAGAACTAACAGAATTATCGAATATCGAATTACCGAATGCACAATTGGTAATTAGGATAATAACCGAATAGACATTTGATTAAAATTAAGCATGAAGCAACATCCAACATAAACATTAAAAAAAATCGGGCAAAATAATTAATAATTAATAATTATTTTTTTTAAAATATTACAATTAGGTTATTAGGATACGAATAGATGCTTTTTGAAAACGGAACCGAAACTAAATATTGAATAATAATTAGGATATAACCGAAATTCCAAAAAAAAACCGAAAACCGAAATAATTCGGTTAAAATGGTTCGGTTCGGTTCGGTAGTTCGGTTTTAACCGATTTTTGCTCACTCCTAGTCAATTCTCCAACTATTTCTGCTTTGGAACAATTACATATTATAATATATTTATAAAAGTAATTACAAAAATCATACACTAATAAAATAATTACAAAAATATGACATTTCATCATATATATTTACAATACTAATATAATTAAGAGTCCTTAATTTAAGGGATAAATATTAATGGGCTGACATGGCAAAAAGTTGTTTTTTTTGAATCGCGTGATAACCGCCTATCATTTGTACGGGACTCTGCAGTTACCAAACCCTTTTGCATCTTTGAAACCCTCGTTCTCCTCTCGTCGCGATTAAGCGTAATCGGAGTTAAAAACTCTTGTTTTCGGTTATTGTTGTTCATCTGTGTTCGTGTGTTCTTCATCTCTATCATATTTGTTTAGTTGTTCGGCATACTCGTTGAGTTGTTCGTCATTGTCGTTGTTACTCGTTACTGCGGTTCGTTCATCGTTATCGTTGTCGTTGTTGCTTTAATACTCGTTCGGTTTCATTGTCGTTGTTACTCGTTATTCTTCTCCATTGATCGACTCTAGTGTTTATTATTGCTTCAAGTGAGTATTTTCTTATTAAGTTTAATGTATTATATATTAAAGTAGTTTACTAACAGAATGGAGTATTCATTGTTTTGGTTTGTGTTATTTTTATGTTTTGTATAGAATGGTTGATCTGAGGAATGATCTGAGTAAGAAGGATGGAAAGAGGAAAAGGATCGTGTAGGGTGATTACATTAAGAACTTGAAGAAGTTTGTTGTGGAGAAGCAAGGGAAGGAAAGGGGAAGGAAAGGGAAAGATGTAGGTAATAAATCGAGTAAGAATGATAGTAGTTTGGTGATACATAGTGATATCAAACATTACGAAGTCTGATTAGATTCGATTTTGATGTCCTATTAAGAATGAAGCTCAGTGCTTATCCGGAAGATAATTCCAACTCAAGCGAATTTTAAAGGTGTGTTAATTTAAATATTATTATTGTTTCTTGTATAATGCTTAATTGGTTATTGTATAATGCTTAATTGGTTCTTGCGTAATATTAATGATTAATGCTTGGTAACCACATGATTGGTAACAATGCATTGAAACAATAACCACCGTGTTGCGTGAAGGTAACCAAAACCGACTTGGGTCTTTGTCTTATGATGTCTTAGTTCTTTGTCTTCAATGATGTCTTGGTTACTGTCTTATGAGTGTCTTGGTTACTGTCTAATGATGTATTGGTCACTGTCTTATGATGTCTTGATTACTGTCTAATGATGTCTTGGTTCTTTGTCTTTACGAAGTGTCTTGATTCTTCGCTTCTAATGATGTCTTGGTTATTGTCTTTATGATGTTTTGGTTCTTTGTCTAATCTTTGTCTTCGTTATTTGTATTATGTGTGTCTTGTTTCTTATTGTCTAATGATGTCTTCGTTCTTTGTCTAATGATGTTTTAGTTCTTTGTCCTCAACCAATATATTGTCTAAAGTTGTATTAGTTCATTGTATAATCTTTGAATGGGTTCTTGATTAATCTTTGTTTTAGTTCTTTGCATAATATTTCGACTAATGATTGGTAAGCACATGGTTGGTAACCAATGTATTAGAAAGATAACCAACATGTTGCGATGAAGGTAACCAAGACAACATTAATAAGTAACCAATTTACATTAGTTACCTTCTTCGCAACTTCTTTCATTTCTTGTATAATGTTGTCTTGGTTCTTTGTCTAATGATTTATTGGTTCTTTGTCTAACTATTATATTGTGTAATCTTTGTCTTGGTTCTTTGTATTATGTGTGTCTTTTTTCTTGTCTAATGATGTCTTGGTTCTTGTTTTTATGATGTCTTGGTTCTTTGTCTAATGATGTTTTTGTTTCTATCTAACCAATATATTGTCTAAAAGTTGTATTGTTCTTTGTATAATCTTTGAATGGGTTCTTGATTAATCTTTGTTTTAGTTCTTTGCATAATATTTCGACTAATGATTGGTAAGCACATGGTTGGTAACCAATGTATTGAAGACGATAACCAATATGTTGCATGAAGATAACCAAGCAAGATTAATAAGTAAACCGATTTACATATAGTTACCTTTTCTGACATCTTCATTTCTTTGTATAATCTTTGTCTTGATTCTTGTCCCAATGATTTATTAGTTCTTTGTCTAACTATTATATTGTGTAATATTATCTTGGTTCTTTGTCTAATCTTTGGATTAGTTATTGATTAACGATGTTTTTTGTTTAATGACTAAATCTATATTGGTTACTTGTCTATGTTGTTTTAGTTCTTATCATATGATTGGTTGGTTAATTTTGTAAATCGATTTTGTTTACTTGCGGTTATGGGATCTTTATTACGAGGAATGGAGCAGGAAAATTCAATAGGAAAAGTGATATATTAATGCGACGGAAGTCCCCGATGATCATTGCAAATAAATTGAATAAGAGTCAATTTGGATAAATTTAAGGCAACATGTTTTGGGAATTTTCTCGAGTTTGGTGAGCACCAAATGTATTCCAGATTATTATTCACCACGCTCTTGTGAGGAGGTTCACCGGAGGATAGCGGTGAAATGTGGTTTTTGTTAGGAGAGAAAAGGGTCGAGTTCGGTTTGCACGAGTTTTGTATAATATATGGGTTGAGATGGAAAGGTGAGGATGATATAACTCCGTATAAAGGTATGGAGAATATGCTTATTAGTAAGTTTTTTTGGCGAAGTTTGTGACACGTAGTAGTATAGGTAGGATATATAGGAAGGCGGTTTTGATGATGATGGCGAGGCTATTAAGATGTCATGATATATTTTGGTCTTTAATTTCATTATTTGCACATTTTCTAAAAATTACGTTGATGGGGCGATGGTTAATTTTTTGTGTTTCTGGCCGATGTTAGTAGTTTTCCTTGGGGAAAGTTGCTTTTGAGATGACAAAGTACTCTTTGTCTAATGCTTTGAAGAAGGCGTTATAGGAAAGGAAAGAATGGTGTTTCAACATACTGATTTTACATGGATCATTACACCAAACTGTATAAGTTGAATGGGCTTCGTATGTATTCCAAGTTTTTATGTTTGAAACTATTTCGACATTCAAAAGTCGGGGTATATATGCAATAGCGAGCATCCGTCGGATGTCCGTTTATTGAGATGGAAGGAGTTAATGAAGCCGCTTTCTGATGAGTTGAATGAATTAGTTTTTATTAGAGACGGTATGTTGTTTTACCTTTAGTTATATACTTGATAAATGAAAATATTATGTGAAGTTTACTATCAACAAAGTAGTTAGTTACCTTTATATACACGTTTGGTTACTGATTATTTTATATGCATGTTAATAATAACAATATTTTTGGTTACTTGAATATTCAAATACTGATTCTTATTTAGATTACATTCAAAGTTACTAATGACATTATTGTTGGTTACTAGAATATACACATTTGGTTACATTTATACATTTAGTTGGTTACTACTTATTATACATTTGGTTACTGTATATATGTATTTCGTTCTTGATTATATTTTATGATTCCTTATTTACTGTTTATTTCAATGTAATTGTACATTGTTTGTTAGATGATATACTAAAGTATACTTATTATTTTTCAGCTGAGGATAAACAGTTTGATTCCCACGGCCGAGGAGAAGGATCGGCTTTGTAAGACCCCGAATTTTATGAAATAAAAGTATTCAATTTTTTCTTATAATTATTATTTAGTAAATGGTTAAATTGATAAAAGTTTAAAGTTATGGGTGAAATATGCAAATTTTAGAAAATATGCAAGTGGCTATAAAATATTCATTGTTGTCGGAGAATATTCGTTTGGTCGTGGAATATTCTTTTTATCGGGGAATATTCGTACGACGGCGCAGTCTTTTGTGGGCCCCATAACGGAAAGCGATTGGATGAAGAAAACGACAAATATAAGTTATTTATAAATGGCCAGGCGTAGTTATTACAATTAATCTTTGTTAAAATACTAAATTGGTGGTTAAAACACATTAGCTGCGGTATTGCACCAATTATTGATTCTTACGTAAGAAAGCACTACTCAATAATGGTTACAATAATTACTGTTCAGTATTTTATTGATTTAATAATTGCTGCGTTGATATTTTATATTGTTGTTGTTTCAATAATTGTCATTACACAGTATTTTTTATTATCGAAGCAATAATTCATATTATCTGAATAATATTATTAGATAACATTATTGGCAATGTCTAGAAAGTTCTGTCTAAGGAGAGGTTTGGTCACCTAATTGTGACGCCCCCAAAATTACCCAATTTTGAGTCGCCAAATACATGGTACAAATACAAATAAAAACTTAATTATCACGGTAATGTCGTATAGAATACGACACAACATAATTGAGATTTTAAGCGGGGATATTGCCTTCAGACAATATTCATTCTCAATGAGAGTCCTCGTTACATTTATTGTAACTTTATTTAATGAGAATAGTGAGGACTACTTAGCGAACACTATCATCCAGGACCATCACTCCGTTCTCGACTCATCCCAAATTATATATTCTCTTATTACGAAAGGAATTGTGAAGCAAAAGGGTGAAGCCACAATTAACCCGATAAAGAATATCATAACTAAAGATAACTATATTATCAATAGCTTTCATCAATAATAAATCGTAGATTTAGAACATATGGTAGATGAAAAAACTTTAATTTCAACCATAGTTGCGTGAGAAAGCAATCCATATTAGAAGAGTCGAGTAGAACATAATGTCTACTATCTCCTCAGATTAAAAGTTCATCGTTGATATTTTATTCTGTAATACTTATCAACAGTTCTTTGTTATACTCAAGACAATTAGAACCTTCATCACTTGTTTTCACCTGAACCACCAAAGATGTTAGTTAAATTCACAATTCATATTTATAATAATATGAATTAACAATTCCTTCTTGCCACAAAGGCTTAATAGAGCGTTTACTTAATATCCTTACCCCAAAGGCTAAAGATATTCAAATGTAATAACAATGGTCATACCAATCAGTTGTCTACCTTTGCACTACGTGCCAAAGATATTCAACTATAAAACCAATCGCTGAGACTCAGCTAAATAAATAGTTCCCATCATCGAATCATCCCCGCACTATGGCGAGGATATTCGTTAGTATCACCGATGGTCATGATCATGTCATACACCATCCATCTTTGCACTACGGGTCAAGGCTATCAATTAACAATTCATCTTTGCACGTAAGCGAAGATAGATACCACATATCATCTTTTTCACTATAGGTCAAAAATATACAAGCTGTAAAATCAATAACCAACGGTATAATAAAGAATATATGAAGCGCAAATGGATTTCCACCGCCATGCGGTAATCCACTTTAAATGATTATTTTCACAATTTAATAAGGAATGAATATAAAGGATCATTCACCCATGCATGTGGTAATCCACATAGGCGAGTTATTCAGCAGAATAATAAAGAATGGAATAATGAAGGATTCACCATAAATGCGACGAAACCGACTGAGCGAGTTATTCCAGCGAATAATAAATACTGAGAATAATAAAAAGGCGGAACCAGAATTAAAGCGTAAAAGCCTTGACAGGATGTTCCAACGGAATCGTAAATCTGGAATAATAAGTAATGGAACCAGTAGGCGTAAAAAGTTACGAGACGAGGATATTCCGGCGAGAATATTAAATGCATCATAATAAGTAATGGAATCAGTCGTGAAATTCATTACAAGCTGACGGGATATTCCGAGAATATTAAATGCAACATAATAAGTAATGGAACCGAGTCGGGTGAAATTCACCGCGCTGCAGGATATTAAACAGAGTAATAAAGAAGCGGAATAATAAAAGAATTTTACCATGTATGCGGTACTTCGTATAAACACGTTATTCTTTATATCATAAAAATGATATCCTCTTACCACCGTAATAACCTCCTTTACCTTAGCATGTGACTTGATTCTGCTTTCTGTGAAATTGATCAATTTAAATGATACTTGTCTTCTTTATCTCTGCTTTATTGCTCATCATTTGCTTAAGTATCTCATAAAACGAGAGCTGGCATATTAGAACCCTTGAATCAGAATTATGTGGATTCAATAATGAATAGAACTTGTGCGAGAAGCGGTGAGAAGTAGCATGGGAATACAACACCAAAGATAACTCGCAAGTAGCTTTCGGCAGAACACCTAGAGTCTGGATCCAGCTGGATCATATGAAGAATCATTTTGCGTAGTCCTGAATTTGGGATCTTCTCAAGATGTTGGCTAGGATAATATTGCCCTTGATTGTAACACCACCTGAAATACCAATATCACAACCGAATATGATACCACCGATGGAGGCCATCATCATTGACTGGACGGACATGCTCAAACTTCATACTTGTTTTGCTGCTCCAGTTGGAACCGGTAAGTTCACTAAAGTTAGTCTCGAAAGACTGGTAATACGCCGGCAAATCAACTGGTGGAGTGTCGTCGGAGTAAAGGCATGCAGCGGAGTTCGTACATCTCCTGCATTGTGTGCTCCTCGGCGGTATTTAAACATCAGTATATCGCCGGCCTTAAAGCTCTTCCGGTTGGGCCAGCCAATGGTGTTAAAGGTCTAACTACGGGTATCTACAATGCTGTAGACTGTGGCTTAAGACACTTCATTTTGAAGCATCACCCCCAGCAGAGCACCAATACCCCTTCCGGCAAAACTTTGCCATGAACCGCCCGATTGGCAACGTTGCAATCTGCACCGATATCATCGTAATAAGGAGCGGCTCCGTCCGGTAACTAAAGAATGTGTTGAGAAACGAGAGGAGGCAGCATGAGATTATGCTAAGAAACCACATCCAGGAAAGTCCATACTTTGGGAGGATGGATCATCGGATTTTGAGATAGTTAACAGGACTTCTTCGATCGGAGAGACTTCTTAGTCGACGACGCCGACGGGTTTTCCTTGTTTTTCACGGACGGACGATTGAATGGGGATCATCATGCGTGTGAGCGATGAGTGATGAGCTTGCCATCTTATTTCACCCATTTACTTTACGTGTAATGGCATTTCCATGAACTAAGCACAAAATATTTCTCTCTTATCATCCCTCTTTATTTGATCCTGTGAAGCTAGTATATCCGATCTTAAGTGGAAAACCACTTAAAGGAGAAGAAATAAGAATAGAGAGAAAGATAATCAAAAAGAGTCTTGCCATCTCAAAAAAAAAACAAATGAATGAATCAATGAATCCGGACTCCCATCATTCTTCTTCTTTTTATTTCCTTTTTCCCCCACATGCACATGTCTATCCTTCTTTTATTTTATTTCACCCGTGACTGAAATTATTAACCGCATGCTACTTTAATATCAGTTGATTGAAACACGTTTTATGACTTGTCATGCGATTCACGCAAATTATAACCCCATATGATTTGATATTTTAATATAAAATTTTTATGAACATACCTTAGAGCAAAAATAAATAATTAAATAAATAAATAAATTTTAAATATCACCTTTAAATTTAAACCTTTATCAATTTAATTATTCACAAAAATAGAAAATTGAATAATTTTTATTTCATAAAAATTCGGTCTCACACTAATTACAAGGCCAAGATGAGGAGAAATTCTTATTGGAAAACCCCTCTTTCCTTGTGAATCGCCTGGTTGTCAATATTGTGATTCTGTAATATTATTTGTGAATAATTAATTATTGATTCATATGAATCAATTTTATTATGAAACTTTATCTTTTTCAGTATTTTATTGATTTAATAATTGCTGCGTTGATATTTTATATTCTTTGTTGTTTTCAATAATTGTCATTCTACACGGTATTTTTCATTATCGAAGCAATAATTCATATTATCCGAATAATATTATTAGATAACATTATTGGCAATGTCTAGAAAGTTACGTCTAAGGAGAGGTTTGGTCACCTAATTGCTTGCCTTGATGAGGAGAAATTCTTATTGGAAAGCCCCTGCTTCTTGTGAAGCTGCACGGTTGTCGATATTGTGATTCAGTAATATTATTTGTGAATAATTAATTATTGATTCATATGATGAGAAAAATATTGACTTTATGTGGATATAGATGGAGAAAAATTTTAATGTGACAATTGTTGAAAATTGAAATTTTATCTTTTTACGATAAAATAATTCATTTAAATATATTATTATATTTTAATAATATAATAATGGTGATATTTTTACAACGAATGTGGGATATATGAGTATCGAGGAGGAAAAGTATTTTTGTTGCAATAAATGTATAAAACATGTTAAACACATGTCGGTGGACCCCATTTATCGATCGAAATTTGATTATAAATTTGTAAATCGCTTCTGTTTGTGGATTTGGTCAATTTTGTTTGGAATTTGGAAAAACATTCTTACGCAAAGTTGTAGAGAATTCAATTTCCTATAAAACACGCGAGATTCAAATTTTCGACAAAAGGGCTATTTATTATGAATTATTGAAGTTAGAAACTCAAGAAATAATTGATTTTAGAAGTTTTAATTATTTTTATTTAGAAAAACGTTTTTGTTGTTTATGGACATGTGTTAGGTGTTTGAGATCAGCTGGTAGGATGGCGTAGAAGATTTATTATATATATTAATATTATATTAAATTTTTTCGATTTGGTGTTCTAGCAATTTCTATAAATAGGGTCTTGGGTTAGAATTGAAAATCATACCGTAAAGCTGAAGTTTTCTCTCTATGTTATCGGCGTATTCTTGTGAGTATTTTGAGTATACTTTGAGTATTGCTATACGGTGCAAGTTCGTTCAACGTTATATCCGACATTCCAAAGTACTGCTCTTTTGAGGTAAGGGATAGTAAATGATTTTTAAGGGTGATTATGTTTTTCAGTTTTGTATTTTTCCGGACCTTCAAAAATTCTGGAAAAATTTGAAATGATATTTTGATGAGTTTTGTAGATTGTGTCCAAAATGGCGATTTTGGATATATAGATTAGGAGTTATGGATTTTATGAGAAAAGACTATTTTAAAAGTAACCGCTTATAACTCCATGTGATTAACTCTAAAATTGATGAAATTTTATTGGGAGTACATCTATATAATATCAGTATACCGTGTAAATTTCAGAATTTTTGGACAAAAGTACAATTTATGATAAATGTTTAAATATTCGGTGGTTTTGGCCATGTGAAAAATAGTAAATGAATTTTAAAATTTGAGAAAAATATATATTCAATATGGGACTATATTCTTCTAAATCCCAAAAATAAATATTTTTGGAACTGATTTGGTATTTTTCATGAAAATGTTCTAGTTATGAGTAAATGAATTAAATATGTTATTTGAAGTAAGAAAATTGGAAAATATGATTTATTGGCTTGAGAATCATATATGAGGTATATGCAGATTTTCATGAGGGTTTTGGTTAATGATGATGAAATCTTATGAGTTTGGCATTTTTAGATGATTAAATGCATTAATTATTAAAGTGTAAATAATTGGATTAAATTATTTATAAGTTTAAGAAATGATTAAAATATTATTATAATATTAATAATATTAGATTATGAGATTTCTAAGTGATTTATAACATTTGGATTAAGGTGTTATAAATATGGATATGAATTTTATTATGAAACTTTATCTTTTCGTGTCGAAGTTCTTATACACGATATATCTGGTCTTATGTATGCGAATCACTGAAGTCTTATTCACGATAAATTGGTTTCTTCTCGACCAAATTATCGTTGATTTATGAATCTTACTCTTGAAATTAAAACCATATTTTGATTATATTGTTTTTATATAACATTCTTATAACCCTAATGATGATATTTCTCTTTGACTTGAGTGTAAAGATGGGTAGATTATTGGTATGATCGTGACTATAGGTTCTCTTTGGCCAGTAGTGCAAAAGTTGAATTGTTGACTGGTATGATCATGACAATTGAATTTACAATTGAATATTTTTAGCTTAAGTGCAAAGGTGAATTGATCAACATGGTTATAATTATTGTTATATAACCACGAAATGATTATGTATTTCTTTGATATATGAATATCTTTGGCTCATAGTGCAAAGATGACTTGTTGATGAATATCTTAGCTTCGTAGTGCAAAGATGAATTATTGTTGAATATCTTTGGCCCGTAGTGCAAAGATGACTGTTATTGAATATATTTGGCTCAGAGTGCAAAGATGACTTGTTGTTGAATATCTTTGGCATGTAGTGCAAAGATGAGCTGTTGATGAATATCTTTGCCGTGGTGCAAAGATGAATTTATTAAGTATGATTATGAGCAGAGGCGTGATTTGGTATAACCATGATCTTTGATGTTTCGAGTAAAGGCGGATGATGAAATTATCTTCGTCTCCGGATGAGAAGAGAATTTAGAACTACAATTATGATTATGAGTTATACATGTGATTGTGGATGCGAATTGTTGATTGATGTTACTGAGGATAAAACATTGTTGGTGGACTTTTAACATGGAAGATAATAGATTTTATGGTCTATTTGACTCTTCTAATGGATTGCTTCATTCACGCAACTATGGTTGAAAAGTTTTATCATCTACCATATGTTCTAAATCTACGATTTATTCTTGATGAAGACTATTGATAATTTATTTATCTTTAGTCATAATATTCTTTATTGATCTAGTTGTCTTTCACCCTTTTGTTTCACAATTCTTTTCGGAGTAATAAAAGTGTATTTGGTGAAAAGCGGGGATAGTGAGGGAATAGAATGGTGGTCTATAAATGTTGAGGGTGAGGTGAATTTAACTTGGAAGGGTGTTTTGCCATTATCATACAAGATGTCTAATGACATACAACCTCGTGTCATCATAAGACATGGTTGTGCTCATCCACTTCACGAGTATATTTACAAGCAATACCTTTATAATCTTGGTGTTTGTTTGGAGTATAATACCCAATTAGAGCGGTGGAGAAGAAGACTCACCATTGGGAAGAATATGATAGTAATCTTCTCGTTTTTCTTTGGAGTCTATTAGTCAACCAAGGATAATTACGTGGCCATATGATATCTACCATAACCTAAAAGCATGGCCTCCCCCGTATACGAAGGTTTCTTGAGCACTTCCCAAAGATTCTAATTTCTAAAAGCAGTTTTTGACTATACCTTTATGTAAGGTGTCATTGTGACGTCTTCTGATTGGTATATATTTGTATCCAAACTCACAAAGATATGTGTTGTTGTATTTGCACCGACAATTGTTGTAATAAAGTTGTAGTTGTTTTCCGTACCATATATTTGGCGACTCAGAATGGGTTGGATGGAATGGGCCTATTTTGGGGTCGTTACATTTGGTATCAGAGCTTAGGGATATGATCTCTGGCGGAGATCGGGATTAGAACCAGGAGGAGAGATGAGTAAATCCTTCGCCTAAAGTGTGTCCTACCTAAGCTTATTTGTTGGTTAGTCATAATATCGGGATATTATGTGATATGTTAATTTGTTAAATTAACCCTTGTTTTGAAGCTGTATTCTAGAATGATATCTGAAATACAGGAGATGAGCAATGGAGAAATCGTGATGATGGGAAAGATGGAATCTGAAATGAAAGCAAGGTATTCTCAACTCTTTGAAATACTGTGTAACGTAAATTTCGAGGACGAAATTTCATAAGGAGGGAGATTGTAAGACCCGAATTTTATGAAATAAAAGTATTCAATTTTTTCTTATAATTATTATTTAGTAAATGGTTAAATTGATAAAAGTTTAAAGTTATGGGTGAAATATGCAAATTTTAGAAAATATGCAAAGTGGCTATAAAATATTCATTGTCGTCATTAGGAGAATATTCGTTTGGTCGTGGAATATTCTTTTTTATCGGGAATATTAAATGACTGACGACCTTGAGGTTTTTTGTGGGCCCCATAACGGAAAGCGATTGGATGAAGAAAGCAGCAAATATAAGTTATTTATAAATAACGGCGTGAAGTTATTCAGATTATCTGCTTAAAATACTCGGTGGTTAAAACACAAGAAGATTACTGCAGTATTGCACCAATTATTGATTCTTACGTAAGAAAGCACTACTCAATAATGGGTACGAGAATTCTTATCGCTCAAAGTATTTTATTGATTTAATAATTCTTTGCGTTGATATTTTATATCTTTGTTGTTTTGATAATTGTCATTACACTACGGTATTTTTCATTATCGAAGCAATAATTCATATTATCCGAATAATATTATTAGATAACATTATTGGCAATGTCTAGAAAGTTATGTCTAAGGAGAGGTTTGGTCACCTAATAATTGCTGCCAAGAAGTGAGAGAAATTCTTATTGGAAAGCCCCCTCTTTCTTGTGAACTTCCTGGTTGTCAATATTGTGATTCTGTAATATTATTTGTGAATAATTAATTATTGATTCATATGATGAGAAAAATATTGACTTTATGTGGATATAGATGGAGAAAAATTTTAATGTGACAATTGTTGAAAATTGAAATTTTATCTTTTTTCTGATAAAATAATTCATTTAAATATATTATTATATTTTAATAATATAATAATGGTGATATTTTTACAACGAATGTGGGATATATGAGTATACGAGGAGGAAAAGTATTTTTGTTGCAATAAATGTATAAAACATGTTAAACATGTAAATTGGACCCCATTTATCGATTGAAATTTGATTATAAATTTTGTAAAATCGCTTGGTTTGTGGATTTCGGTCAATTTTTGTTTGGAATTTGGAAAAACATTCTTCTGTAAAGTTGTAGAGAATTCAATTTCCTATAAAAACACGCGAGATTCAAATTTTCTGACAAAAGGGCTATTTATTATGAATTATTGAAGTTCCGAATCTCCGAAATAATTGATTTTTAGAAGTTTTAATTATTTTTATTTAGAAAAACGTTTTTGTTGTTTATGGACATGTGTTAGGTGTTTGAGATCAGCTGGTAGGATGGCGTAGAAGATTTATTATATATATTAATATTATATTAAATTTTCTGATTTGGTGTTCTAAGCAATTTTCTATAAATAGGGTGCTTAGGTTAGAATTGAAAATCATACCAGAAACTGAAGTTTTCTCTCTCTTTGTTATCGAGCGTATTCTTGTGAGTATTTTGAGTATACTTTGAGTATTGCTATACGGTGCAAGTTCGATTCAACGTTATATCCAAACATTCCAAGATCTTTTTTTTTGAGGTAAGGGATAGTAAATGATTTTTAAGGGTGATTATGTTTTTCGGTTTTGTATTTTTAGGACCTTCAAAAATTCGGAAAAATTTGAAATGATATTTTGATGAGTTTTGTAGATTGTGTCCAAAAATGGCGATTTTGGATATATAGATTAGGAGTTATAGATTTTATGAGAAAAGACTATTTTAAAAGTAACCGCTTATAACTCCATGTGATTAACTCTAAAATTGATAAAATTTTTATTGGGAGTACATCTATATAATATCGTTATCTTGAACCGTAAATTTCAGAATTTTTGGACAAAAGTACAATTTATGATAAATGTTTAAATATTCGGTGGTTTTGGCCATGTGAAAAATAGTAAATGAATTTTAAAAATTCTGAGAGTTCTAATAGGAATATTGTCATTTAGACAATATCCATACTCAAGAAGTCCTCATTACATTTATTGTTACACTATTTAACAGAATAGTGAGGACTACTAATGTTATCTTCGAGACCATCACTCTTTTCTCCGACTCGTCCAATTTATATTCTCATTTCAAGAGAAACGGTGAAAGAAAGTGGTGAGCTCAACTAGCCCAAGAAGAAATATTATGACTAAGATAATGCGAATAAATTATCAATAGTCTTCAACAATTTTAAACCGATAAAATACAATAGACAACCGGTTTAAGCTCAAGATTGAATATCTAATCCATTAAAAGAGTCAAGTAGAAAATAAAAGTCTACTATCTTTTAGGTTTTAAAAGGTTTTCATCAATTTTTATCACTAAGACTCGGTTTAATGAATAAACCACAATATCTAATCATCCCTGTACTACGGGCCAAGGATTTTCATCAAATTATCAATGGTCATGACTATACCGAATCACCCCTGGTCATAATCATACCAAAAACTATCCATCATCGCATTACAGTCACTTCGAGGACTTTTGTCACATCATTTATATCAAGCCATGATTATACCGAATGAACCACGGTCATAATCATACTAAGTTCATCTATGCACGTAAGCAAAGATAACTTTCAACATAATATAAACATGAGGATGATGACAATGATATAAGAATTCAATAAAACAAGTTCAAGAATTAATTTATCTAGGAATTATTAACGTCAAATTGTCAACAAGATATTTGTTTTGTAGAGTAAAATTCAAGAATGATCGGAAGAATATTTCCATGAAAAGATCTTTGGATGAAACATAATTATCAAGGATATTCTACTAATTTCATGGAGTATGTAAGTCAAAGTTTTAACCAATGGGTATAATAAAGAATGGAATAACAAAAGAAATCACCACGCATGCAGATTGCGATGTAGGCAAAGTTATTCCAACAGAATAATAATAACGGAACCGTGTCGGGTGAAATTCACAAGCGATGGATGTTCCAACAGAATAATAAAGATGGAACTGCATCCGGTGTAAAACACACGAGATAGGATATTCCAACAGAATGATAAAGAGCGGAACCGGTCCGGTGTAAAACACATGACATGGATGTTCCAACATGTAATAATAAAGAGCGGAACAGTGTCCGGTGTAAAACACACGCACGTGATATTCCAAATGAGAATAATAAAGGCGGAATAATATAAGGATTTCACCAAGTATAGGGAGTCACATTATCTGAGTTATTCCAATGTAATAAATAAGAATGGAATAACATAAGGATTTCACCAAGTATAGGGTATCTGGCATATACAAAGTTATTCCAACCGAATAATAAAGAATGGAATAAATGAAGTTCTCTTCGTGAATAAGAAAGAATAACACCCCTTACGGGTACAACAAATAATATCCCTTACCGTAAAAGACACTGGATATCAAAGTAGTGAAGTACCAGAATACTCTTCTTCTTTCTCTCTATAGATTTTCTCTCTATAGCTTCTCTCTATAATTTCTCTTTCTAGAGTTTCAGTGAATTCGTAAGAAAATAATGAAGGAATGAGCTTCTATTTATAGGAAAATAGAATGCATAGCAATTAATCCATGAACGATCCAGATTGATTTACTTTAATCTGACGGTCCATATTTAAAGCAAAATCTTTTAAATAAAATATCATATATTCTATTTATATAAAAATATTTTACTATGCAAACACTATGCAACACTATGCAAAACACTATGCAACACTACGCATAAAATATAATATATTCTATTTATAGAATAACTTTAATAAAGTATTCATTTTATATATAAAGATGTTTACATTTTATTACGTTAATAATACTGAATAAAACAAAACGTCATTATTGCTATAATAATTTATATTATTAATCGATAATAATGGAATCAAACCGAGTGACTTCTCACATAAGCATCAATAATCAATCACAGGTAATGCTTACTATGCAACCACACACGTGACATCGTACTTTTTACTACCGAAAGTAGTTCAACAAAGATCAAACCAGTAAAACTTTTCGCCGTTATTTCAATAAAATATTTTTGTCGTTTTCTCAATCCGACAATAATTACCGCTGGGGTCCACCAATGATTGAGTAGTTGTACGAATATTTCTCGCTAAACCGAATATTCCAGACCAATCGAATATAATATAACCACTTGCATACTTTGTAAAATTTATAAATACTACCCACAACTATAATATTATCTCAAATTCACACCATAATATTAAAATTATTTCGACAAAATTTAAATCTTTATTAATAAAACTGGGTCTCACGGTTGGTATATATTTGTATCCAAACTCACAGCATATGTGTTGTTGTATTTTGCACGACAATTGTTGTAATAAAGTTGTAGTTGTTTTCCGTACCATATATTTGGCGACTCGTAATAGGTTGGATGGAATGGGCCTATTTTGGGGTCGTTACAGGCTTGATTTGGGCGATTTTCACTTTTTTAATGGGAAGGATGGTGACAAGAAAGTAGACAAAAAAGTGAAGGCCGACAACATTGGTGTTGATGTATCTGTTGTGAAAGAGGCAATTGATGTACGGTCTAAGCCGTTGGAGAAGAAAGTGTCTGAATTGAAGAAAGAAGTTTCTGAATTAAAGAAAGAATTTGGAAAGTTCATGAATCGATATTAAAGATGAAATGCAGCTTTTACATGTCCAGTTATGCAGGGACCTTAGGTCCATTATTAGAGATGAGTTACGTGCTATCAAAGACGTGGGGGACAAAAAGCTTGATGGTGATTCTAATGATGACGATTCTGACAATGCTGGTGATGATGATGATGATGATGATGATGATGATGAAGATGAAGGTGATGAAGGTTATGAAGGCGGTGAAGGTGGTAAAGGTGATGAAGCTAATGATGATGCTGCTGATGACATTGCTGATGAGAATGCTGATGTCATGGTGGAGGAGGTCCATGTTGATGAGGATGTTGATTATGGTTCAAAAGTGAATAACAATAATGATGGTGATGATGTGTTAGATGAAGTTGAGAAGAAGGGTGGGAATGAAATTGAATTGGGTAATGAAGTTGGTGATGATGTGTCAATATTCGTGGAGATGAATGTTGTGAATGTAATTGAGATTGTTAATGAAGTTGAACGTGCTGTTATGGTTGAAGAACCCGATGAAAAAAAAATAATGATGATGATGAAGATGTCAAGGTTAGACATATTTGTTTATTTTGTTATGTGATATATATCTTTTGTTTTAATTATTAAATGGTTCTTTATTTTGCGCAGATTGACAATAATAATGACATGCCGTCTTTTGACATATTAAGCCAATGTACTGGGAAAGAGATTGTTGTGTATGATGCTGATAAGGTTAGTGTTATAATTATGGGCCATCATTTATTTAAATGTTATTTATGTTTTGGTTACCATTATATAGTGAATTGGTTACTATGATATTGTGTTTTGGTTACCATTATATATTGTGATTTAGCTCTTATTATATTATGATTTGGTTACTAGTTTATGTTATTGATTACTAATATAACATGTTCATTTTAGTTTGT
This sequence comes from Panax quinquefolius, assembly GCA_020205615.1. Lineage (NCBI taxonomy): Eukaryota > Viridiplantae > Streptophyta > Magnoliopsida > Apiales > Araliaceae > Panax > Panax quinquefolius. The sequence goes on along the minus strand of CM035171.1, from coordinate 122,654,138 downwards.
TGGTCATTGTTATACGATCGATTTGGTTACTAGTTTATGTTATTCAAAGTTACTAATCGTATATATTACCTTTTTATGTCAACCTGAAAAAGGGAAGAAATGTGAAGTGACAGAAGGTATACTCTTGATTTTATGGTTCTCACCACACGGGACATAGCTAAGTGTGATGAGTTGGAGAAGAGTGTCCACAAAAGTGGTGGTAGACACAGACGTGAACCCCGCAAAGAGTGCCATTTTACGGTCTCCATATATCTGCAGCCGTTCGGATCTATTTGGTTCATCATCTCTCTGTAGTGGGTCGCTTAGTCAAACACTCACACGCGTTTAAGTGCATTCCCAAATCATGCATGGAGATGCCCTCAAAATTTGAAGAGGCATTGTTTGAAGAATGGTTCAAAATTGGAATAAACAACGAGTAAAAGGTTTGTTTTTGTTGTTAACAATGCTATAATTTTTTTTATGAAACAAATAAGTTTGTATTATTGTAGTAACATATGGTTAATATTAAATAAATGTTATGGTTACTTATTATTTTATATTTCGTTACTATTAGATTATGTTTTGGTTACCTAGTAGTTATGTTTGAGTTATTATGTGATTATGGTTTGGTTACCGATTAATGTTTAAAATTAAGTTGTTGATTAGTTTACTTGATTTTGGTATCTTTGTTTTGGTTCTTTGTCAATGATGTATTGTTATTGTCGAATGTTGTATTTAGTTCTTTGTGTAACATTACATTGAATTCTTGTATAATACTTAATTGGTTCTTGATTAATGTTGTTTTGGTTATTGCGTAATATTAAATATTTAATAAATGTTAATATTAAATAAATGGTGTGGTTACTTATTAAATAAATGTTATGGTTACTATTACTTTATATTCGGTTAATATTAGTTTATGTTTTGTTACCTATTAGTTATGTATTAGTTACTATTTGATTATGGTTATGATTTTAATATTTGTTGGTTAGCAGGGTACTGTTTAAAATTAAGTTGGTTGATTAGTATGTTAATTATAGAACGTGCAAGTTTGATTTGTAGTAGTGTATATATTAATACGGTAATTGTTAATGTTAGTGTGTATACTAATATTATGTTATTATATTGAAGGACGGACAAATTTCCTGGAAAGAGCGATATTATCATGCCTTCTTTTGTATTTGGATCCATTGCAATATCATCGAAGATGTGGTTCTATAAATTAAAAGGCGTCACTGGGTTGGTTAGATTTGACGATGTGAGTAATTTTTTAAAAATTATGTTTTTGTAGTTATGTTTACATTATTTAGTTACATTAATCACATACTTGCATTTTCCAACAACTGTTAATATCCTATTAATTTTTTTTGGCTCAGCACATCAATATTGCCTTGTATTATTTAGTAAATTGGCAAGAGACATTAGAAAGTGTTCTATAAGGGTAACGACCACGGATTGTTGGTTTCACAAACAAGATCGCCGTTCTTTCGAAGAGAGTATACAAAAAAAATTGTGACAAAATTGTTTCATGCGGGGGGTGATGTTCTTTGAATACATACGTGGGTCAATTTATGGATGTCAACACACCATGGAGGAACGTTGACTATGTGTTGTTCCCAATTCATATGTCATCACCGGACCATTGGTTGTTGTTGTCTTTTGATGTGCATCGTAGGTGTCTAACTGTTTACAATTCTCTACAACCAAAAAGGAAATCCATGCAAACTAAAATATCTGATGTTTGTGAGCCGTACATCTTCATTCTTCCCATACTACTGCGCAAGTTTGGTTTTTGAAAGGATAGGTCTGACATTGACTTCAGTTGTGACCCGTATCGCAACAAGGACGAAGACAATATAATTGAGTTGGAATTTGCTGAGACGGTTCCTGAACAAGTAGAGGGGTAAGGGTTAAATTGTGTACATTTTTTAAATTATTACATATAGGTTGATTTTATTTTTGATTTTTGTTATATGTTGTTTGTTGTTACAGTTATTGTGGGATGTTCACAATTTGTTTTGCTGAGCATGTCATTCATCAGAAGTTTAATCAGATTCCTATTCCTTTCCCCATTGCGAAGTATCGGAAAAAGTTATGCACAAACCTATTTATGCATGCTAGGAACAAGCGGTTGGAGGGCTATAACATCGATAGAGAATTTCCGTGAAGATTTGTTCAGATTTTGATTAATTGATTTTGTTGTTTTGTCTTTATTAATTTTGTTGTGTATTTTTTTAAGTTTTGGTGTTATACACAACATTTGTGTATGGTTTATGATTTTTTGATGTTCATTGGATCTTATGTAGATGGGATTATATATTTGATTATATTAGCATTAATGAAAGAGATATTGTTTGTTGGTTGGTATTTTGTTTCTTTTTAAGTTGTGTTTGTTGAATTTTTTGAAATATACTGATTGGTAACAAATCATATATAAAGGGTAACCAGATAATGATTTGATAGTAACGAGAGAGAGAGTTACAAGATTGTATCGGGACATATATCATATGTTAAGTGTATATCTTTATGTATACATGGGTTTCATAAACTTCAATACCCTTTTAATTACAGTTCTTTGAATATCTGAGTTGTTTATGTTGTGGTTACCATTATAAACCTGGTTTGATTATTGTTATGAAATTAGGTGGTTATTGTGATGGTTATTGTTATGTAATTATTTGGGTACCATTAAACATTGTTATGGTTCTTTGTTATGTAATTATTTGGTTTACATTAAAAAGCTGGCATAGTTCTTTATTATAGTTCTTGTCGTGTATAAAATGGTAACCAATTATAATTTTGTAATATCTGATTGGTAACCAATCATGTATAAATAGGTAACCAGATAATGATTTGATAGTAACCAGAGAGTTAAAATATTGTATCAGGACATATGTCATATGTTAAGTGGACATGTGTGGGTATACATGTGTTTCATAAACTTCAATACCCTTTTAATTATATGTTGCTGGATATACAGGTTGTTTATGTTGTGGTTACCATTATAAAATGGTATTGTTACTGTTATGAAATTAGGTGGTTACTGTTATGGTTACTATTATGTAATTATTTGTGTAAGACCCCAAATTATTAATAAATGAAATTTATTTTCCTCTATTTATTTTTTTGAAATAGTAAGGGTTGATTTGATTAATGTTGATAGTTATGGGTAAAATACGCAAATATTTTGAATAAGCAAGTGGTTATAAAATATTCATTATTATTTGGGGAATATTCGTTTGGTCGTGGAATATTCAGATCTTTGTGGGAATATTAAATGACGACGGCGCAGATCTTTTGTGGGCCCCATAACGAAAAAGCGATTGGATGAAGAAAGCGACAAATATAAGTTGTTTATAAATAATTGGCGTAGTTATTCATTAATTAATCATTGTTGGAATACCCGGTGGTTAAAAAACACACTAATACGCGTTGTCAACAAAAGAAGCATACGGTATTGCACCAATTATTGATTCTTACGTAAGAAGACACTACTCAATAATTGTTACGAATTATCTTATTCGAAGATTTTATTGATTTAATAATTCTTTGCGTTGATGTTTTATATTATTGTTGTTTCAATAATTGTCATTACAAGATTTTTCATTATCGAAGCAATAATTCATATTATCTGAATAATATTATTAGATAACATTATTGGCAATGTCTAAAAAGTTACATCTAAGGAGAGGTTTGGTCACCTAATTCTTGCGCCAAAGAAGTGAGAGAGATCCTTATGGAAAGCCCCTCTTCCAGGAGAACTACTGGTTGCAAGATCTTGTGATTCTGTAATATTATTTGTGAATAATTAATTATTGATTTATATGATGAGAAAAATATTAATTTTATGTGGATATAGATGGAGAAAATTTTTAATGTGACAATTGTTGAAAATTAATATTTTATCTTTTTCTGATAAAATAATTCATTTAAATATATTATTTTAATAATATATTAACGGTGATATTTTTATAATGAATGTGGGATATATGAGTATATGAGGAGGAAGAGTATTTTTGTGGCATTAAATGATTAACACATGTTTTGTGTGTCGGTGGACCCCATTTATTGACTGAAATTTGATTATAGCCTGTAAAATCGTCCGTTTGTGGATTTTGGTTAATTTCTGTTTGGAATTTGGAAAAACTTCCTTCTGCAAAGTTGTAGATAATGGAATTTCCTATAAAAAGTCGCGAGATTCGAATTTTCTGATAAAAGGGCTATTTATTATGAATTATTTAAGTTCCGAAGCTCCGAAATAATTGATTTTTGGAAGTTTTAATTATGTTTTTTAAGAAAAATGTTTTTTATATGTTGTAGGCATATTTAACATGTGCATGGTGGCTGAATTCAGATTCAAGATGTGGGCGTATGAATTTTGTTTATATATAATATTATTATATTCAATTTTCTGCTTTGGTGTTTTAAGCAATTTCCTATAAATAGGGTGCTTAGGTTAGAATTGAAAATCACACGTAAATCAAGTTTTTTCTCTATATTATCGAGCGTATTCTTGTGAGTATTTTGAGTATACTTTGAGTATTGCTATACTTGCAAGTTCAAGTTCATCAGCCTATGTCATCCTGTTTCAACTTAAAATCTTGTCTTTCGAGGTAAGGATGTTATTTTCTTCTCAAATGATATTATTTCTTCAATATCATTATTTGAAATATTGGTTGGAACTTTTATCAAATTTGGAACTTTTCATGCGTCGGGTTACTTATTCATGAGTTCTTATTCACAAGTTACTTATTCATGAGTTACTATTCACGAGTTCTTATTCAAAAGTACTATTCATGAAGCGTGAAGATGTTTTTGTGGAATTTCTATCTTTTGGTGTCAGAGTTATTATTCACGATACCAAGACTATTCACTTAATACTAAGACTATTCATTTAAAAATGAAATTTCTTCTTTTCGTCTAAAATATCTATTATGGATACTAGCTTTGATTGTATCCATGTTTTGATCATTCTTGAATTTTACTTGATATGATTATTTATGAAGTATTTTTGAACTTCGGATTGTTTAAAGTACGAATCCATAATACTTGTTCTTTTGTTTCATTGGATTCGCTTTTCTTTGAAATATTTTCATCATCCTCGATCCTAAATGATGATATTATTGAATATCTTTGGCTGTAGTGCAAAGATGAATGATTTCTTGATGAATATCTTTGCCCGTAGTGCAAAGATGAGCAGTGTTGAGATGAACATGACCGATCGATGAATATCTTTGGCACTGTAGTGCAAAAGATGAATATTTGATTCAGATATATATTGATTGATGTTGCGTAGGATAAAATATCGACGATGAACTTTTAAATTCATATATAGAAGATAGTAGTTTGCATTCTCTACTTAACTCTTCTAATGAATTGTTGTTTCATTGCGATTGTTGATTTAAAACCTGGTCATCTATTGTATTCTATTAGATTTTTCCCGTTGGAGACTAACGATAATTTGTTGTATATTATCTTAGTCATAATATTCTTCTTGGGCTAGTTGAGCTCACCCTTTTCCTTTTTGTTCCATTTTTCTTATCGGGAGGCGAGAATGTAATGAGTACTAAATGGGTATGGAATGAAGGTTTAGAGAGAGTTGTTTAGTAGTCCTCACCATTTTTGTAAAATAATGTATCAATAATTATGATGGGGATTTATTTGCGTATGGATATTATCTCAGATGGCAATATCTCGTATTTAAACTCACAGTTTATATGTTGTAATAATAAAGTTGTAGTTATTTATTACCATGTATTTGGCGACTCGAATGGGTTGGATGGAATTGACCTATTTTGGGGGCGTCACAATTTGGGTATCATTAAACATTGTTATGGTTACTGTTATGTAATTATTTGGTTAAAAACTGGTATGGTTACTGTTATGTTATTAGCTGGTAACTATTATGGTTACTGTTATACAAATATGTGGTTACCATTAAAAACTGTTATGGTTACTGTTATGTATTTATTTGATTACTGTTATTGTTAATGTTTCATTGAAATCAGAAATCAATATATAAATGAATAACAATTTTGTTTACTATACACAATCAAAAATTTTACAAACCAATCGTTTAATGGTTACTCAAAGTAAATAATAATACATTCATGTATTTACACTCTTAATTTAACTGCACTATATCAGACCCTTTTTAGTGGTCTTAAAATCGGGGGATTACTGCATGTTTTTCTGTTGTGTCCTTTTTCTTGCTTTTCTTTGCATTTGTTTTGAATTTTGATTTGGATCCGTGTTTGTACTCTCCCTTTTTTTGGTCTTCCTTTGGGCCTTCTTGTGTTGGGTGGTTTTATACATATGTTTTTACTTCTTCCGATACATTCCAGCTTTTCTTTTGTCATCTAATGGCATGATGGAATTTGAATATGTCTTGACAAAGTTGCTTTAGTGTAATTTCTTGAGCAAAAATCATAATGTAATTCAAATTTCTCTTGCTTTCATAACAAAGAAGAAGCTTGGACGACGTATGGCAGCAGCATCTCATGGTAATGAAATTTCTGGCGTGTGCATGTCTTTTGTTCGATGTCCATTAATATACTGTTTAGAGACATCGTAAACAGTGAAAATCACTAAGTTTGATGTCTCAACCTACAACACCCAATGTATACAATCAGATTAACAGTTGCATGCCAAATATACAGTAACCAATTAACTAGTACACAATGTTAGTCAACAAGTAACCACCAATATAAAAGAAACAATTATAAATCTCAGTAACATTATAATGTTACATAGTAACTAAGTCAGTATTGATCAGTAACCAGTATAATGTTACACAGTAACCAAATAAGCATTATACAGTAACCATTATATAATTACACAGTAAGCAATTAAGTAGTAGTTAGTAACCAATATAATGTTGCACATTAAGTAAGTCAACAATAGTATGTAACCAAGTCAGTATTAGTCAGTAATATTATGCAATAAAGATTATAATTTTATCCAGTAACTAAGTTTCTGTAGTTAGTATAATGTTACACAGTAACCAACTCAGTAATAGCCAGCGACCATTATATGGTTACACAGTAACCAAGTCAGCAATAGTCAGTAACCATTATATGATTAAGAGTTGCATCCCAAATATACAGTAACCAATTAACTAGTACACAATATTAGTCAATAAGTAACCACCAATATAAAAGAAACAATTATAAATCTCAGTAACATTATAATGTTATATAGTAACTAAGTCAGTATTGATCAGTAACCAATATAATGTTACACAGTAACCAAATAAGCATTATATAGTAACCAGTATATAAGTACACAGTAAGCAATTTAGTAGTAGTCAGTAACCAATATAATGTTGCACATTAAGTAAGTTAGCATTAGTCTGTAACTAATAAAGATTATAATTTTATCCAGTAACCAAGTTATTGTTAGTCAGTATAATGTTACACAGTAACTAACTCAGCAATAGCCAACAACCATTATATGGTTACACAGTAACCAATTCAGCAATAGTCAGTAACCAATTTAATGTTGCACAATAACTAAGTTAGCATTAGTAAGTAACCAAGTTAGTAATAGTCAGTAGATTGCAAATGCAAATTAGGATACAATAATTTAAATTGAGTATTAATTACCTTAAGTATCTTTGATTTAAAGATATTAGATTGCAACTTTCTCTCAGCTGTTGTGGAAAGTGTTGTGAATGTTGATACGGCTGCTTGTTTGTTTGTGAAATACCATCTTTGAACCAGACAACGTAGGCATTCAATCATTGTCGCAACTGGAAGATCCCTGATAAACTTGATTGCATTGTTAATAGATTCGGCGGTGTTTGAAGTCATTGTTGAGTACCGCCATACGGTCCATGGAGCCCTGGTGCACCTATCCAACTTGACCTCTTCCTCCGGATATGTCCTTATTCGAGGATCAATAGCATCAAGTTCAAACCATGTGTTTGTTGAATTGTTCAACAAAGTGTAAGCTCTACAAACCCCGTTGTAAGCTGTTTAAATTCTTCTCCTTTCTTTTTGAATCTGTTTTTTTATATTTTTCGTATATATGATATATGCGGGGAACCATGCATGATATCCAAAAAACACACAATTGATCCTTGTATAATGGCTTCGTATACATTCGAAACAATACATCGACCTTTCTAACTCCACAAGCAATTCTCAAATTTACAAAAACCATTTCCAAGACAATTCATTTTTTTCACAACAACCGAAAAAGCAATCGGAATAATGTTTTGGTTTGCGTCTTGTGCTTCTTATCGATAATGTCCCCCGTAAGTTGATTGTATGAATGTGCCATCGATTACAATGATTGGAAAATAATGGTGCTATGCTCGAATGGATGCTCCAATGGCAAAGAATAGATACTTGAAACGACCATTTGTTTCCAACTCAAGGGCTGTGACGGAACCTGATATAAAACATCAGCACTATCATTAGAATTACAAGTAGTATACTGTATCCAAATCACTAGTAATCGGTAACCGTTCATGTGGTTAATGGTATACAAATTGTATATTACATTTAGTAACTAAACATGCGTATTAAGGTAACCAAACATGTATAATAACTGCATATAAATGGTCTAATACTAATAATAACTAAACATGTATACTGTCTAAAGGTGTATTGGTTACTGACTAATGTTATTTTGGTTACTGAATAATATTACTGACTAATGCTTGGTAACCACATGTTTGGTAACCAATGCATTATACAGTAACCAACATGTTGCATGAAGGTAACCAATACAATATTAATCAGTAAACAATTTACATTGGTAAACAATCTATCGTGTAATGATATCTTGGTTACTGTGGAACATCATATTGGTTACTGTATAATGCTGTAAAACCAATAAATGTTTTTAAGGTGTTACGGATTTGTTTTCTTGAAGATGTGTAACCATGATGGGATGAGTGAGTAGTCGTGTGGATTTCCTCTCACCTTTTCCAACGCTTTCTCCTTCGATCTCCATGCTTTTTGGTAAGAGATAGACACATTATATTCTGACATCATGTCTTCCACAATATCGGTTGGTGTGTATATTTTCTTCAAATTTGTTATTTTTTGCATTATGCATTCAACGACCAACTCACTATTTGCACTGTCATGGTCTCCCAACAATACATTAATCGAAACAAGTGTGGATATCATTGAATTCTCTAACCTTGAACATCTTTGGTTTTTACGAAACTTGATGCTCTCATCTTCCATTTGCAATTTTCATCGCATACACACACCAAGACAAAGTCTCTATAACTTATTCGTTAGACTTTTGTGTTGTCTATTTTTTTACGATTGAATGCGTTTTTCATAGCTTGTGAGAGGATTTTTTTTTCGCATGTAGGTTTGATGTAATTTTACTTCACGTTCATTCGGATCCGATATTACATCATCATATCGTTCTTCCGCGTATGATTTGTCATGTTGTATGTCGTCTCGTTGTTGTTCAATAATTTCCATTGCAAAGTTGATCGATATATTCGTTCCAAATTGGCGTGATTGGCTTCTTTAGTGGAACTAGTCTTTGAATTCCTCTTGTGTTGATCTCGATTGGCATTACATCGTGAATTATAGATTCTTCTACATTTGTCAAGTTTATGCAAGATCGTTGTGCGTCCCATTCTCGTGTTCAATATCCACAATCGGTGGGAATTTACCTTGTTCATCGTGTTTTCTACTCATTTCGTAAAGAATTGTAAGGTTGCTTCATCCGATATCTTGATCGGTGGAATGTCGTTCTAATCGAAATTTGATTGACAATGTTGTTGCGTTTGTGTCTGGCCAGTAATGCATTTGCATATTTTGGTTAGCATTTCTTTGAGCGAAATAGTTGATGGAACTAATATCTTGGTAACTTCAAATTTGGTGTATTAGTTACTTTATCACCCCACGTTAGATTGAAATAAAGTACATTGGAATCATCTCCATCATTCATCAACAGAATAAGTAATGGTAAGTAACAAAATCAATGTTATCCCAGAACCAATATAATGTTAAACAGTAACCAAGTCAGCATTAGTCAGTAACAAGTCTTCATCAGTAACCATTATAATATTACACAGTAATAAAGTAATTATTAGTTAGTAACCAATGCAATGGAACACGAGAACCAAATCATTATTAGTCAATAACATATACATAGTCGAAAGAACCAATGTAATGTTAGCAAAGAATTAAGTCGGCATTAGTCAAGAACCAAGTCTTCATTAAGTAACCATTATAATGTTACACGAGAATAAAGTCATTATTAGTCAAGAACTCAATGCAATGGTACACAATAGCCAATTAATTATTAGTCAATAACCTATGTTAGCCTGTAACCAATATAATGTTAAACAATAACCAAGTCATCATTAGTCAGTAACCGAGTCTTCATCAGTAACCATTATAATGTTGCATAGTAACAAAGTCATTATTAGTCAGTAAACAATGCAATGGTACACAGTAACCAAATCAAGATTAGTCGAACATGTATATAGTCGGACAAAGAACCAATGTAATGTTAGCGATAATTAAGTCAAACATTAAGTCAAGAAACAAGTCTTCATTAGTAACCATTATAATGTTACACGATAATAAAGTCATTATTAATCAAGAACCCAATGCAATGGTACATGCGGTAGCAATTCATTATTAATCAATAATCAATGTAATTATACCGAAGAACCAAATCATTATTAGTCAAGAACCAATGCAACATTAGTTAGTACCATTATGCATAACCAATCTAGCATTAAAGCAATAACATATGTATAGTCGGAAGAAAGAACTAAAGTAATGTTAAGCGATAACAAGTCAAAGATTAACAAGAAACAAGTAATAATCAAGTAACCATTATAATGTTACACAGTAACAAAGTCATTATTAGTCAGTAACCAAAGCAATGGTACACAATATCCGATTCATTATTAGTCAGTAACCAATGTAATGGACACAGTAACCAAATCATTATTAGTTAAAGAACCAATGCAACATTAGTTAGTACCATTACGCATTAACCAATCCAAAGATTAAACAAAGAATATAGACATAGTTAGATTAAAGAATCAATGTAATGTTAGCGGTAACCAATTGCATTTTTACATGCAATTGCAATCAAAACATTCATATTGCAATCAAAACATTCATTATTCTTACCGTGTGACCATTTTAAGTGCAAAAAACTTAAGAAAGGTAACCAATATAGTAATTCGTAGTAACAATAGGTAACTATATGATTATAAATTTTAAACTCACATACATCAGTATTTTTTGATCGAAATTGATGTTGATCTTGTATTCAACAATCACTGCAGTATTTGGTTACTGATCTTGAAGGCGTTGTTGATTTTGTATGCTATTTTCGATCTTAGAGATGCGTCGCGACAACCGACTTTGTCTTCTCCGATTACGAGTTTAGTCATGATGAGGAGGCTTTTTGACCGTATTTTGTCTTCTCCGTCGTTGATCTGTTGTTCCGATTTCAAAATTACATGATTTTAGGGACGGTTAATTTTAAATATGAAATTGGATAACTGACTGGATAATGACACATGATTTTAGGCGCGTTATATTGTTTATGTTTTATTTTTGTAATTATATTGTGTATATTTTATTTTTATAATTACTTTCTAAATGTTGTATATTAGTGTAAAGGACTCTTCTGCTTTTGTTGTTGATAGTAGTTAGCAAGGCCTACTGTCATGGTAATAACGGGCTGCAAATGCCCCCTACAAATACTTCCCAAAAGCCCAATACCCAAAGTAAGCGGAGCTGGTGGAACCGGGTCCCACTTTCCCTTTCTTTTCTCTCTTCAAACTCAATCATCTTATCTGTGAAATCAATGGAAACAAAATCCCCTCGCTCTCTTTATATCTCAATAACAAAAAGCCAAAGGGTGAAAGAAAAATGGCGTCTTTTGCACAGCAAATTGGCGGCCTAAGATGCCCATCCCTCTCAACTTCTCGTCTCTCCAGAAAAGCTTACAACAATACCAAAACTTCTTCGCAAAAGCCATTTATAGTAAAAGCTGCGGTGGCAATATCAAATGCGGAAACCAGAGAAAGAATGAAGCTCAAAGAAATGTTTGAAGATGCTTACGAGAGATGCCGTACTGCCCCCATGGAAGGTGTTTCCTTCACCGTTGATGATTTTCACACTGCCATCCAGCAGTACGACTTCAATTCCGAAATTGGCACCAAGGTTCGTGTTTATTTTACGTATTTTATGGATTTGTTCACGATTATGAGAAGAATTAGTTGGTGGGTTTGGGCTAAAATGAAAATTTATGTGAATGAGCGTATCTATTTACTATAGAGCCGGGGATATAAGTACTGTCTTTTGGCTTCTACCTTCTAAATTAGCCTGCCCTAGAAAGGAATACTGATAAATTAATGATTATGAGCTTAATATGGTGTTTGTCTGAAATTAGTGTTGGGTTTGTATTTAATTTGGTTGAGCTCAGGAAAGAACTTTTATAGAATTTGATTTAGAACTTTAATGCAGGAGAGTCAGTAGGTGGCTGATTAAACTAGGGAAAAGGAAAGAGCTTAAATTTACAGAACCCAAGTTTCATTTGTTGATAATCAAAGAAACTTGAAATATTAAACAAAACCCTTTTCAAACTAAAAAAAAATATAGATTCTGATAGTTTGCTTTCTTTGTAATTTCAGTTGGTGTTTGTGTGATTTAAAAGGGTTAATGATAGAAAAAAGCACAATAGGATAGAAATGAACTCTTTTTCTCTGAATTCTGCAATGCACTCTATCTATGTTTACAAGTGTTTGAAATTTCCGGAATCTATTTAAAGTTAGATATAAATATATAATTAGTAAGATATATCTGCATATTATTGAAATTTGATTGATTTTATAAAAATAAACAAAATTGATTAGATTGCATCAAGTATGATTTAATCATGTTTGGTTCGACTTGTGAGCAAGAAAAGTTTGATATTACTTGCCTACCTGGCACCAGGTCACAGGAATGGTATTCAATACAGACGCTAATGGAGCACTAGTAGACATAACTGCAAAATCTTCAGCATACTTACCTGTTCGGGAAGCTTCCATTCATGGTATAAAGCACGTGGAAGAGGCGGGAATAGTTCCTGGCTTGCGTGAGGAGTTTGTTATTATTGGTGAAAATGAAGCTGATGATAGTTTAATCTTGAGCTTACGGTCCATTCAGTATGATCTTGCATGGGAAAGATGTAGACAGCTTCAAGCTGAAGATGTTGTTGTCAAGGGTAAGGTATGTATTCTGATGCCAACAATTGTGATTCCATTTTTTCCTACTTCTGTCGGTGATTAGACATAGACTATGATTCATCATCACATTAAGTCAAATCAGGCTAATATAAAATGTTTTTTGGTGTAATTACTTGATGCACCTGTTTACTGTTAAGACTGTGTTTTTGTGTTTTATGTGCTTGCAGTTGAAATCTAGTACTATTTCGCATTATGCATAAATTATCAAAATAGTATTAGACTTCTGCATTCCTTTAACTTGGAAGTCTGTTATTTTCTTATTTTGATGGTTGACATGTGCAGGTTGTTGGTGCAAACAAGGGTGGAGTTGTGGCAGTGGTTGAGGGCCTTCGCGGATTTGTTCCCTTCTCACAAATATCAACGGTTTTTTCTTCAACCTGGCTTGCGACTTTCAATAGATTATCTTTCCCTGTTTGAAGTCATCAATGCACATGTAGTTTTTGTGCATGTCAAAATTTCATTATCTGGTCGACATATCCTTCAATTGATACCAGTTGGTCCATCCCATCCTAGTTTGTGGAAGAATTGGGTTCTTTGAAAGTGTCAATAAATTACAAATGTCTTTGCAAGGAAGAAAAAAACAATTCCGTTGTACTCTACGTCGCTTTTCTCTTGCTTTCCAATACAAAGAAGTTTGATCCCCTTATCATGTGTGCCAATTTGATCTGTCATTGAACATGAGACTCGTACACTTTTCCTTTTTCGGTTTACGATTCAAACTTTCTGCGACTGAGATTTGACCCTTCTGTGTGGGAAAAATAATGTACTAACATAAGATGAGGAAAATTTTCATATATCTCTAATCTTGATGAAAGAATCATAATAGAGGGTTTGGTGTTTGCAGTGAATATATACTGGCTAAAACAGTGAACAATTAGTGCGTAGGCATCGCTCGTTCTGTAGTATAATGTTTGAAAGGTGGAGGAGTTTTTTAAATGATTGTCTGATGCACATTGTCGAAGCTTCGATAATAATTTATATTGTTAGTATAGAGTTGAATAAGTTGATAGGCTTATTCAATTGTGACATATCACGGATAACACATGCAAGTTACTTAACGAGTTTGTTTGATAGGGATTTCAGATATAAATGAAGGCTTCAATCTCTTCTCTTGTAATTTACATCAACACTGAGCTTCCTTCTGGATTAATTTATAGACTTATTAAGTTATAGCGTAAATGCACTTTGAATTTCAAAATCATTTCTTATTTGTACTCATTTATGCATCAGAAATCAGTTGCAGAAGAGCTTATTGAGAAGGATATTCCCCTAAAGTTTGTCGAGGTAGATGAGGAACAATCTAGACTTGTTCTCAGTAATCGCAAGGCCATGGCTGACAGCCAGGCCCAGCTTGGAATTGGGTCAGTCGTCACTGGAACTGTGCAGAGCTTGAAACCTTATGGTGCCTTCATTGATATTGGTGGAATCAATGGGCTTCTTCACGTTAGTCAGATCAGTCATGATCGTGTCTCAGACATCGCAACAGTCCTTCAGCCTGGTGACACTCTCAAGGTATGACTACAGTAACTCTGTATATGATGTTTGTCAGCGGCTGAAAACTCTGCCCTTTCTGAAGTTACTATCACTTAATCTGTCTGTGTAGGTCATGATATTGAGCCACGATCGTGAGAGAGGCCGAGTTAGTCTCTCTACTAAAAAATTAGAGCCGACTCCTGGGGACATGATTCGCAATCCAAAGCTAGTTTTTGAGAAGGTAATTCTTTCAAAGGCCTCGATATATATATATAAAAGAAAAGAAAAGGCCTCACTATTTTTTTTTATCTTCAAAGAATCGCACTCTGATTATATATACTTGCTTATATTAGTCGTTATTTTGGATTATTATTATTTCAGACTAAACTTATTATAGTTGACAAGGGTTTCAATGTTTCAATTACCTGGTGTGCCCTTTATAGATTATGCTTGGATGTTATTGTCTTGACCTTTCTTGCTTTAGAAATATGTCAATACTACATCTTTTATTTTCTAGTCCATTAAGTTGAACATAGTATGGAGTGCTTGTTACTCTATTGTCTATTCTAACAGGCGGAGGAGATGGCCCAAACGTTCAGGCAGAGAATTGCTCAAGCTGAAGCCATGGCTCGTGCTGACATGCTGAGATTCCAGCCTGAGGTATGCATTTGATTTATTAAGTTGGTTTTGCGTCGATATGTCTTCCAACTCAAATAAGAAAGATGGTAAACGGGAGAGCTACCACAATCAAAGTTTCTGTGACTTGGTGCTTTGCCCTCCTTATTGCTACCTTTGCTAAAAAACTGCGCACCTCAGAAGCCAACCGACTCCTCTGATTGATGAGTTCTCCAATGAAATCCTTGGAAACATTAAAAACACACAGAATTTTGAAACTTCACTTAGCAGTACTATTTTGTCCTTCGGGGGACTGGACTCCACCAAGAGGTTCTTTCTCTCACGTAATTTCACTCGCCCGTTTCACTTCTGTGCCGGAGGAAAT
Source organism: Panax quinquefolius (assembly GCA_020205615.1). NCBI lineage: Eukaryota > Viridiplantae > Streptophyta > Magnoliopsida > Apiales > Araliaceae > Panax > Panax quinquefolius. Next base: position 122,638,449 of record CM035171.1, on the reverse strand, counting down.
GGGATTCGGAAGACTTTGACATATGCATCGGAAGACTTCTTCTCTCTCTTTTTTTTCCCTTCATATTCCTCCATCTTCAGTGACTAAATATGTAGCAGTGGCCATAGAGCAAGGATTTATTCAATAGTTCAGTCATTGTTGATCCCCCCAAATATGAAGGTTTCTACAAGACACGCCTAGACGTAAAATGTTTTGGATGTTTTTATTCAATATTAAACTGCATAGGCTAAGAAAAAATTATCACATTTCAAGGCCAAGGAGTTTACAATATTATTATGTTGTAACAATTTAGTCTTTATATTTGTATCTGAGCTTGTATATCCTTGTACATAAAAGCAAAGGGTTTAATGCCCATGTGTGTTATAAGGTGGTCGGCCTAACTTGGTCAATCTAATTTTTGCTCATTCCTACCTTTGCACTTTGCAGAGTGGATTGACTCTCAACTCGGATGGGATCCTTGGTCCACTCGCTTCGGACTTGCCTGCAGAAGGTCTGGATTTGAGTGATATTCCCCCAGCTGAAGATTAATGAAGACATCTTTTTTATTATTCCTACCCCTCTCCCCCGCCGGGTTTATCAGCCAAGTTTTTGTATCATTCTCCGAAGTATAAATAGATAATACATTCAATCTTGTGCAATATATCTTCATACTGGACTTAACATTTTCCTCGGTCTTTGCTCCTTTCTTTGCAGTCTGCTATGTAGAATCTATACAATTGATTTGTTTTATTAAATGACACGTTTGTATGGGAATAAAGCCATGACAAGGAGCTCGTTAACAAGATCTACTATAGGAACTTTGTAGTTTATAAAATGCAACGTTTGTATGTTACTCTGTGTTTTTTTAGTTGCTTCTTTCTTAGAGATCAGCAGAGGCATTTTCCAGCTTAAAACTTTCAAGCTTAAACAATATCCGAAGAATGGCCTCTACAAAAACATGCATTATCCTTGTAAATGAGATTCTCTCATTTTATAGAGAACTCCATGTATCCCAAATAGAATGAACGACATGAAATAATTCATTTATCTACCCTAAAATTAACCTTCAACAAGCACCTATAGGAAATGTGTGTTATTTCTAAAAAATAAAAAAAAATAGAAAAACTCGAGTATCATTACATAATTATGGGGTTAAAAATGCTCTTTCCACCTTAGGAATTGGAACTATGATATAGAAACCTTCAATTATATACGCGCAAAAGAGACTCCCTAGAATAGAAAGCCCCAAGAGTTAAAGATTGGGGAGATGTAGCACTTAATGTGTAACACCCCAGTCTCACATCGAAAGATAGAGGATAAATTTGTCTACATATAAGAAAATAAATTACTATCAATAATACCATCAAGTCATAACCTTTTGAGAGCCTGTGGTGAGCTAAGATGACCTAAGAAGATACTATTGAGCCAGTAGTTTGAGACCTTATTTTGATGGATTTGATTCGATTCGGACTTGGAACTTGACCCGAAATTTATTCCGGACTCGGATTTGACCCGGGTTGTTTCATAATGATTTGATAAACCTAAAACAATATGAAGTTATGGAAAGAAAGATATACCTAAACAATATGAAGTTATGGAAAGAAAGATATGGGCAGCCCACAGCCTATTAGGTGAAGAACTAAAGCAACTGTATAATAAAAGTTTTAAATTTGATAACCCAATCATGCAGCCTATATAATGATCCACATACAGATATCAAGACAATGATTTAGATTATATTTGGTTTCAAAGAAAGAACAAAAAGGAAGGGGGAGTAACCAATTACCATACACCAACAAGATCCCTTTACAACAGGGCATTTCTTCGCATGTGCATATTAAATAAAAGTTTGCTATATTATAAATAAAATTAACTTCTTTCCACTGGCTACTAAGATGTTTCAGATTGTTGACAAGACCACTTGCATTATATGGTTGGTCATACATTTGTATTACAAACTTCTGAAAAGATGGTATACATTTGAGATGAGCCGATATATATACATCTATCCTTGCAGGCCATTTGTGTATATCTACATTCTCTTTCTCCATCCCGTCAACGTTTTCAGTCTTATGTAGTTGTTCTATTTACAGTCTGGTGTGGGCTCTACAAAGTCGGAATATGGACACTTTTCATGAACCAACCTTCACGTTGACACCGTCACGAAAGCTGATGCACTCAATATGAAAATGACTAGTATTAAATGTAGCAGGATTTGAATGATGAGAAACTCTATCAACTTAAATCGAAGCCAGCATCAGCATTTATAGAATACAACAGTTTCTGCTCCATTTGCTCCATGCTGTATGACAAAACAATTTCATTCGTTAAACAAAGTTTGAAAGGAAGAAAGAGTTCAATAAAAGGTAAGAACTTGATGCAATTCCAATAATTTTTAAAAAAAATCTTTACGGCAGACAAACTTGAATAATGTTAAAACACATTCAGCAGCATTACTTTCAAATGCAGAATAAAGTTTTTTAAAGTGTGCTGATAATTTGGTCAGGATGTTAATCACACTTGTATATCAACCAAACAAAAAGTAGCAACTATATCTCACTTAATCCATTTGACTTTGATTTTCATGCCAGCATCATCTCCAATCTGTCCGATATGGACAATTTTCAGAAGAGTTACTTTTTCAAATTTCTCCTAATTATTGATTTTTAAATTCTACTTTTTCTTAAAAGTAATACCTTTATGCATTAAGTTCTCAGTCTACTTATCTTAACCCTTTAGGCTTTAGCCTCTCTAAACTCCTAGTTTAGCAAAAATATGCTTGGCTTCCCAAGTTATAGTAAAAATCATCAACAAATGTTACATCATCGATCTCATCCTAAACTTATCTGATCTTCATCATCTACCATGTCAACAAACTTGTTTTTCCTCACTCTATGATTAACACGTAGATCCCTTCTTATACAGGGGTCAAGGGGACCTATTCAACCTTTATCTTTGTGAGGGAGGATACAGCTTTAGATAGAGCTAAATGTATATCAAGAACAATCGAGCCCTACTGAGGATACGTGTCATACACATGATTGTCATTCGTAGTTCAAAAAGATCTTATAGACTTTAAACAAGGATATTGTAATTCACTAGGCCTTATTTAAGACCAACCAAGGTGTATCCTCAAGAAAAAAGCAATGCAAGACACACAATAGATTTCAATAAATTGTACAATTTAAAAAATGCAAAGTAATTAAATGTTACCTTCTGCAACAAAATCATCTTTTTACAATCTTGGATACAAAATCATCCTGATAGCATGTTATAAGCAACCATGCTAACAATATGAAATATTATAGGTGTAACAATAAATGTTACCTTCTGCAACAATAAACATTTCTTTTTACCCAGAACATCCGGGTTAGGGGATGAAGGGGAACCATCTGTAACAATAAAATCAATTGACAGTATGTAATATTTAATATCATCCTACAAAAGATCACATTACCTGAAGTTCATGCTCGTTAAACATGTCAATCCAATTTTTCTGTATAAGCTGTTGGAACCCCCTCAAGAAATGAGAACTTTGTTGACGTATCTGAAAAAGATACTAGCTCATATTTACATCATAAATCTGCAAGGGATGATAAAGATCGAAAAGAAACTTGATAAAAATAGTAGAGCCATATAACCTGGAAATTCAGACGATGGTTGGCTACAAGATGAATAAATGTAATGACATTGTCATTCGTAACACTGTAAAGTTTTTCCTCCGGGTAGCAGCTCCTCTACTGTTTGCTCCCCATATTCATTATTAACAATAACAAAGTACAATTCCAACTCTGATATGTCAGCGTCATAACGCTGTAAATCATAGCAAGGAAAGTATCACCAAAGGAAAGATATGAGATGGAGTTACAAAACAAGGAGCAGAGAAGGGATTTCAGTTTGATTATATCACCCCAAGCTAGAAGTATCATTTGTTGGACATATAATATAATTTGAACTACTTTTTGCATCTTATTTAGCTTCATTGTCTTGAGAGATGATCTACTCCATACTCCATAAAAAACACATTGGCAACTTTAATTGCAACAAGAAAAAATGGAATAATATATTTTATGGACATTCCTACCTCACCTAAATTAAATTAAGAAAAATGGAACGTTTTAATATTACTTTCTTGCTTCCACTAGTGAGCCAGCCAAAGCATAAGGATTCACTTTGAGCTATAACACAGAAGCAGGGAAGGGTAGAAGAAGAAGAGTAACCTTTAAGAAGATAAGGTGGCGATATAATTCTGGATCCAAGGAAGGCAAGTCATTCAAATAGTTGTACCTGAAGAAAAAATAATTAACATACAAAAACTAGTTGAAGTGAACAATGCATGTTATAGCTAATTAACAAAAGAATTAAGTAACAAAACAGTATATTCAGTAAAAGATATATCTTGAAAAACCATCAAAAAGGGAAAAATGAAAAACGTAAGAAAACAAATTTGAGCAACAAAGCTTATCATATAGGCATTTGGCTCCCTAAAGGACTCATCATTGAAAGTAAAAGATAGTCTACGATATGTGCATGTGGTTGCGTGAGAGAGACATGAAATGAGAGAATGATTGAGAAGATACTAGAAAATACTATGATCCTAGGCTTCATGAAGTTGACCTAGTTTTTTATACCCCCGGTAATTTAGTTAACGCAGGTATTAACGTTCACACGACCACTAATGCTACTTTTTTACTAGTAAATAAGAATAAGCACCAAAAAGGGGATGAACCCATGTACACACAAAGTATGGAGAGATGAGGGAAACAAAGAAAATACAACGCGCTCAACAAAAATCAATATACCCTCTCATACACAAAAAGATGTATCCAGAAGTAATTACAAGCATGTACCGGACACACCCTCAACCCCATTCGGACCCGGAAAGACCAGTATTCAAGGACTGGACTTGCTCCAGATCTGCGGAGGATTCGCCCCAGGGTGCTATTTATTCATCTATCAAAAACTAGGCGCAGACTTTTGCCTTCTCGACAAAATATTAATTTCTTCCTTGCCCCTTACATTTATAGTTTACATGGTTTATAGAGTTTCCTGGACGAAACAATTTTAAAGGATGGATTATCAGTGAATTTGTGAATGACAAACTTGAGATAAATGATGAAGGATTCAAAAAAAAAAAATGGAACTGATAGCAACGTACAATTAAAAAAAAGATAGAGATGCTTAAAAATAAATTAATATTTCACAAAGATACCAGCTTTACAAGTATATACTTACTTTTGCTTTAATTTACTCAAGAAAAATGTTGTGAATGGTATATCAACAAGAATCCCTTCAAACATTGCCTGCAGAAATACAAAGGAAAAATAAAATACAGATGGCAGATAGACCCATTAAAGTATCTATCTAAGAACTAAAATGACTAACCAAAGCACTCAACAATGAAATCTCACACAACTTATAAAAAATATATTCTCCCACATACTAACGTAAAGAAAAAGTCTTAGCGAAGCAAGAATAAAAGAAAGTTCAGAATGTAATAAGGATTCAGAGAGGTAATTAGCAAGGAAATAATTTAAACTATTTGTTTTTTATGGACTACTTCTACATGTAGAATATATAACTTTTTATTAACATGTTCGTTGAAAACATACAAATTGATCTAAGCTATGCAGCACAAATGAAGGTAAATGCAGTAATTTATTCATTTTAATCAATCATGTAATCAGGAAAAAAGTTCAAGAAAGAATGAAAGATGGTTATGAGTCATAACATTGTAGTTTAGCCAAGTATATTTGCCCAAAAGGGAATCATTGTATAGAACTTTCAGAGTTCAAGAATCTCAAAAAAGTATATCATATCAACTTATTGAAGAAGAAAAAGGAAATCAACACAAATTAAATTTACCAAACTGAGACTTCAGCAGTAGGTATTTGATAGCCAGGACATGGTTCTCTTAAGCTGCTATTACACACTCATATTCACTCATTCACAGCATTCAACTTTTTCTACGAACAAATTCCATATGTCAAATTGCCATACAAGAACCATACACTTGAAAATGAAGACAAATGAAAAGATTTATCCGCAAAATGAGAAAAGGAAATTTGAAGCAACAATGAGAAGCTGTGGCAAAAGATCATTCATTAAATATAAATTCCTAATTTGAATGTTTTTTAAGTTTTCAATATATACACAAATTGTTAGAGAACTCATACAAACCTGATCATTATCCTGTCTGTTGCACTTGGTCCATAAAGGATGTTGGGCATGGAATAAGGTGTGACTAATATATGCATGCTACATATAAAATTTTAGAGTTTCCAGGTTTTGTGTACTATTCCCATATTTTGATACTAATTAACTAGAAAAAAGAAAAACCAAATGGCAATGAAATGAAATATCATTCGATATTTTCTAGCTCTCGTGTTGATTGCTTAATCAACCAATGAGAATATGCAGCCACATGAACGATGCTTAAACATAAAATTAAGCTTCTTGTACCTGGCCTATCGTTCATGTATGTTATTGTACCAGTGCAGATGGGGAGAAGGTGGACAATTTGACAGTGTTTTATAGGGCACTGCCTGGGGCTCACTTGGTTGCTTTATGCCCTCCTGTCCTGGACAAGGACCATTTGGACACCCTGCTCTTGGACAACGACCATCTACAGAGAGGGCTTTGTCTTTTAAAAGAGTTAAAATATCATTTTAACTCAAACTATAGAAGTATTTTTTGAAATTTTATCAATTATGATTGCAAGAACATCAATCACTACCCAGATCATGTAGACCATGATCAAGTGCTATTGTTCTCGATCAAAGATTTGATCTCATGTAGACCATGATCAACTACTATTTTCTATCAAAAGTTAGTTTTTTTACTCTTGAGTTTCAAGGTTTAGTTGTTTCATAGTTTAGTTTAACACTTTTGGTTGATGTATAATATGTTGTGCTACATGAACAATGCTTAACATAAAATTAAACTTATAGTCTTGTACCTGGCCTAATCCGTGCACGCGTTGATGTAGCACAACACATTTTTCTTAAGTTAAACTATGAAACAACTAAACATACTTGAAAGATTGAAACTCGAGAGTAAAAAATATGCAAAGGATTAATAACTAACCTTTGATGGAGAATAGTAGTTGATTATGGTATACATGAGTCGATCAAATCTTTTATTGAGAACAATAACACTTGATTATGGTTTACATGATCTAGTTAGTGATTGATGTTCTTGCAACTATAATTAATAAAATTTCAAAAAATATCTCTATGGTTTGAGTTAAAATAATATTTTAACTCTTTAAAAAAAAAGCCCTCTCTGTAGAGGGTCCTTGTCCCTTGTCCAAGAGGAGAGTGTCCAACTGGGTCATTATGCAAGGGTGTCCAAATAGAAGAGGGCCTAAAACAGCCAAGGGAGCCCCAAACAATCTCCTATAAAACATGCTGCCAAATTGTCCAACTGGTCCAAATGGTCCTTGTCATTGGGAGGGTGTCCAAATGGAGGAGGACCTAACGCAGCCAAGGGTCCACCTCCTCCCCATCCTCTCAAATATAGTGTACCACTGCACTGGGATCGTAGAACCCCCGCGCCATAAAAACCCCCTCAGTCGTAGTACGCCCCTCCGTCGTGCCACGTCACTCCACCCTGCCATGCTAGTCCGTCATGCCCTCCTACTCCGCCATGTCCTCCACGTGAACGGGTACAGATCAAATGAACACTTGGGCGGTTCATTGTTGCCCGACAATTTGAGTTACTCCCTCAGCACGAAATCGAAATGCTCATAAACACAAATAATCCTACATAAACACAAATTATATACAAGATTAAACAATAAAATACAATACATAAACCGATTAAACTACTGCAACAACATTTACATACAATTTACACACAGACCAATTATCACACAACAAGAACCAAAAGTCTCAAGACAATGGCAACACAATGATGGCAAGAGATCAACGCATCAATTCTCAACTGGTCCAAATCATTTGCTACATAACATTTCCTGTTTTCTTATAATTTGTCAAGTTGGGTGCTCCAAAACTTATTTGTTCTTTTAATGTCTTTACGATAAAGTGTGTTTAACAATTTTGGTTATAAACTTGTGGTAATCGCTTAAACTCATAATATCTCTTCCTAAGTACCAAAATTTCATGTCAAAAATCTCATCCAACTGATTATTTGTATGCACTCATTTGTCGTTTCATGATTATTTTGATTATTTTGGTTGCATTTGGTTATAATTTTCCTTTTGATGAACTTCTAACTAGGATTTTATCAACAATCGAGGAAGAAAACGAGGTTTTATTAATTCTTGCTATTATAAAAAGAATAAATATTTAAAGAAACCTATTCTCTTTGATTGGAATGGAACAAAGGTGACAACAAATAAATCATAAAAAGTAATGTTTAGAGGATACTATAATATTCCGCTACTAATAACACCAAAAATTAGAATTCCAACGCATTATTTATCCTAGGATTAACTAATTAAGAACATGTAAACTTTTTAATTGGCCAAAAACTATTTCATTGGACCAGAATAAGGGTAGCACAACAATTGGGTAACTTTTTGTTGGTTTACCAAACTTTACACAAACAAACAAACAAACAAGAATAATTTAGTTTTATTTTTTAATGACAGAAAATAAGGTATTTCTTTATGTACTTAAAGTGTAGGGAAATGACCTTACCTTTACCCTTTCAATGATGGAAACTGGAAACTATTTTTCTCCTCAATATCGACACCTTTAATGCCAATCATTCATCAGAAGGGCGGCTCCTGATACTCCAAATCTCCAGTTTCCAAGAGCAAATGGGTAAAAATTCAAAACCAGGGTAAAATGCAAAAGAAAGGAATGGAGATAGGCGGAAATATCTGCAGTTAATAGTAGTTTGCATAAAATTAGAAAATTTTAAAACTAAAAAATAAAAATTTTGGGCTGTCGTAGTGGGCCAAAAAATTTAAGAATAAAATCATGGAAAAATTTAGGGCTTTGTGGGGATGATATTTTCAATTCAAAAAATATTTTAGTAGGTTATATTTTTGTTCAAACTCTTAAATATCATTCTCTTCTTGAAAATATTGTAATTGTTTTGAACACTTTGCAAGCAAAGAAAAAAGGAATATCTTCTATAAAGAAATCAGTAAAACAGGAAAACAAGGCATCCTATATATGAAAAAACAAACATCAAGGCAAGGGTATAAATTTAATTGGATCTCTAAGGGTGTGCAAGGATTGAAGGAAAAATACAGATTTACAAGAAAATCACTCAATGATAACCACCAAACTTCAATAATCAAATAATCAATTACTTCAATAGTCCGATCTTTTTTTCCTATTATTAGAGCAAAAGATTTAAAACTAGATTTAAAGAGAAGAGATGAGTTCTGACCTCAAAGTTTGAGAAAACAGGCAAGGCCCTAAGTAAGTACATACATGTTCTTAGAATAGGCAGATGCGGAGCGTCGTGGCAGGGCTGAGAGGGGTTTTACGATTAGTGCAGTGAGGATGGGAGTATTTGAGAGGATATGGGAGGTGGACAGCGTGTTTTATAGGGCACTGCCTAGGGTTCCTGGACTGTTTTAGGTTATTTGGACGCTCTCCCCTGGACAAGGATTATTTGGACCAGTGACATACCAGTTGGACACTCTCGTTAAGGTCTTTTGAAAGAGTTAAAATATTATTTTAATTCAAATTATAAAGTTATTTTTGAAAATTTTATCAATTATTATTAGAAGAACATCAATTACTACCCTGATCAAGTGTTATTGTTCAATCAAGAATTTGATAGGATAACTACTATTCTCCCTATGCCTCACTATTTTTTTTTTATCTTCAAAGAATTCCACTCTGATTATATATATTTGCTTAGATTAGTCGCTATTTTGGATTATTATTATTTCAGACTAAACTTATTATAGTTGACAAGGGTTTCAATATTTCAATTACCTGGTGTGCCCTTTAAAGATTATGCTTTGATGTTATTGTCTTAACCTTTCTTGCTTTAGAAATATGTCAATACTACATCTTTTATTTTTTGGTCCAATAAGTTGAACATAGTATGAAGTGCTTGTTACTCTATTGTCTATTCTAATAGGCGGAGGAGATGGCCCAGACGTTCAGGCAGAGAATTGCTCAAGCTGAAGCCAAGGCTCGTGCTGACATGCTGAGATTCCAGCCTGAGGTATGCATTTGATTTATTAAGTTGGTTTTGCGTCGATATATCTTCCAGCTCAAATAAGAAAGATGGTAAACGGGAGGAGCCACCACAATCAAAGTTTATGTGACTTGGTGCTTTGCCCTCCTTATTGCTACCTTTGCTAAAAAATTGCGCACCTCAGAAGCCAACTGACTCCTCCTCTGGTTGATGGGTTCTCCAATGAAATCCTTGGAAACATTAAAAACACACAGAATTTTGAAACTTCACTTAGTAGTGCTACTTTGTCCTCCGGGGGACTGGACTCCACCAAGAGGTTCTTTCTCTCACGTAATTTTGCCCGCCCGTTTCACTTCTTCTCCTTCTCCTTTGGCCATAGAGCAAGGATTTTATTCAGTAGTTCAGTCATTGTTGATCCCCCCGAATATGAAGGTTTCTACAAGACACGCCTAGACGTAAAATGTTATGGATGTTTTTATTCAATATTAAACTGCATAGGCTGAGAAAAAATTATCACATTTCAAGGCTAAGGAGTTTACAATATTATTATGTTGTAACAATTTAGTCTTTATATTTGTATCTGAGCATGTATATCCTAGTACGTAAAAGCAAAGGGTTTAATGCCCATGTGTGTTATAAGGTGGTCGGCCAATCTTGTTCAATCTAATATTAGCTCATTCCTACCTTTGCACTTTGCAGAGTGGATTGACTCTCAACTCCGACCGGGTCCTTGGTCCACTCGCTCCGGACTTGCCTGAAGAAGGTCTGGATTTGAGTGATATTCCCCCAGCTGAAGATTAATGAAGACATCTTTTTTATCATGCAGCCTATATAATGATCCACATACAGATATCAAGACAATGATTTAGATTATATTTGGTTTCAAAGAAAGAACAAAAAGGAAGGGGGAGTAACCAATTACCATACACCAACAAGATCCCTTTACAACAGGGCATTTCTTCGCATGTGCATATTAAATAAAAGTTTGCTATATTATAAATAAAATTAACTTCTTTCCACTAGCTACTAAGATGTTTCAGATTGTTGACAAGACCACTTGCATTATATGGTTGATCATACATTTGTATTACTAACTTCTGAAAAGATGGTATACATTTGAGATGAGCCGATATATATACATCTATCCTTGCAGGCCATTTGTGTATATCTACATTCTCTTTCTCCATCCCGTCAACGTTTTCAGTCTTATGTAGTTGTTCTATTTACAGTCTGGTGTGGGCTCTACAAAGTCGGAATATGGACACTTTTCATGAACCAACCTTCACGTTGACACCGGCCACGAAAGCTGATGCACTCAATATGAAAATGACTAGTATTAAATGTAGCAGGATTTGAATGATGAGAAACTCTATCAACTTAAATCGAAGCCAGCATCAGCATTTATAGAATACAACAGTTTCTGCTCCATTTGCTCCATGCTGTATGACAAAACAAATTCATTCGTTAAACAAAGTTTGAAAGGAAGAAAGAGTTCAATAAAAGGTAAGAACTTGATGCAATTCCAATAATTTTTAAAAAAAATCTTTACGGCAGACAAACTTGAATAATGTTAAAACACATTCAGCAGCATTACTTTCAAATGCAGAATAAAGTTTTTTAAAGTGTGCTGATAATTTGGTCAGGATGTTAATCGCACTTGTATATCAACCAAACAAAAAGTAGCAACTATATCTCACTTAATCCATTTGACTTTGATTTCGCGGCCAGCATCATCTCCAATCTGTCCGATATGGACAATTTTCAGAAGAGTTACTTTTTCAAATTTCTCCTAATTATTGATTTTTAAATTCTACTTTTTCTTAAAAGTAATACCTTTATGCATTAAGTTCTCAGTCTACTTATCTTAACCCTTTAGGCTTTAGCCTCTCTAAACTCCTAGTTTAGCAAAAATATGCTTGGCTTCCCAAGTTATAGTAAAAATCATCAACAAATGTTACATCATCGATCTCATCCTAAACTTATCTGATCTTCATCATCTACCATGTCAACAAACTTGTTTTTCCTCACTCTATGATTAACACGTAGATCCTTCTTATACAGGGGTCAAGGGACCTATTCAACCTTTATTTTTGTGAGGGAGGATACAGCTTTAGATAGAGCTAAATGTATATCAAGAACAATCGAGCCCTACTGAGGATCGTGTCATACACATGATTGCCATTCGTAGTTCAAAAGATCTTATAGACTTTAAACAAGGATATTGTAATTCACTAGGCCTTATTTAAGACCAACCAAGGTGTATCCTCAAGAAAAAAGCAATGCAAGACACACAATAGATTTCAATAAATTGTACAATTTAAAATATGCAAAGTAATTAAATGTTACCTTCTGCAACAAAATTATCTTTTTACAATCTTGGATACAAAATCATCCTGATAGCATGTTATAAGCAACCATGCTAACAATATGAAATATTATAGGTGTAACAATAAATGTTACCTTCTGCAACAATAAACATTTCTTTTTACCCAGAACATCCGGGTTAGGGGATGAAGGGGAACCATCTGTAACAATAAAATCAATTGACAGTATGTAATAAGTAATATCATCCTACAACAGATCACATTACCTGAAGTTCATGCTCGTTAAACAAGTCAACACAAATTAAATTTACCAAACTGAGACTTCAGCAACAGGTATTTGATAGCCAGGACATGGTTCTCTTAAGCTGCTATTACACACTCATATTCACTCATTCACAGCATTCAACTTTTTCTACGAACAAATTCCATATGTCAAATTGTCAAATTGCCATACAAGAACCATACACTTGAAAATGAAGACAAATGAAAAGATTTATCCGCAAAATGAGAAAAGGAAATTTGAAGCAACAATGAGAAGCTGTGGCAAAAGATCATTCATTAAATATAAATTCCTAATTTGAATGTTTTTTAAGTTTTCAATATATACACAAATTGTTAGAGAACTCATACAAACCTGATCATTATCCTGTCTGTTGCACTTGGTCCTTAAAGGATGTTGGGCATGGAATAAGGTGTGACTAATATATGCATGCTACATACAAAATTTTAGAATTTCCAGGTTTTGTGTACTATTCCCATATTTTGATACTAATTAACTAGAAAAAAGAAAAACCAAATGGCAATGAAATGAAATATCATTCGATATTTTCTAGCTCTCGTGTTGATTGCTTAATCAACCAATGAGAATATGCAGCCACATGAACGATGCTTAAACATAAAATTAAGCTTCTTGTACCTGGCCTATCGTTCATGTATGTTATTGTACCAGTGCAGATGGGGAGAAGGTGGACAATTTGACAGTGTTTTATAGGGCACTGCCTGGGGCTCACTTGGTTGCTTTATGCCCTCCTCCATTTGGACATCTGTCCTGGACAAGGACCATTTGGATGCTCTTGGACAACGACCTCTCTGACAACGACCATCTACAGAGAGGGTTTTGTCTTTTAAAAGAGTTAAAATATCATTTTAACTCAAACTATAGAAGTATTTTTTGAAATTTTATCAATTATGATTGCAAGAACATCAATCACTACCCAGATCATGTAGACCATGATCAAGTGCTATTGTTCTCGATCAAAGATTTGATCTCATGTAGACCATGATCAACTACTATTTTCTATCAAAAGCTAGTTTTTTTACTCTTGAGTTTCAAGGTTTAGTTGTTTCATAGTTTAGTTTAACACTTTTGGTTGATGTATAATATGTTGTGCTACATGAACGATGCTTAACATAAAATTAAACTTATAGTCTTGTACCAGGCCTAATCCGTGCACGCATTGATGTAGCACAACACATTTTTCTTAAGTTAAACTATGAAACAACTAAACATACTTAAAAGATTGAAACTCGAGAGTAAAAAATATGCAGGATTAATAACTAACCTTTGATGGAGAATAGTAGTTGATTATGGTATACATGAGTCGATCAAATCTTTTATTGAGAACAATAACACTTGATTATGGTCTACATGATCTGGTTAGTGATTGATGTTCTTGCAACTATAATTAATAAAATTTCAAAAAATATCTCTATGGTTTGAGTTAAAATAATATTTTAACTCTTTAAAAAAGAAAGCCCCTCTTTGTAGAGGGTCCTTGTCCAAGAGGAGAGTGTTCAACTGGGTCATTCTGCAAGGGTGTCCAAATAGAAGAGAGCCTAAAACAGCCAAGGGAGCCCCAGGCAATCTCCAATAAAACATGCTGCCAAATTGTCCAACTGGTCCAAATCCTCTCAAATATAGTGTACCACTGCACAGGGATCGTTGAACCCCCGCGCCATAAAAACCCCCTCAGTCGTAGTACGCCCCTCCGCCGTGCCACGCCACTCCACCCTGCCACGCTAATCCGTCATGCCCTCCTACTCCGCCATGTCCTCCACGTGAACGGGTACAGATCAAATGAACACTTGGGCGGTTCATTGTTGCCCGACAATTTGAGTTACTCCGTCAGCACGAAATCGAAATGCTCATAAACACAAATAATCCTACATAAACACAAATTATATACAAGATTAAACAATAAAATACAATACATAAACCGATTAAACTACTGCAACAACATTTACACACAATTTACACACAGACCAATTATCACACAACAAGAACCAAAAGTCTCAAGACAATGGCAACACAATGATGGCAAGAGATCAACGCATCAATTCTCAACTGGTCCAAATCATTTGCTACATAACATTTCCTGTTTTCTTATAATTTGTCAAGTTGGGTGCTCCAAAACTTATTTGTTCTTTTAATGTCTTTACGATAGTGTGTTTAACAATTTTGGTTATAAACTTGAGGTAATCGCTTAAACTCATAATATCTCTTCCTAAGTACCAAAATTTCATGTCAAAAATCTCATCCAACTGATTATTTGTATGCACTCATTTGTCGTTTCATGATTATTTTGATTATTTTGGTTGCATTTGGTTATAATTTTCCTTTTGATGAACTTCTAAACTAGGATTTTATCAACAATCGAGGAGGTTTTATTAATTCTTGCTATTATAAAAAGAATAAATATTTAAGGAAACCTATTCTCTTTGATTGGAATGGAACAAAGGTGACAACAAATAAATCATAAAAAGTAATGTCACTATTTTTGACCCTAAGTTTAGAGGATACTATAATATTCCGCTACTAATAACACCAAAAATTAGAATTCCAATGCATTATTTATCCTAGGATTAACTAATTAAGAACATGTAAACTTTTTAATTGGCCAAAAACTATTTCATTGGACCAGAATAAGGGTAGCACAACAATTGGGTAACTTTTTGTTGGTTTACCAAACTTCACACAAACAAACAAACAAACAAGAATAATTTAGTTTTATTTTTTAATGACAGAAAATAAGGAATTTCTTTATGTACTTAAAGTGTAGGGAAATGACCTTACCCTTACCCTTCCAATGATGAAAACTGGAAACTATTTTTCTCCTCAATATCGTCACCTTTAATGCCAATCATTCATCAGAAGGGCGGCTCCTGATACTCCAAATCTCCAGTTTCCAAGAGCAAATGGGTAAAAATTCAAAACCAGGGTAAAATGCAAAAGAAAGGAATGGAGATAGGCGAAAATATCTGCAGTTAATAGTAGTTTGCATAAAATTAGAAAATTTTAAAACTAAAAAATAAAAATTTTGGGCTGTCGTAGTGGGCCAAAAAATTTAAGAATAAAATCATGGAAAAATTTAGGGTTTTGTGGGGATGATATTTTCAATTCAAAAAATATTTTAGTAGGTTATATTTTTGTTCAAACTCTTAAATATCATTCTCTTCTTGAAAATATTGTAATTGTTTTGAACACTTTGCAAGCAAAGAAAAAAGGAATATCTTCTATAAAGAAATCAGTAAAACAGGAAAACAAGGCATCCTATATATGAAAAAACAAACATCAAGGCAAGGGTATAAATTTAATTGGATCTCTAAGGGTGTGCAAGGATTGAAGGAAAAATACAGATTTAGAAGAAAATCACTCAATGATAACCACCAAACTTCAATAATCAAATAATCAATTACTTCAATAGTCCGATCTTTTTTTCCTATTATTAGAGCAAAAGATTTAAAACTAGATTTAAAGAGAAGAGATGAGTTCTGACCTCAAAGTTTGAGAAAACAGGCCAGGCCCTAAGTAAGTACATACATGTTCTTAGAATAGGCAGACGCGGAGCGGCGTGGCAGGGCTGAGAGGGGTTTTACGATTAGTGCAGTGAGGATGGGAGTATTTGAGAGGATATGGGAGGTGGACAGCGTGTTTTATAGGGCACTGCCTAGGGTTCCTGGACTGTTTTAGGTTATTTGGACGCTCTCCCCTGGACAAGGATTATTTGGACCAGTGACATACCAGTTTGGACACTCTCGTTTTGGATCATGTACACAGAAGGTGTTTTTTGAAAGAGTTAAAATATTATTTTAATTCAAATTATAAAGTTATTTTTTAAAATTTTATCAATTATTATTAAAAGAACATCGATTACTACCCTGATCAAGTGTTATTGTTCAATCAAGAATTTGATAGGATAACTATTCTCCATAGGCCTCACTATTTTTTTTTATATTCAAAGAATTCCACTCTGATTATATATATTTGCTTAGATTAGTCGTTATTTTGGATTATTATTATTTCAGACTAAACTTATTATAGTTGACAAGGGTTTC